>SZWC01000124.1:38397-50208 GCA_023375785.1 Penium margaritaceum | reverse complement strand
CACAGTGACCAACCAAAGGATGCATACGTCACTGACTATGACCGAATAAGTCCACTATGTGTGGTCGACATTGACAACTCATAACACGAGTCACAAATTGTCAGAGGGAGAGACAATGGTTTAAGAACCATATGTATTGACTAGAAAGGACAAAGAACTTCAATACGTAGTGGCACCGTGTGGCTAATATGCACACCAAACAACGAAACCAGGCATATGTCACTGATCACAACCACAGAATTTCAATATGGGTGGTCAATGTTGACCAACCATGACACGAGTCACAAACGGTCAGGACAAGAAACAATGCTATGGGAATATATGTTCTAAACTATCAAGTAAAATGACCTTCAGTCAGTAGTAGTACGGTGTGGCGCCATGCACAATGACCGACCAAAGTAGGCATATGTATGGCCTTTGACTAAAGAAATCCGCTGTGTGTGTTCAACATTGACAACTCATAATACGAGTCACAAATGGTCAGAGGGGGAAACAATGGGTTGGGACCACCAAGTATCAAATACCAGGCACAAGGGGCTTCAATACGCTGTGGCAAGGTGTGGAGACCATGCACGATGACCAACCAAAGTAGGCATATGTCACTGACCACGAACAAATAACGACACTAAGTGTGGTAAACTTTGACAACTCATAACACGAGTCACAAATGGTCAGGGTGGAAGATAATGGTTTCTGCATACTAGTTATCAACTAGCAAGTACAACTACCTTCAATATGTAGTGGCACAATGTGGCTTCAATGCACAGTGACCAACCAAAGTATGCATATGTCACTAACCATGACCAACAACTTTCACTTCATGTGGTCAACGTTGAAAACGCATAACACGAGTCACAAATGGTCTAAGGTGAAAACAATGGGTTGGGAACACTAGTTATCAACTAGCAAGTACAAAGACCTTCAACAAGCAGTGGCACGGTATGGCAAGCCTGCACAGTGACCAACCAAAGGATGCATACGTCACTGACTACGACCGAATAAGTCCACTATGTGTGGTCAACATTGACAACTCATAACACGAGTCACAAATGGTCAGATGGAGGGACAATGGTTTAAGAACCATATGTATTGACTAGAAAGGACAAAGAACTTTAATACGTAGTGGCACGGTGTGGCTTATATGTACACAAAACAACCAAACTAGGCATATGTCATTGATCATGACCACATAATTTCAATATGGGTGGTCAATGTTGACCAACCATAACACGAGTCACAAACGGTCAGGACAGGAAACAATGCTATGGGAATATCTGTTCTCAACTATCAAGTACAACGACCTTCAGTCAGTAGTAGCACGGTGTGGCTACCATGCACAATGACCGACCAAATTAGGCATATGTACTGCCTTTGACCAAAGAAATCCGCTGTGTGTGGTCAACGTTGACAACTCATAATACGAGTCACAAATGGTCAGAGGGGGAAACAATGGTTTGGGAACACCAAGTATCAAATACCAAGCACAAGGGGCTTCAATACGCTATGGGAAGGTGTGGAGACCATGCACGATGACCAACCAAAGTAGGCATATGTCACTGACCATGCCCAAATAATGTCACTAAGTGTGGTAAAATTTGACAACTCATAACACGAGTCACAAATGGTCAGGGTGGTAGATAATGGTTTCTGAGTACTATGTATCGACTAGCAAGTACCAATACCTTCAATATGTATTGGCATATTGTGGCTTCAAAGCACAGTGACCAACCAAAGTATGCATATGTCACTAACCATGGCCAACAAATTTCACTTCATGTGGTCAACGTTGAAAACGCATAACACGAGTCACAAATGGTCAGAGAGGAAAACAATGGGTTGGGAACACTAGTTATCAACTAGCAAGTACAAAGACCTTCAACAAGCAGTGGCACGATATGGCTAGCGTGCACAGTGACCAACCAAAGGATGCATACGTCACTGATTACGACCGAATAAGTCCACTATGTGTGGTCGATATTGACAACTCATAACACGAGTCACAAATGGTCAGAGGGAGAGACAATGGTTTAAGAACCATATGTATTGACTAGAAAGGACAAAGAACTTCAATACGTAGTGCCACGGTGTGGCTAATATGCACACCAAACAACCAAACCAGGCATATGTCACTGATCATGACCACAGAATTTCAATATGGGTGGTCAATGTTGACCAACCATAACACGAGTCACAAACGGTCAGGACAAGAAACAATGCTATGGGAATATCTGCTCTCAACTATAAAGAACAACGACCTTCAGTCAGTAGTAGCACAGTGTGGCTACCATGCACAATGACCAACCAAACTAGGCATATGTACTGCCTTTGACCAAAGAAATCCGCTGGGTGTGGTGAACGTTGACAACTCATAATACAATTCACAAATGGTCAGAGGGGGAAACAATGGTTTGGGAACACCAAGTATCAAATACCAAGCACAAGGGGATTCAATACGCTGTTGCAAGGTGTGGAGACCATGCACGATGACCAACCAAAGTAGGCATATGTCAGTGACCATGCTTAAATAATGTCACTAAGTGTGGTAAAATTTGACAACTCATAACACGAGTCACAAATGGTCAGGGTGGTAGATAATGGTTTGTGAATGCTATGTATCGACTAGCAAGTACCAATACCTTCAATATGTAGTGGCATAATGTGGCTTCAATGCACAGTGACCAACCAAAGTATGCATATGTCACTAAACATGGCCAACAAATTTCACTTCATGTGGTCAACGTTGAAAACGCATAACACGAGTCACAAATGGTCAGAGAGGAAAACAATGGGCTGGGAACACTACTTATCAACTAGCAAGTACAAAGACCTTCAACAAGCAGTGGCACGGTATGGCTAGCGTGCACAGTGACCAACCAAATGATGCATACGTCACTGACTACGACCAAACAAGTCCACTATGTGTGGTCGACATTGACAATTCATAACACGAGTCACAAATGGTCAGAGGGAGAGACAATGGTTTAAGAACCACATGTATTGACTAGAAAGGACAAAGAACTTCAATACGTAGTGGCACCGTGTGGCTAATATGCACACCAAACAACCAAACCAGGCATATGTCACTGATCACGACCACATAATTTCAATATGGGTGGTCAATGTTGACCAACCATAACACGAGTCACAAACTGTCAGGACCAGAAACAATGCTATGGGAATATCTGTTCTCAACTATCAAGTACAACGATCTTCAGACAGTAGTAGCACGGCGTGGCTACCATGCACAATGACCGACCAAAGTAGGCATATGTACTGCCTTTGACCAAAGAAATCCGCTATGTGTGTTCAACATTGACAACTCATAATACGAGTCACAAATGGTCAGAGGGGGGAAATAATGGTTTGGGAACACCAAGTATCAAATACCAAGCACAAGGGGCTTCAATACGCTGTGGCAAGGTGTGGAGAACATGCACGATGACCATCCAAAGTAGGCATATGTCACTGACCATGCCCAAATCATGTCACTAAGTGTGGTAAACTTTGACAACTCATAACACGAGTCACAAATGGTCAGGGTGGTAGATGATGGTTTGTGAATACTATGTATGGACTAGCAAGTACGAATACTGGCACAATGTGGCTTCAATGCACCGTGACCAACCAAAGTATGCATATGTCACTAACCATGACCAACAAATTTCACTTCATGTGGTCAACGTTGAAAACGCATAAATCGAGGCACAAATGGTCAGAGGGAAAACAATGAGATGGGAATACTACATATCAACTAGCAAGTACAAAGACCTTAAACAAGCAGTGGCACGGTATGGCTAGCGTGCACAGTGACCAACCAAAGGATGCATACGTCACTGACTACAACCGAATAAGTCCACTATGTGTGGTCAGCATTGACAACTCATAACACGAGTGACAAGTGGTCAGAGGGAGAGACAATGGTTTGGGAAGCCTGTGTATTGACTAGAAAGGACAAAGAACTTCAATACGTAGTGGCACGGTGTGGCTTATATGCACACCAATCAACCTAACTAGGCATATGTCACTGATCATGACCACATAATTTCAATATGGGTGGTCAACGTTGATCAACCATAACACGAGTCACAAACGGTCAGGAGAGGAAACAATGCTATGGGAGTATCGTTTCTCAACTACCAAGTACAACGACCTTCAATCAGTAGTAGCACGGTGTGGCTACCATGCACAATGACCGACCAAAGTAGGCATATGTACTGCCTTTGACCAAAGAAATCCGCTGTGTGTGGTCAACGTTTACAACTCATAATATGAGTCACAATTGGTCANTGTGGCTACGATGCACAATGACCAACCAAAGTAGGCATATGTACTGCCTTTGACCAAAGAAATCCGCTGTGTGTGGTCAACGTTTACAACTCATAATATGAGTCACAATTGGTCAAAGGGGGAAACAATGGTTTGGGAACACCAAGTATCACATGGCAAGCACAAGGGGCTTCAATACGTTGTGGCACGCTGTGGAGACCATGCACGATGACCAACCAAAGTAGGCATATGTCACTGACCATGACCAAATAATGTCACTAAGTGTGGTAAACTTTGACAACTCACAACAGGAGTCACAAATGGTCAGGCTGGAAGGTAATGGTTTGTGAATACTAGTTATCGACTAGCAAGTACAAATACCTTCAATACGTAGTGGCACGATGTGGCTTCAATGCACAGTGACTAACCAAAGTATGCATATGTCACTGACCATGACGAAAGAATTTCACTTCATGTGGTCAACGTCATAAACGCATAACACGAGTCACACATGGTCTGAGGGGAAAACAATGGGTTGGGAACACTAGTTATCAACTAGCAAGTATAAAGACCTTCAACAAGAAGTGGCACAGTATGGCTAGCGTGCACAGTGACCAACCAAAGGATGCATACGTCACTGACTACGACCGAATAAGTCCACTATGTGTGATCAACATTGACAACTCATAACACGAGTCACGAATGGTCAGAGGGAGAGACAATGGTTTGGGAAGCGTATGTATTGGCTAGAATGGTTAAAGAACTTCAATACGTAGTGGCACGGTGTGGCTAATATGCACACCAAACAATCAAAGTAGGCATATGTCACTGATCATGACCAGAGAATTTCAATATGGGTGGTCAACGTTGACCAGCCATAACACGCGTCACAAACGGCCAGGAGAGGAAACAATGTTATAAGAATATCGGTTCTCAACTACCAAGTTCAACAACCTTCAGTCAGTAGTAGTACGGTGTGGCTACCATGCACAATGACCGACCAAAGCAGGCATATGTACTGCTTTTGACCAAAGAATTCCGCTGTGTGTGGTCAACGTTTACAACTCATAATATGAGTCACAACTGGTCAGAGGGGGAAACAATGGTTTGGGAACACCAAGTATCACATAGCAAGCACAAGGGGCTTCAATACGTTGTGGCACGGTGTGGAGACCATGCACGATGACCAACCAAAGTAGGCATATGTCACTGACAATGACCAAATAATATCACGAAGTGTGGTAAACTTTGACAAGTCACTACACGAGTCACAGATGGTCAGGGTGGAAGGTAATGGTTTGTGAATACTAGTTATCGACTAGCAAGTACAAATACCTTCAATGTGTAGTGGCACAACGTGGCTTCAATGCACAGTGACCAACCAAAGTATGCACATGTCACTGACCATGACGAAAGAATTTCCCTTCATGTGGTAAACATTGAAAACGCACAACACAAGTCACAAATGGTCAGAGGGAAAAACAATGGGTTGGGAACACTAGTTATCAACTGGCAAGTACAAAGAACTTCTACAAGCAGTGGCACGGTATGGCTAGCGTGCACAGTGACCAACCAAAGGATGCATACGTCACTGACTACGACCGAATAAGTCCACTATGTTTGGTCAACATTGACAACTAATAACACGAGTCACAAATGGTCAGATGGAGGGACAATGGTTTTGGAAGCCTATGTATTGGCTAGAAAGAACAAAGAACTTCAATACGTAGTGGCACGGAATGGCTTATATGCACACCAAACAACCAAACTAGGCATATGTCACTGATCATGACCAGAGAATTTCAATATGGGTGTTCAACGTTGACCAACGATAACACGAGTCACTAACAGTTAGGAGAGGAAACAATACTATGGGAATATCGGTTCTCAACTACCAAGTACAACGATCTTCAGTCAGAAGTAGCACAGTGTGCCTACCATGCACAATGACCGACCAAAGTAGGCATATGTACTGCCTTTGACCAAACAAATCCGCTCTGTGTGGTCAACGTTGACAACTCAAAATACGAGTCACAAATGGTCAGAGGGGGGAACAGTGGGTTGGGAACACCAAGTATCAAATAGCAAACACAAGGGGCTTCAATACGCTATGGCACGGTCTGGAGACCATGCATGATGACCAACCAAAGTATGCATATGTCTCTGACCATGCCCAAATAATGTCACTAAGTGTGGTAAACTTTGACAACTCATAACGTGAGTCACAAGTGGTCAGGGTGGTAGATAATAGTTTGTGAATATTAGGTATCGACTAGCAAGTACAAATACCTTCAATATGTAGTGGCACAATGTGGCTTCAATGCACAGTGACGAACCAAAGTATGCATATGTCACTAACCATGCGGTGTGGAGACCATGCACGATGACCAACCAAAGTAGGCATATATCACTCACCATGACCAAATAATGTCACTAAGTGCGGTAAACTTGGACAACTCACAACACGACTCACAAATGGTCAGGGTGGAAGACAATGGTTTGAGAATACTAGTTATGGACTAGCAAGTACAAATACCTTCAATATGTAGTGGCACAATGTGGCTTCAATGTACAGTGACCAACCAAAGATTGCATATGTCACTGACCATGACAAAAGAATTTCACATCATGTGGTCAACGTTGAAAACGCATAACACGAGTCACAAATGGTCAGAGGGGAAAACAATGGGTTGGGAACACTAGTTATCAACTAGCAAGTACAAAGACCTTCAACAAGCAGTGGCACGGTATGGCTAGCGTGCACAGTGACCAACCAAAGGATGCATACGTCACTGACTATGAATGAATAATTCCACTATATGTGGTCAACATTGACAACTCATAACACGAGTCACAAATGGTCAGAGTGAGAGACAATGGTTTGGGAAGCCTATGTATTGGCCAGAAAGGACAAAGAACTTCAATATGTAGTGGCACGGTGTGTCTAATATGGACACCAAACAATCAAACTAGGCATATGTCACTGCTCATGACCAGAGAAGTTCAATATGGGTGGTCAACGTTGACCAACCATAACACGAGTCACAAACGGTCAGGAGAGGAAACAATGCTATGAGAATATCGGTTCTCAACTACCAAGTACAACGACCTTCAGTCAGTAGTAGCACGGTGTGCCTACCATGCACTATGACCGACCAAATTAGGCATATGTACTGCCTTTGACCAAAGAAATCCGCTCTGTGTGGTCAACGTTGACAACTCATAATACGAGTCACAAATGGTCAGAGGGGGAAACAATGGTTTGGGAACACCAAGTATCAAATAGCAAGCACAAGGGGCTTCAATACACCGTGGCATGGTGTGGAGACCATGCACGATGACCAACCAAAGTAGGCATATGTCCCTGAACATGAGCAAATAATGTCACTAAGTGTGGTAAACTTTGACAACTCATAACAAGAGTCACAAATGGTCAGGGTGGAAGATAAGTGTTTGTGCACACTAGTTATCGACTAGCAAGTACAAATACCTTCAATATGTAGTGGCACAGTGTGGCTTCAATGCACAGTGACCAGCCAGAGTATGTATATGTCACTAACCATGACCAACAAATTGCACTTCATGTGGTCAACGTTGAAAACGCATAACACGAGTCACAAATGGTCAGAGGGGAAAACAATGGGTTGGTAACACTAGTTATCAAGTAGCAAGTACAAATACCTTCAACAAGAAGTGGCACAGTATGGCTAGCGTGCACAGTGACTAACCAAAGGATGCATACGTCACTGACTACGACCGAATAAGTCCACGATGTGTGGTCAACATTGACAACTCATAACACGAGTCACAAATGGTCAAAGGGAGAGACAGTGGTTTGGGAAGCGTATGTATTGGCTAGAATGGACAAAGAACTTCAATACGTAGTGGCACGGTGTGGCTAATATGCACACCAAACAATCAAAGTAGGCATATGTCACTGATCATCACCAGACAATTTCAATATGGGTGGTCAACGTTGACCAACCATAGCACGAGTCACAAACGGCCAGGAGAGGAAACAATGCTATACGGTTATCGGTTCTAAACTACCAATTACAACGACCTTCAGTCAGTAGTAGTACGGTTTGGCTTCCATGCACAATGACCGACCAAAGTAGGCATATGTACTGCCTTTGACCAAAGAAATCCGCTGTGTGTGGTCAACGTTTACAACTCATAATGTGAGTAACAATTGGTCAGAGGGGGAAACAATGATTTGGGAACACCAAGTATCACATAGCAAGCACAAGGGGCTTCAATATGTTGTGGCACGGTGTGGAGACCATGCACGATGACCAACCAAAGTAGGCATACGTCACTGACCATGACCAAATAATGTCTCTAAGTGTGGTAAACTTTGACAACTCACAACACGAGTCACAAATGGTAAGGGTGGAAGGTAATGGTTTGTGAATACTAGTTATCGACTATCAAGTACAAATACCTTCAATATGTAGTGGCACAATGTGGCTTCAATGCACAGTGACCAACCAAAGTATGCATATGTCACTGACCATGACAAAAGAATTTCACTTCATGTGGTCAACGTTGAAAACGCATAACACGAGCCACAAATGGTCAGAGGGGAAAACAATGGGTTGGGAACACTAGTTATCAACTAGCAAGTAAAAAGACCTTCAACAAGCAGTGGCACGGTATGGCTAGCGTGCACAGTGACCAACCAAATGATGCATACGTCACTGACTACGACTGAATAAGTCCACTATGTGTGGTCAACATTGACAACTCATAACAGGAGTCACAAATGGTCAGGGTGAGAGACAGTGGTTTGGGAAGCCTATGTATTGGCTAGAAAGGACAAAGAACTTCAATACGTAGTGGCACGGTCTGGCTAATATGCACACCGAACAATCAAACTAGGCATATGTCACTGATCATGACCAGAGAATTTCAATATGGGTGGTCAACGTTGACCAACCATAACACGAGTCACAAACGTTCAGGAAAGGAAACAATGCTATGAGCATATCGGTTCTCAACGAACAAGTACAACGACCTTCAGTCAGTAGTAGCACCGTGTGGCTACCATTCACAATGACCGACCAAAGCAGGCATATGTACTGCCTTTGACCAAAGAAATCCGCTGTGTGTGGTCAAGTTGACAACTCATAATAGGAGTCACTAATGGTCAGAGGGGGAAACAATGGTTTGGGAACACCAAGTATCAAAAAGGAAGAACAAGGGGCTTCAATACGTTGTGGCACGGTGTGAAGACCATGCACGATGACCAACCAAAGTAGGCATATGTCACTGACCATGACCAAATAATGTCACTAAGTGTGGTAAACTTTGACAAATCATAACAAGAGTCACAAATAGTCAGGTGGAAGATAATGGTTTGTGCATACTAGTTATTGACTAGCAAGTACAAATACCTTCAATATGCAGTGGCACAACGTGGCTTCAATGCACTGTGACCAGCCAGAGTATGCATATGTCACTAACCATGACCAACAGATTTCACTTCATGTGGTCAACGTTGAAAATGCATAACACGAGTCACAAATGGTCAGAAGGGAAAACAATGGGTTGGGAACACTGATTATCAAGTAGCAAGTAAAAAGACCTTCAACAAGAAGTGGTACAGTATGGCTAGCGTGCACAGTGACGAACCAAAGGATGCATACGTCACTGACTACAACCGAATAAGTCCACTATGTGTGGTCAACATTGACAACGCATAACATGAGTCACAAATGGTCAGAGGGAGAGACAATGGTTTGGGAAGCGTATGTATTGGCTATAATGGACAAAGAACTTCAATACGTAGTGGCATGGTGTGGCTAATATGCACACCGAACAATCAAAGCAGGCATATGTCACTGATCATGACCAGTGAATTTCAATATGGGTGGTCAACGTTGACCAACCATAACACGAGTCACAAACGGCCAGGAGAGGAAACAATGCTATAAGAATATCGGTTCTCAACTACCAAGTACAACGACCTTCAGTCAATAGTAGTACGGTGTGGCTGCTATGGACAATGACCGACCAAAGTAGGCATATGTACTGCCTTTGACCAAAGAAATCCGCTGTGTGTGGTCAACGTTTACAACTCATAATATGAGTCACAATTGGTCAGAGGGGGAAACTATGGTTTGGGAACACCAAGTATCACATAGCAAGCACAAGGGGCTTCAATAAGTGGTGGCACGGTGTGCAGACCATGCACGATGACCAACCAAAGTAGGCATATGTCACTGACCATGCGCAAATAATGTCACTAAGTGTGGTAAACTTTGACAACTCATAACACAAGTCACAAATGGTCAGGGTGGAAGGTAATGGTTTGTGAATACTAGTTATCGACTAGCAAGTACAAATACCTTCAATATGTAGTGGCACAATGTGGCTTCAATGCACAGTGACCAACCAAAGTATGCATATGTCACTGACCATGACGAAAGAATTTCGCTTCATGTGGTCAACGTTGAAAACGCATAACACGAGTCACAAATGGTCAGAGGGGAAAATATGGGTTGAGAAAATATGTTGTAAACTAGCAAGTACAAAGACATTCAACAAGCATTGGCACGGTATGGCTAGCAAGCACAGTGACCAACCAAAGGATGCATACGACACTGACTACGACCGAATAAGTCCACTATGTGTGGTCAACATTGACAACTCATAACACGAGTCACAAATGGTCAGAGGGAGAGACAATGGTTTGGGAATCCTATGTATTGAATAGAAAGGACAAAGAACTTGAATACGCAGTGGCACGGTGTGGCTAATATGCACACCAAACAACTAAACTAGGCATATGTCACTGATCATGACCAGAGAATTTCAATATGGGTGGTCAACGTTGACCAACCATAACTCGAGTTACAAACGGTGAGGAGAGGAAACAATGCTATGGGAATATCGGTTCTCATCTACCAAGTACAACGACCTTCAGTCAGTAGTAGCACGGTGTAGCTACCATGCACAATGACCTATCCAAGTAGGTATACATCACTGCTCATGACCAAATAAGTTTAGTGTGTTTGGTCAATGTTCACAACTCATAATACACGTAAAAAATGGGCAGAGGGAGAAACAATGGTTTGGGAATACTTGGTATCGACTATCAAATACAAAGACCTTCGATAAGTGGTGGCACGGTGTGGCTACCATGCACAACAACCAACCAAAGTATTAGTGTGTCACTGAATATAATAAAAATAGTTTCACTGTGTGTTGTCAACTTTCCTTCTTACGGCTGGTCAATCGGAGCAATGGTTGAGAGGTTATTCAAGCTCAAAGTTGCAAAAATCGAATTTTCGTCTACGTCATTTTTTTTAATAAACTAAAATTGTTATCATTCATAATTATGAAAACTACCCTCTAATCTTACACCCCCTTTTTTTATGCCCTTTACCCATAGGAACCCTTATAATGTCATTTGGACATGATATAAACACCATGCGAGGTGGCTTAGTGCTTATAGAGTTAGATTCTGGAGCGATAGGTCCTATGTTTGAATCCTTGTACGGGCAAAATAGAATAGGCTCGCGACCTGGGGGGGGGGGGGCG
>SZWC01000123.1:571005-589227 GCA_023375785.1 Penium margaritaceum | reverse complement strand
AACATGGAAGATGTAACCAAATAACTTGGATGGAAACATGTACCTGGTTATATTTATCAAGAACGCTGACTGTACTTGTCTGAATTGGTAGAAAGTAGGTGGTAGATTTTCTGCATCTGGTAAAACCAGAAGCTATCGTATGTTTCTACGTACAATTGCCCATTCCAATAGCAATTTACCTTGTGCCTGCTCCTACATTCAAGTTTCCATGATCTTCCCACCAGCTTGTTGAAAGATGACGAAGAACCGATGTGTTAGAGTGGGTTTCCATGATCTTCCCACCAGCTCATTGTATATTAATTCCCCATTCAATGACCCTTGTGCCTACTCCAATATCAATGCCCCTTGTGCCTGCTCCAAGATGAATTCCCCTTGTGTTTACTCCAATTTGATTTCACCTTGTGTCTACTCCAATATCAATTCCCCTTCTGCCTACTCCAATATGAATTCACCTTGTGTCTACTCCAATATCAATTCTCCTTGTGCCTACTCCAATATCAATTCCCCTTCTGTCCACTCTCAATATCAATTTCCCTAGTGTCTACTCCAATATCCCATGCCCGAGTAGAATGTAGAAGAGATAGTGTCTACTCCAATATCCCATACCCGAGTAGAATGTAGAAGAGATAGTGTCTACTCGAATATCCCATGCCCGAGTAGAATGTAGAAGAGATAGTGTCTATTCCAATATCCCATGCCCGAGGTGAATGTAGAAAAGAGGCATATTGGAGGAGGCACAACAGAAAGCCACAGCCGGAAGTCTGTGCCGTTTGAAAGCTTTGAGAGCTATTAACGTCCACGGTAACATCGTGATTTCAGTGTAACAAATGTCTACGATTACATATTAGTTTCAACCATCAATTGTTTTCGTACACTAACTTCATTCTAGCAGGATTTTTTCTTCACAGTATGGGTTCATCCATTGTGAACAGAAACAAGATGTAGATGTAGGAAACACCCATGAGTGAAACAAAAAAGTAATTGATACGTCACCAAAAGCCAATGCATACTTTCAAGCACAGTCATCCTCCTTCCGACGCCCACGTGCTTTTTTTGCAGAGTGGCAACATTCGTCATGATGCACAGGACGCTTCACAGTGCGTTTTTCTCTCCTAGCAGCAAGGCTTGGTGAGTTCCCAACTTTTCGCCAAGGGAATTTTAAGTTTGGTCCACTCATCCGTCTTGGAGTTCCGCGAACAGCTCGTTTTCCACCCTCAGATGGTGCATCTCCTGAACTAATCCTCGGCTTCTTCGTCCTCATTGGGGACTGTCCCTCTACTGCAGCATGGACCTGTCTGTTTGATGTGTCATTGTCTGAAGTTTTCACAGTAGGCTCTTGACGAGCTATTGGTACACCCACCTGCACACACAGACACAAAGGTTACTTCGGATAGACTAGATTTGCACAAGTCTTTCCAGACAATGCAACTTCTCACTTACAGTATCTCCACGTTCCCGCCGGAGAGTCGCTGAAAATTGCGTGTTCACAAATGTTTCTTGCGAGTGCAACTCCGCTTTCATTTTCTTCAAGCCATCACAAAAGTCCTGCACATAGAACAATTGAGTTAGAGAGCACGAAAATCCAGTCGAGCGACACAAAGCTGACCACCCACCCGCCCACCTATTACCTGCATCTGACATATTTTTGACGTGACCATGTCGATGACAGCTGCTCCACCTTTACCTGCACGACGAAACAGTTTCTCAGACAAAATTTTGGAGACACTACAATACATTGTACTACGACAACATTAACCCACCATCCTCGCATTGTGGTCGGACCGTTTTCACCACACGCTCGAACGAGTTGACTACGCAGTTGCAGTCCACGATGAAACTCCGGGCAGCGTCTTTGCACTCTCCCAAAAGATTTTCCATCATGCTCATGTGTTCCATCAGCTCCTTCTGCTGCTCGGATTGTGGTTCTTCAACCATCTGCTTGGCAGCCGATGACGAAGGTGCACCACCGGTCTCAGCTGGTACCCACGGGGGAACCCAGTCAGTTGCACTGGCTGGAGGATGAGCCGACACCCTACTCTGTGGCACAGAGGGGGGTGCTGGTGTAGGAGGATCTTCAGCAGGCGGCGCTCGGTGCACGTGTTGCTCATGGGACGAGGTCGCAGTCTGTGGTTGGTAAGTGGCAACGCACACCTGCATACACCGAAAACGAACCATCAAAGCAAACCAATGGCACACAACCTTCTTCAGCACACGACAGCAAGAAATAATACCTCTTCCCGGTCCTGCGGCTGCGACCGAGTATTCTGTTCCTTGTCCACGTTGTCAGTGGTCCGAGTAGATGCCTCCGCGCTCTGGCGGGGAACTTTGGGCACCGCGGCGTTCTCTTTCACCTCATCATTCGCTCTTGCACCAGACTGTGCTGCATCCGACGGAGCTGCGTGGTTGCTTATCACGTTGCTTCTTGCTAGCTTCCCCGTCGATGCCACATCGCTTCCAGCAACCTCCGTACTCTCAGCCTGTACACATTAACCAGCGAGCTTTTAAAAAAGGCACGGAAAGCCAAGGTATGCAATGAAAAAGTCAGACCTGCATGTCAAAACACCTTCTAAAGAAGCTTAGGGCCAACACCCCACCTCAGCCTCGGAAGAATCGCCGCTGTCGGAGCTTGCTTCATTGTCAGATTCTTCCCCCGCGTTCTTGATTTTCTGCATCGGCCGGAAACCGTGCATGTAGACGGAACTGGCAGACATATAATGGCTCGAAGAGAACATGCGTGTTACAACATACTTACAGGTTGACACCATCGAGAAGAACATTTCTTCAGCTTGCCTTTCCGGTAAATGCGGTACAGAGGCCGCTTCCTAGAATCCCTCGCTCCGGTTCCGCAGAGGAAGTCATACAACTTCTCACGCGATCGAAAAGGGTTCAACAACACCCACTTCTGCTGGAAAAAAACTTCCATGTCGAGCGTTTGCTTCGAAATAGTCGGAATCTTGGTGTCGGGGGAACACCCCCGAATAAGTGTCTGCGCCCACCAGGCTTGAAAAAACAACCATAACGTTCGACGGCAGCTCCGAGCATACTCCTCCATGTTGAGGAACGGTTTAGACGTCGGCCTCACATTCAGGGACTCCAGGAGTCCCTTCCCAGTCGACCAGCGCATTTGACCGATACCAAATCTGGTGTGGTAGTGTTTCGACAGCCATTGGTCCTTGTTGGCAATTGCAGCACGAAGATCTGTTGCATGCAAACAACATCCGGGTTAGGCGAAAGCCAGAGAAAACAGACTGAAAAGGAGCAGCTGAATATACTGACCTTCTGCAGTGCCCTAGAATCTGAAGACGTTCCAATCAATGCCGGGCCACTTGGGCCACTTCGCGAACTAGTCCGCGACAACGCCTTCTTTCTCCTACTGCGGTGTCTGCTGTTGCTGCTCGTGCGTTTGAGTAGACTGCTCTTGTTCTTGATGCTGCTGCTGCTGCTGCTGCTGCTCCTGCTACTGCTGCTGCTGCTACTGTTGCTGCCTCAAAGCTTGCTGTTGCTGCTGCAATATCTGTTGCTGCTGCTGCTCGCGTTGTAGTTTCTGCAACAGTTCTTACTGCGACTGCTCCAATTGCTCGGAAGACTGCACTTGCTGCTGCTGCTGCTGCTGCGAGTGGGTTTGCTGCTGCGCGGACTGCGGCGGCAATTGCCACGGCTGCTGCTGTTCTTGCTGTTGCGGCTCATGCGTCTACGAAAACTGTTCCTGGCGGTACTGCGAAGGATACTGGGTGGGCAGGTGCTGATCGCTGGAATTTACCTCCATAAAGCGGTACACGTCCTCATCATCTTGGTGCTGTTGCCCATGCAAATTTTGCGCCATATTGCCCCATCTAAACCGCTGGTCTACAAAACAGGTGCTATTATCGGTAATATCGCTCAACCCATCCAAGGGCCCTTGACCAAAAAGAAGGGATTGATATTCACCCGCGCCTTGCATGGTGTCCCATGACGGTCCTGATAGGCCAAGAGCCAATTAAGCAATCGTAAGATTTCCCTTGCAGGACATATCAAAGAATATCAGATGTCCTGGTGCAAAAAGCAAAACATTATCCCTTCATTTTCCTCTTTTGCTTTCATGTTACCGTTCATTTTTTCCGACCGGTTCTTCCTCTTTTTTCTTCTTGGACATGCCAGCCGACCACCCTGTCAGCCGGCAAAGAGTCCCAATTCGAACAGGATCCACATCGCCGTTCGAGGGTTGACCCTATTCAACATGCAAATGTCGACAGCGCAACAGTCATGGTCATCATGGCTTTACAACAATGTTACTCGCTCATGTCTCCTTCCTGCCCGTGTCCTGACATAGTGTTTTATTCCTTTTCTTTTGCCACTCGTCCAGCCGGGTGCTTGGCTGATTCCTTTGCCGAGTAGCCGATAAAGAAGTCATCAAGCACCCGGCAGAACAGCCACAAGCTGGAAGTCCACGAAAGACCTGGCAGGCCATCATGTAAATTAGCCGGTGGGCATATCAACCATCCACAGTGCCAGCCACCCAAGCCAGAAAACTTCATAAAATACCGGAAGACCACACAACCACCCACCCTACAAAGGCGTCACCCACCCAGCACATATAACACCCACTGAATCGGTTCAGTCACCCACAAAGTCGCTCTGCCAATGAAGAGGCGCAGCCCACGCGAATCACAAATGAGAGTGCTCGGTGCAGTACACGCGGGCTCCACACCAGCGACAGACGTGTCATGCGCGGAGTGTCAACTGTTGCTGTCACGAGGTGGAAGGCAGTAAGGCGTTCGCGTCCACCCCGTCTGGATGGGAGGCAGATCGTTGCGGGCGAGATGCGGGAGAGAACGGAGAACCTTTTAGCAGTTCGTGCGTACCAGACAACCAGAGACAACGACAATGTGATGTGGTCGCGCGCTGTAGAAAAACACAAGGCACTCAACCGCGACACAAACGGCTACGGAGGATGGCACCTGTGTGCACCCGCTATATCGCGACTGAATGCACGAAACCCTATGTGAAGAAAGAATGACGGGTTATGAAGTATCTGACGGAGATGGGAGGTTCATGACGCTTGCATAGGCTGTCGCTGCCAATCGTCGTGCATATGCTCCTTTTGTTGCATGAACAGAAACGGTAACTCCGTATCGGTTGAACAAAACGAGTATTGCGCGGTGCATATGCTCGTTTCATTCAATAACAAAAACATTATGTCGGTTCCGGCTGAACAAAACGCGTTTCTAGCTGCACTTTGTGTACAGAACGGGTAGCCTCACTCCGTTCTGTATAGGAGGAGCCGACGGTCCTCGCTCTGGTGCAACAAAACGCGTCGGTACATGCGGCGGTCCTTGCGTCATTGAACACGTGGTTCAGCATGGGTGGCGTTTGATCATTGGAAGATGAATTGTAGCGATCCTCATGCATGCATGAATCTCGACGGAAAGGAAACATGCTGCTCGAC
Source organism: Penium margaritaceum (assembly GCA_023375785.1). Taxonomy (NCBI): domain Eukaryota; kingdom Viridiplantae; phylum Streptophyta; class Zygnematophyceae; order Desmidiales; family Peniaceae; genus Penium; species Penium margaritaceum. The sequence goes on along the minus strand of SZWC01000123.1, from coordinate 583,802 downwards.
ACAATAAATTTAGAGAAATGTCGATAACGGAGTCGGATTGAGGGTTTGGAGTGTTGTAGACCAGGGGTTCATGATGTTTTCGGCTTCAATCAGGCGGCGATGTGGTAGACGGTTCGGCGTCTAAGGTGTAAACACCGACGTGGCAGTGGAGGTTGGCAGTGCTGACGCGGCGGTGAATGGTTCATGAAGCACAATACCGGGCTCCCCCTTCCAAACGTCTAGACAACAACGATCACTTTGGTGACCAAAGAAGATATATCCATATTGTTCACGGAATGGACTTCTGGTGTCTGAACAATAATGGTCTCCCCGTTTTGTCGACAAGCTGTAACGATTGCTGTGGTGTCTTCTCGCTGAGAGTCGATGGTTTATGCGCTCGTGTTTGAAATGCTTGTTGCACAAAAGCAGACTCCTGCTTTCCTCAGACAAACGGAAGTGGGATCATGACATGCTTGTTGTTTCACAAAAGCCGAGTACCACTTTCCTGTTTCGTTGGATACCTGTTTCGTCAAACGCCTGTTTCGTTGTACACCGGTTTCGTTACACACCTGTTTTGCTATTCCTCTTTTTCATTGGACACCTNTGTCCATGACATGGTGGCGTTCATCGAATCATATTGATTTACGAAACTTTCGGAGGCTGCTGGTTTGTCCCTGAAACCAGGTGTAATTGCATCATAAACGGTTGAATGTTAACGTATTCGTCCTTCACCATACTTCCCCTCAGCTTTCACTAGTTTCCATCATAGGACGCCTTTTGTGCTCATGAGAACACGAGCTTCGTACAAACGGGACAGATACCTGTTCTTTGTCCCGACGACAGTGATGTCTCAGTGCTTGGGAAAGTGGCTTTCATCGATCCAATTCTTTTACGAAACCGACTGGCCCCGCTAGTTTGTGCATCGAACCAGTTTCAGTTGTATCTTCCACATTAAATCTTGCGGTATGTGGACATCATCATATTTCCACACCTTTCTGCCTCGTTTCCACCATAAGTTGCTCTTTGTGCGCACGAAGCCCGGCTTTTAAAATTTTATGTTGAAATGTCCTCAACCGCTAACTTCCAACCGACAAGATCTGCGGTTGCAGGTCAAGAACTGCTCGCAACTGTGCAAGCACCTGAATCTACCGTTACAATCTTCCGCCGCTTCCGGACAAGCTTCACATCGAGTTTCGAAGGTTGACCCTATCATCATGCAGATGGCGACAGAGCAACAGTCATGGTCATCATGGCTTTACAACAAGGTTACTCGCTCATGTCTCGAGACACGCGCACTCCATTACAGGAACGGCAGAAGCACAACCATAAGAAATTGGGCCTATATACAAAGATAGCATACAAATTCAAACTGTGATACTGATTTGCCACACCGAGGTAAAACAAATTTGCATGGCAAGAAATCATACTCCATCAGGGCATACGTTTCCAAATAAAAATAAAGATAAAGGAAATGGGCTCACCACTCCCTCATGAGATCGTGATTGAGCCCCTACTACTACTTCTCTGACGGGCAAACTGCTATGTCGAGCAAAAAGAAGAAAGGTCACGACAATGAGGTGCAAAGCAGAGGACAATTAGAAGAAAAAAATCTGTAATTTGATGGCAAGGGTCAGAACTCTCGATCAAATTTATACAATAATGAAAGTTGAATGAGGAATTCCCAGGGTCTTTCACACTCGAGCCAAGCGACGCGTGCGACGACGTGTCGCGAGTGGTTACTTTGAGAGGATCCCTAGAGAAGGTATGGGGTTTCAAGAAAATGAAAGCGCGTCTTCACAAAATTCTAGTGCCGAAGAGAAGTTCATCAACTATTTTTGAAAAAGTGATATAGTTCGCGATAGCTTTGTCGAGCATTATCGAAAGTAGTCATTCTTGTCGGAACCATCTCAGACAAAATCCTGGAGGTTGGGGCAGGTGGCCAAGATGCCCTTGGCCCGACAATGTGAAAATCCTGAAGTCTCCTGCGGTGTATGCCTAGGGCGTACATCATCAACGGAGTGACAGCAGACGCGTGATGAAGGTGGCATGACATGTCCTCGGATGGAGTTGTGCTGCTAGACTAAGCCGATGCCCAATCTTGATGGCGTGAAATGGACCAACAGTTGCCAGAGTAACAACCCTGAGAAGGAGGCCCAATAGAAGGTGTTTCCAGCCCGGACCATCTATAATAACAAAAAAAAATGTACATCAACAAAGGCGCAACAAGGGTGTAGCGGATTGGATGGAATCCTTGGCAGACTAGGCCAAAAACCGCGGTGCTTGTGGGTCTCCAATCCTCAAGTCATCCTGTCCAACCGCCCACAGTCCCAGGTGACCCCTGTTGAGCCACGTGGCTCCGTCGACCAGTCGGCGTGGCACTGCCACGCTACAATGGGCCTCACGGCAATAAGAGATGTAAACAATTTGATCGATGGATATTAGTGATTTTAGCGAGCACCGACCAATTCTATTTGATGCGCTTGTATGTCTATTACGTTATGTCCCTAACGTGTAGCACACCCAAAAAATAACACATGGCTACTTTTTTTCTTACCCCATTACACATGACGTTAAGATTGTATGCCAACACCCCATTCGCGTTTTGGCCACCTGCGCCAACATGCAGTGTTCAATTTTTGAATTTTCAATCACATTCAATAACCTTCTGGAACAATTGACAAGAGTGTCGCAAACCACATGAGATTTTTTAGATTGTTTGGTCAACTTGTTGACAATTCTACACTTTCATGAAGGCACAAATCACTTACTATCAATCCCCTGGATTTCTCGGCTAGTTTATTAATGGACCGGTGATATTTCGAACTGTCACGTTGCAAGCATCATGAAGTTGGACCTTAGCTAGTCCCTGCTCTAATTCACATGGTTAATACATGGGGCACAAATGCTCCGGAGCCCATGGTCGCGGTCGATAGATCCGCGGTGTCCATAGTCGGAAGCGAGTCGTATGCGGTGCCCAAAGTCGAAATCGACTCGCACGCGGTGCCCATAGTCGGAATCGGAAAGACCGCGGTGCCCATGCTTTTCAGTTTCCGACATGAAACCGAATTTTATGGCTGCCGTGCCTACTTTTTGCCCAAAGTATTCAGTCGTCGTACACTTGCATGTCGAAAACAGACCTCGCAGGTTGCCAGCCTGGGCAGGCAGCCTCTGCTTCGGTTTGTCGTTTNCAAATGCTCCGGAGCCCATGGTCGCGGTCGATAGATCCGCGGTGTCCATAGTCGGAAGCGAGTCGTATGCGGTGCCCAAAGTCGAAATCGACTCGCACGCGGTGCCCATAGTCGGAATCGGAAAGACCGCGGTGCCCATGCTTTTCAGTTTCCGACATGAAACCGAATTTTATGGCTGCCGTGCCTACTTTTTGCCCAAAGTATTCAGTCGTCGTACACTTGCATGTCGAAAACAGACCTCGCAGGTTGCCAGCCTGGGCAGGCAGCCTCTGCTTCGGTTTGTCGTTTACCGCACAACCTGGAGCGAAGCATGTGGACCGCCATCGTCGCGCTGTAGCCGACGTCTGCGCGTCACCCGGAATAGTACATTTAAGTCGCCAATGAATGCTCACCACGGTCACGCGAAGAGGTTTTTCTAGTGACCCGCTTGTTGTACCGGTTTGCACGTTGAACCGATAGTTTGCCGTGTATTGAAAGTGCTTCCCCGATAGTAAAATGCGCTCAGTTTACTCGTACCGTCGACCTTTGTCGAACACGTTCGGCGGACATGGACAACGCCGCCCGTCCTAATGGCTTGCCACATCAGGGATGGGGTACTCCCGTGGAGGATCCTGTGGCCGTACACCAGGCATGGGTGGCATTGAAGGAGGCGTGGGACCGCTATGTCGCACGTAACGCAAGGTTGGGCTACATTGTACCATCATGGGTCGTGACTCCTGTTACCCCGGAGCACATGGCCTGGAACTTGGATGTTCCCATGCCAAGTGGCAGGCCGCCAAACTGTCGCGACCCATGGGAGCCATGGATATGGTCGGAGCCGCCGAGTCCGTAGTGGCCAGTCCATGCTAGTGAAATTGTGAACATTGGGTATATGAGATGAATTTCACGTACTGTTCTGGGCATTGCAGTATTATTTTCTTGTCCACCATGGGCATAAGAGGTATTTCCCACTCTGTTCAATGGGTATCCCTGTTTTATTGCACATGTTGTATGAGCAAAGGAGTTATTTTAAACATAGACATGTGGGTATATGCCATATTTTCACCACCATGTATGGGCATTAAGTTATTAATTTGTTGTGCACATAGGGCATATGAGTCATATTCATTCCCGTGCTCATCAAATTTGAGGGCATGAAGTTGTTATTCATGTGGGCACATAGGGCACATGAGTATTATTCATTCATCATGTATGGGCAGTACTGTATTAATGTTGTCTCTATCATGGGTATGGAAGCTTTATTGTCGGCTGAAGTATGGACATTAATGAATTATTCCACGGTTAAACGTGGGTACGCAAGTAATAATTATGGACGTTCTACCCAGTCCACTCTGGGTCTAGCCACTTTGGATCCAGTGCACTGCACAGCCATAACCAGTGGCACAGGTCACAACCACAACCCTGACGTCCCTGACATCCCATTGCATCGAAGAATATGTCCTCTTCGTCGTTCTCGGAGTCGATGTTTTCGTCACCACTCTCGTAGAAGTCTTCCACTCCATGGTTGTCCTCTGTCTCTGTGTCACTCATGTACGTGTCCAGTTGCAGTGCGTCGTTCTTTGTCGCTGAACAGTGGCACATGCCTACATATCTTGTTTTTGTTGGCAGCCACAAGTAGGAATACAGTTTCTGGCACACTAATGTCGCACCAACTCCCATGAGGAAGATCCATGTCAACTCCTGTTCGTCACAAGTCATGTCAATGGGTTCTTTAAAGTATTGATGCAAAAGAATGAAATGACTGTGCTTGTAATGTTTATGTACTTGTTGCTGAACATCCAAAACACTATTGGGCAGCAGAATTTCTGTTCACAATTCTTCAGTACAATTTCATGACAGTAATCAGCTCTTCCTAGGAAACAGCCCTTTTCACAAATTTGGTGGTGTTTTATTTGAAAACAATAGCATTGTGAGCAGAGGACAACATGGGGAGGGAAAGAATCAACAAGGAATTCTTTGAGTAACAATCTTCCACAGCAGGCACTGAAGAGAAGTACAATGACAACAACTACATTGCTACTCCCAAATGTAATGGCATGATGCATTTTCGGGCCACATGTTATCTGGCTTGCACCTGCTCTTCATCAATCCTTTAGTGGTCCACCTCTGCAAAGCACACACACGTAGGGAAAACAGTGTTAGGACGCATGAATGCCGGTAAAAGCAAAACATACTTGAAATAATGGCAATGAATACAAGTAATGACTCACCAAAGACCAAAGGACCGATTGATGCTATCCACTTCAGCATGGAAGGCCATCCAGGCCTCCTCACGGTCCTCGGCATCATGGTGGTCGACTCCTTCCTCGTTGCTGGACACAGAGACAGGGTCGACTACCTCCTGCCCCCCCTCCCCCCCCTCCTGTGCCTCCTCTCCATCTCTGCCCCCATCGTCCTCCTCTTCCGCCTCTCCTTCCTCATCGTCCTCCCCCTCCTCATGGGAGTCCTCCTCCTCCTCCTCCTCGTCCTCAGACTCCCCCTCCTCTGCCGCAGGTGGTGCATCATCAGCCTCATCTCCTGAGTACCCCATCGCGTCCACGTTGCTCCTGCAGGAGGCACGCATGCGTCTCTCGGCGTCAAGCTCGGAGACGCGTGCTGCTGCCATCGCCTCTGGGCTTGGCGCCTCCATGTTTGGACATGCCCGCCTGACATGACCCTGCTTCCCACAGCGTGCACAGATGTGCCGTTTCTTCACTTTTGTGTACCTGTCCAGACGCACCGTGGCCGGGCGTCCACGCCCGCGACTAGGGCCCGGCTGCTTCCACTTGGGTTCTGCTGCCTTGATCTGCCGTACCTTTGGCAGTGGGAAAGGCGCGTTGTAGCAACGCTTGTAGCTCAGGTTGAGATACCCGAGATCCACATACGCGACCGGGTTCATCGCGTTCTCCAGCAGCAGGCTGCAAGCGTGCGGACAAGGCACACCATATTCCCGCCAACGCCCGCACGTGCAGTCCTTCGTCGTGAGGTCGACGTCGCGTGGGGTGCCGTTGCGCCGAGTGGCTGTTCCAGTCAGCCACGGTCCCCTCTTGTCGCCGTCCAAGTCCAGGGCGTACTCCATGCTGCGGTCACAGTTGTTTTTCAGCTTCAGGTAGAGGGCGGGCACAACGTTGCCCGGGGCGTCGTGCGCCAACCTGCGGCGAATGTGCCACAACCGCTGCACGAACAGATGGAGGTTGACGAAGCAAAAAAACGGGTACATTTTGCGGAGCTCCACCAGCTTGCCATTGAGAGACTCCATGGCGTTGCTGGTGGTATGCCCACCGCGGGGAACCGGACAGAAGAGGCGGCTCCACCGCTCCTTCGGGATGCCGGGCTCACCATTACCGCCCAACAAGTAGTCCACCGCCCTCGGTATTGTATGCCGCATCTCGGCCAGCGCTGCGTCCCAGTCCGCCTGCGTCGTGACGTGTGCCAGGTTCCAGAAGAGTGTACCAGACCTGCCCTGGCACTTGGACTGCACGTTGCGCATGAGATGCCACGCGCAGTACGTGTGAGTCGCCCCGGCCAGCTTCGCCTCGACTGCGTTAGCCAGTCCCTTCTCCCAGTCCGAAATGACCACGGTCCCCTGAGCTGCTGCTTTCGGGTACGCTGTTGCCACCAACTCGCAGAACCAAGTCCAGTTACGCTCATCTTCCCCAGACACCAGAGCGTATGCAGCAGGCATGGCGTTGTCATTAGCATAAAAAAATTGCATGATGAGCAGTACCTGTTTGTGACCGTTTTTGAGGTGTGTCCCATCCATGACAAGGACCCTCCTCGTGTACTCAAAACCCCGCCTGCAGGCACCTGGTGCGATGAACACACGGTCGAAGGCACCGGTGTCACGGTTTTTCTCGGCCTTCGCGATGGCTAGCGGGTCAACCTTCAGGACCTGCACAGTACAACACATGGGACGGGATGACTGTTCGAACTATGTCACGGGACAAACCGTTACAAACAGGATTCACCAGCGGCACAACTTACCTCGTCCACATATTTTGGGAACATGCTCCAGGACTCAAACTTCTTGCCGTACATTTTCTCCAGGCAGAGCTTCTTTGCGCGGTAGAGGGTGGTGTACGGCACCTTCGTCTTGGCGACTTCTGTCACGACCGCCTCGAGTGCCTTAGGCTTGACCGACGGGTCCCTGGCGATGGTGTCCTCAATCTGTCGTGCCACCCACCTCATGGTACGCACGGGGTTACCCCGGCCGAGGCCGGGGTCACAAAGATGGCCATCCACGAACGAGGTGATATTGACTGCACCGGACTTCTTGCTGTACCCGGCACGAACGATCCACGGGCAGCCTTTTGTTGCAAACTGTTTGCATCGGGCCACGAACCGAGTGGGGTCGCTTTTCAACCACCTCAAAGCCATGCGGTTGTGTACCGCATACTCTTCAACTGCGGCTTTGCACGCGGCCATGTCCTGGAACACCGTGCCACCCGGGAAGTCCACCGCAGCCTTCCGCTCCTTCGGGGGAGCACGTGGGGTGGGGTCAGAGATGCGTGCGGGAGCGGCTTTCGCCTTGGCGTCGGCTGCCCGTGCCTCATCGTCAGAACCGACGGTCCCGCCCTTCGTAGAGTGCACACGCCCGCCTACACGGGACATCCTGAGGGGTCCGTTGGCTTCACGGCGTGGGTCCCAGTCGACTGCTGCTGCCGGTGCATCGTCGTTCTCGGCACTTGGTGTCCGTTGCGTCAAGCACGGATCATCTGTGCCGTAGTCGTCGCTCTCGTCCGGCGGGAACATGGATGAAGTGACAGGTACGGCACCACTGTGGTGCATCGTACCCGCCATCGGGACACACTATGGGCATTTTGTTCATAAAACCGAACATTTTATACATTGGATGCCCACGGTCGTCCCGCATGCGCCGTCTACGAGGTTACCGTGGGCTCGACCAACATCAACAACGCTTCGAAGCAACACAATGCAATGCACGGCCAGACCACCCCCCCTCCCCCAACCGCAACTGTTTTTGAACGTCGGAAAATATTTTCCTGTACTGCGTACGACAGACGCTGTGGTAGGCACATGGTGACCGTGCATGATGGGAGATACATGGCGACTCGGGAACCCGGCAGAGTGTGAACCGTGACACGCTGTCAACATCATATGCGAGTGCGCGCGAACACACGGGCGTGTTAGGTACCTACGTTTCTACAAAATGTTAACCTTCGTCGAACCTTGAAAAAACAGACATGACGTGACACAATTGACACGATGGTGTGCAACGTCTATGTACGAGGTCAAGCGTTACATTATGTTATGTAAGACCCTCGTGAACAAGGCGTCGGAGCCCTAACGAACCACGCGGTATTCGTTCCATATTTGAAGAACGATCGGCGAAGACATCTCTTTTATCATGGTTGTTGAAATCAATGTCCAAAACGTTAAAACCATGAAACATATATCACGCGTGCCCATACCTGACACTAACCGGGGTCACAGATGTCATGTCGATTTCAGCTATGGGCATCGCAGTCATTTCGATTCCGACTATGGGCACCGCGTGCGGGTCGAAATCGACTTTGGGCACCGCGTGCGGGTCGAAATCGACTATGGACACCGCGGATCTATCGGCGGCAACCATGGGCATATAACAACTTCGTCCTAATACATGTTTGGTTCAAAATACACAGGTGCCTATCGTTTCGCTCGATAGATCAGCGGAGTCCGTAGCCGAAAACGAAAAGGTGGCGGTGTCCAAAGTCGAAAACGGAAAGATGGCACTGTCTATACTCGAAAACGAAATGAAAGCGGGCCCATTTTTTTCATTGTGCGAGCAAAAAAAAAGGACAACTGTACCCACGCTCTCCAAATGATACTTCGCCGACTTCGAGGGCGAAGTGGACGGTGCTGACACTGGCCTCGTCGATGTCAGAAGCACGAGTTTTGGAGTTCACAAGTGCAAACCCCAAAACTTGCGTGTCCGCGTGCACCTCATCTCGCAAACGACCCCCGTAATCCGACAAACCCCCTAGGTGAACCGGGGGGTTTGGGTTTTATTCGTTTACTTGCCCGGGTACCTGTTGGGCCCCGCGGTAGCAGGGCCCGGCAGATCCCCTTTCTTTTATCACAGCGTGCGCCACATGTCACAACCCCCCCCCCCCCCCCAATATCCGACAAAACCCCTAGTTGAACTAGGGGGTTTGGGTTTTATTTTTTTACTTGCCCGGGTACCTGCCGGGCCCCGTGGTAGCAGGGCCCGGCAGGTCCTGTAACGGAACGGACGGAACCCTTGGCCAACTAGGCCAAAACCACGGTGCTTGAGGGTCTCCGACCCTCAAGCCATCCCATCCGCCCGCCCACAGGCCAAGGACCCCGTGCGAGCCACGTCGGACTCGCTGCGCGCTACACTCCCCCCCGATAGGAGTGAGCCGCCCTCGGCGTCCGCACGCCGGACTCGAACCCCGGTGCTCTGATACCAATGTAACGGAACGGACGAAACCCTTGGCCAACTAGGCCAAAACCGTTGTGCTTGAGGGTCGGAGACCCATCCCATCTGCCCGCCCACAGGCCAGGGACCCCGTGCGCGCCACGTCGGACCGGCCGCGCGCTACAGGTCCCCTTTATTCTGTCATAGTGTGCGCTGCATGTCGCAACCCCCCCCCCCCCCAATATCATACAAACCCCCTAATTACACTGGGGGGTTTGGGTTGTTTTTTTTTTTCTCGCCCGGGCACCTGCCGGGCCCCGCGGCAGCGGGGGTTGGAAGATCCCTTTTTTCTATCACAGCGTGTGCCGCATCTTGCAACCCCCCCAAACCGATGACAAACCCCTTTGGTTAAATGGGGGGTTTGGTAGGGTCACTGCGAGCTCGCAGGGAGGTTTCGCTGCGAAACTCCTCCTGCGAGCTTGCGATGACCGGCGAAGCTCGAATTCAAAATCCATGTTAAATGTGTTATATACATGAAATATATATCAGCCGTGCCCGCTTTTTCTCGCACGGTAAGAGACATGGGCACCATTGTCATTTCGTTCGCGGCTATGGACAGCGCTGTCTTTCCGTTTTCGACTTTAGACTCCGCCGTCTTTCCGTTTTCGACTATGGAAACCGCTGATCTATCAACCAAAATGATGGGCATATTACTACTCCTACATGTTTTCCACGTGTACGACACTTGTCATTATATCATGCCTACTGTTAACCAAAAACTACCATGATTGATGAAAAACATTGAAATTCGTGTGTTTTTTCTAGATCATATCTGGGGATCTTAAATATTGCCTATGTAACATGAGCATGGTTTTTCCTTCCTCCTTTGCTTTAGAATCAAAGGGCTTTCTGAGAATCTTCACCACATGTACCACCATAATGTTGGTGATATCCCTTCATAATTGATTGATGTATTCATTATTCCCCTCCAACTAATGTCCTTTCAATGCTTATGATGCGTTGTTCACTCCATATTCTGTCGCATCGTGTGGCAAGAACAATAGGAAAATGCATCCGCCTTCCCTTTGTTTAAATTAATAGCCAGTAATTTCATTACATAATATAAATTTTTATCATCACCCTGATGATGTCGTTCATGGCGGATGGCTTAAACCCCCCGGCAAGTTTTTTGGTGCTTATGAAACCCTCGGCCTCAGCTGGCTACAACCACGCGTACCAAAAACAGCTTATTCGAAACTGTCGGTTCATGTTCATCGATTGTGTTAACTCACCTGCGACCGCTGCGCTGGCTGCCGCAACATCCAGCGCAACTACGCGATGCGCATGCCTCACCCCGTCCGACCTGGCTGCTCGGCGCGTCATCACCTGCTTGTAGTGCCCGTGCTGCTGCCGTTGCCAATGGCGACAGCTCGGTGAACGACTGCCGCTGCACATCGCCCGCTCGGCGGTTGCAGCGTCCAGTTTCGGAGTGACTCACATTGGATTTCCGCTGACAGGGCTGTTTTGAGGCTCGGATTTCCTCCCGCCGCCGGCGCCCTCCTCCTCTCGCACTTCCCGGCTTCTGATTTCCTCTCCCTGCCGCGGCATGGCTGCAGCACACCCAACGAACGTGCAGGGGCTGGGTCGGTCCGTGCGGCGACGGCACATCCACTGACTGCCCCGCCTGCGTCTCGCTCTTCCTGGACCTCCACCTGTTGCGCACGTCTCGTCGTGCCTCCCACTCTTCATTCGCCACGTCTCCGTTTAATTTCCTGACTTTTTTTGGGTTCCGTTTCTTCCAACCCAGAGCACGTCACACTTCACCGCCAGTTTTTTTTTTCTGTGGTGCGTGTGCACCAGCACAGCTCGAGAGTGACACATCGTCACCAGCACGAGCACCAGCACCAGCACCAGCTCCAACACGAGCACCAGCACCGGCACTCACACTGACAGAAGCACTCACACTGGCACAAGCACCAGCACCAGCACTCAGCCGTTGAGAAGAGAAGCCGAGGAGGATGTCCACAGTACCCCTCCTGCCGGCTGGCGGTGGCAGCAGCAATGTCGACCACCCTGGAGAAAGCGGCGAGCCGCAGCCGCAGCCGCAGCCTTCCTCTCACTCCGCCTCTCACGCCCACCCTCCCCACCCACCGCACCCGCACCCACACCCGCACCCGCACCCACACCCGCACCCGCACCCACATGCGCATGCACACCCCCCGCAGCACGCACAGGGGAGCAGCAGCCAGCAGAGCCGCGACAGCAGCCCCAGCCGCAGCCATGGTCGTGGAGTATTGGGCGGGGGCAGCCCCTCCCCACTGGCCAGGCGTGGGTCTGCGGCCGCCGTGCTGCACAACTTGGAGTCGCAGCTGTGGAAGTTTCTTCCGGACCCGCACATCGAGGCGCAACCCCCGCTCGACGACAACACCTTCGGTGCAGGTTGGTCTGTGTGGGTGCAGGTTGGTCTGTGTGGGTGCAGGTTGGTCTGTGTGGGTGCAGGTTGGTCTGTGTGGGTGCAGTGCTCCGCTTGCTGCTGCTTTTGATGCTGGCGCTTCTGTTATTGCTGCTGCTGCAGCAGCAGCTGCTGCTTCTGCTGCTGCTGCTGCTGCTACTGCTGCAGCAACTGCCGTTGTTGCTGCTGCTGCTGCTGCTGTTGCCACTCCCGCTTTTTTTAGCTGCAGAGATGCACAAGGTGCACAGAAGCAGGGTGGTGTGTTGCTTGAAATTGTGCTGGATGCAGTCGCTGGGTTCACTGTGTGCGACTTACGGGCTGCCTCTCCGCTGCCAGTGCTGCTGGATGGGTGCAGGTGACATGGCATAGCCCACATGTCTGCTGATGCTCACCAGAGCGCAACGCAGTAACGGCAACAATGAAGTGTATGTGCGTGGGACGATTGGGAATGGTGCGGGGAAGAGCAAGCTCAGTTTGACGTTCTCTTCGCCATGGTCAAGAGTGCACATTGTTGTGGTGGTTTGGTGCTAGCTTCGTGCCCTGGTGTGATTGTTTGCAAAGGTGTGGTTTGTGTGTGTGTGGCATGGGAGCGTGTGTGGCATGGGAGCGTGTGGCATGGGAGCGTGTGTGGCATGGGAGCGTGTGGCATGGGAGCGTGTGTGGCATGGGAGGGTGTGGTGGTGCGTGCGTGGCAGGCAAGCGTGAGTTCTACCGGCGGCAACACGAGCTGCTGGTTGGGTTCAAGCAGGTGGACGAGCTGCTGGAGGCGGAGTCGCGGCGCCGCAGGGGTGTGGGGCCGCCGCCCACGGAGGATGAG
>SZWC01000123.1:535516-558072 GCA_023375785.1 Penium margaritaceum | reverse complement strand
CCCCCCCCCCCCCCCCCCCCCCCCCCCCCACCCTCGCGGCTAGTACTTGTTGCATCGTATTTTTCTGCGGACATCCCCGCCTTACTTGGCGCCGTCGTCTCCACAGGTTGACATTGAGCTGCCCGGGGACATGCGGCTGCGAGAGGCGCATGGCATTGGGGAGACGTTGCAGAACAAGCTCGAGGCGCTCCCAGATGTTGACCGCGCGTTCGTGCACCTTGACTACGAGAGCCATCACAAGCCAGAGCACTCGGGAGGCCTCATAGACTGCCATGGTCATGGCCCTCCACTCCACCTCTTCTCTCACTTGTACAGCACAAGTAGAAGCAACAGCAGTAGCAACGTCTGCAGCAATGTGTGAGTTGCATGTTGCAGCGTCCGCAAGTAGGTCTATGAGGCCTGCCACAAGGAAGGAGGGTTTGCGAAACGAGTGTCTCGCTCGACATTTGATGACGGCGAAGGCGGTCAGGTCACATACTTTGAAGTTGGTCCATTCGAACAAGTGTCCTCTAGCATCACTCTCCATACAAGGGAAGAGAATTGCGACACTAGGTTTACCCTGCCTCTGCTGACTGGAACTGGTAGGACTGTTTGTCATCCTTGGCAGACAGTTCGCACTGCGTCTTTTTTCGTGTTTCTGTATTGTGGGTTGTAGTGCGACTGCATGGGTCTTTTTCACTGAGTTTTCGCTTCTGCATCCTCGTCAACTTGACAGGGTACCCCTCTTCCATTGACGGCACTGCAGTGTTGCATTGCGCTCGTGATTCAGTGAGAAGTGAGAAGTTCAAAGTGTAAGGATAACATGGTGTGACAAAATGTTGGACATACTCTTGGTGTGGCGCCAAGGAACAAACAATGTTTGAGCAATAAGGCACCCCTCCTTGAGGAGGTGTTATGAAGCTTCCTAGCCTTAATGTCGTTGATGTTGTGACATAGTACAGTATGTAGATGCACTACCAAGAATGTAGGTGAAATGAACAACAAGGGTTGGGCTAGGAAAACGTGTGAAGTCTCATGAGCTTGAACAGCTTAGAATGCAGACAGAGATAATTGACAACCATAAGTACCTATCATGGAGCATGGCGGATTATGCATGCACAATTTGTCCTAAAATTGGCACAAACCCAATATTCTGGCCGGAACTCTGCGCACAAGCATCCAAAACACAGCATCGTCTTAACCTAGAGATGCAAAATCTCAAGCCGGCTACAATTTGTCACACGCGTTGGCAGCCATCCGCGGACATACAAAGCAAAATATGCAAATTAGGCTCAAGAGCGAGAACCAAAACAACTCTAGCGACTGCAAAAAACATACAGAGCGCCCCCAGAAATACCTGGAATGCTATAACAAGTGTCACGCGATTGCACGTTGATGTGGCCACCACCCGACGATGCTCCGGCGCCAACTGGGTATGTATTAGGGATCTGCACGACTCGTGCAGCACGAGCATGGACACGCCGCGTGGTCATAGTAAGTTGTACAAACAGACGAGCACGACACACATAACAACACTACCCCGAAACCCAATGGTACGCATGTCCATGCACGTGCACAACTGACACAAGTGTGTAGCAAGATGATGGAGAGTCAATACACATGCATCTCACTCTCAGCCACCCTCCGGCAAGGTACGAAGCCCGATAAAGCAAGTTGACACCATGAAATCTCCACACGCCAGTGCCTTGGTCAGGAAGTCAGCACGTTGTATGTCCATGTTAACCCAGATGACGGAGATCATGTCGCTCCACAAGATCACGCGCGAAGTGATGCTTAACAGCAATGTGCTTCGGGCGTGCATAAAACACACTAGAGTTCTCTGTGATGGCAAGAGCGTTGTGGTTGCCACAACGAAGAACGATGCAAGTGACGAACTCACGCAGCTCATGAAACGGATAGTATAGCCACACCACCTTAGCAGCCCCAGCCCTGCGCATGACATGCCCTACCTCTGATTAGTTGCGCGCAATTTAGCCCTGCTTGCCGTTGCACGACATCATAGCAGTGTCATCCAGCATGTAGCACATCCGGTTGCGTCCAACAGTGTTCCAGGCCTAGTCATTATTGTAGTTACTAGGAACATTCCTTGTTAGCTAGTCCTAGTGTGGCAAGAGCCGAGTGTGCAAGGAGCTCAAACGAGCGGGACAAGCCATGGATGCGGCAAGTAACTTGCAAGGCTTGCACTCAAACTCAAGACAAGAGAGAGGAGGGGGAGCGAGAGAGCCTAGTACCGGTGAGCACGCACTCACCTCGAGCATGACGCTCGAGTGAGCTAGTGCCGCCACCCGGGGGTCGAGCCCGACCACTCGGAATTAACCGAGGGCGGCTTCTCACCGAGGCACGGCCAAGACCGGCACGTTGGCCCCCTAGGGATCAGCACCCGGGAAAATACAGCTCCCCCATCACATGCAAGTCAGAAGAACATGATGCAGGGCACGGCAGTGAGAATGTACGGGCCCTAGCATACACCGCATCACAGACAGTCATAGAGCATCATGGAGAATCATTCAATGGTTGCATCTGTGCCAGAGGGCACTCCTGGGTCCAGCAGAAGCTTGAGGGCGCCGACGGCTCCAGTCAGGATAGGCACGTCAGACACCTCCCCACGTAGCACCATTGTCACTCAATCTGTACACGAGTGTGTGAAGAGTGTGGGAGGCAAGAGGGCACAGAGTTGTGAGTGGCCAACGAACTTCAACACTCCCCCATGACCCGCAGACAAGCAACCCACACACATAGAGGAAAATCACGAACGTGAGCACAAGAGACGAGAGGGAGGAAACACCAACTATCATCCTGGATCATGTGGACTGATGAGACCCACGGAGTGAACATCACTCTTGAAGACATTACGACTGAGGGCCTTTGTGAGAAAGTCAGCTCTCTATGATCGTGTGTCCACCCAAGCGATCTGGACAATGCCAGCAGTAATGCACTCACGAACAAAATGATGCTCCACATTGATGTGTTTGGTGCGTGAATGATGCATGCCACTGTTCTCACCAATGGCCTTCGTGCTTTGGTTATCACAGCGCAAAGTGATGCAACGGATGGGAACACGTAACTGCTGCAGCAAGCGACACAGCCAAACGGCTTCACACGTGCCTGCACCCAGAGCAACATACTCAGCCTCAGCAGTGCTGCGTGCCACACACCCTTGTTTGCCACTTTTCCAGGATAATGCAGTGCCACCAACCAGAAAAATGTACCCTGTGCGGCTGCGAGCATCAGAGTCATGCGCCCAATCACTGTCTGTGAAACCATCCACCACGACAAAGGGCTGTGCACGAAAAAGCAGTCCGACACGAGGGGTGGAGAGAGCGTACCGTACCACTCGCAATGCTGCCTCAAGGTGGCGCTCGCGAGGGCACTGTGAGAACTGGGACAAGAAGTTCACAGCAAACGCAACATCCGCCCGCGTGGTGGTGGCGAGGTACATTAGAGAACCAATAACTCGAAGGTAGTCGGTCACATCCACCGCCTCCCCCAGTTTGGTGAGATCAAGCGACTTCAAGTGGGACTGACCAGCAGGTGTCATGGGAGTGGAAGCAAAGGGAATGGAGGTGAGGAGTGGGGCGAAGCGCTCCCCCAGGCTACGCACATACGCAGCCTGATGCACATGCAAGACGCGACGTGCACGATCACGCTCCAACTCCATCCCTAGGAAGACACGGGCTGGACCAAGGTCCTTCATCTTGTATGCTGATTGGAGCAGAGACTTGGCGGCAGCCACAGACGCAACATTGGGAGAGGCAATGAGAAGGTCATCCACATAGACAAGAATGGCAACAAGCGGCTTGGTGGAGGGACCAAGGAAGAGAGCCGGATCCACAGCACTCCGCTTGTAACCCCCTTTTTCAAGGGTAGCTGTGATCTCTTGGTTCCAACACCGTGGGGACTGTTTGAGGCCATAGAGGGCCTTGCGCAAGCGCCAAACCCGGTTCGTGCCATCAGAGAAGCCAGGTGGCTGGACCATGTAGATTTCCTCATCCAACTTACCATGCAGAAAGGCATTGTTGACGTCCATCTGCTCAAGCTCCCAGTCATGCTGAGCAACTAGGCTGAGCAGGGCTCTGGCAGTGGTGTAACGGCCGACCGGGGCAAAGGTCTCGTCAAAGTCGACACCAGGGATCTGAGAAAACCCCTTAGCCGTGAGACGAGCCTTGTACCGTTCAACTGAGTTGTCTGGGTTCAGCTTGCGACGATACACCCATTTGGCAGCAACTGCCTTGCGACCGGGGGGGAGATCAACGAGCTCATACACCCCATGCTCAGACAGGGCGTCAAGTTCGGCCTTCATGGCTTGCTCCCACAACGGGGAGTCAGTGGCGATGCGCGCTGCCTGAACAGTCTGGGGTTCAGGAGGAAGGGGAGAGAGGCCGGCGGCTGCAAAGCATGAGGCAACATACCCGGCTGCAGAGGAGGTCACTGCGGAGTGAAACTCCTGTTCAACAAGTGAGTAGCCAAGTGCTGTGCTGGGATGGACAACAGAAGCGGCAGTGGACAGGCCAGTGGTGGTGAGACCAAGAGCACGAAGGCCAGGGTCGCCAGAGACGACAGGTTGAGACTGAGTGGGAAGAGCCCGAAGGCGGCCACCGCGCGTGTAGGGTGAGACTTGGGGAATGGGCGGAGCCCGCGCAGAAGGAGCAGCAGGACCAGTTACATCAGGTGGAGAAGAGGACACAGGAGGGGACTCCGAGGAGACAGGGTAAGGCGGCGAGACGGCGCCAAGAGTGGGATCAGAGGAGGAGACGGCAGGGGAGCCTGAGCCGGTAGGGGAGCCTGAGCCGGTAGGGGAGCCTGAGCCTGAGCCGGTAGGGGAGCCTGAGGAACTAGGTGAGGCCAAGGGAACCGTGGACGGTGAGGAGACCAGGGCAGGGAACATGGGCAGCGGAGAGCCCTGGTCAGCAGAGGAGGGAACAGAGGGGACGGAGGGACGCACCGAGGGGGAAAGAGCAGGCCCTGAGGGCAGAGAACCACCACCCCCACCCCGAAGAGGCGGAGAGAGGGACCCACCAAAGCGGGGAGCGTCATGTTCGAACAGATGTTCAAAAAACAGAGCATCGCGAGATTCAACGACACGACAGCGGGAAGGATCCCAGAAGCGCCAGGCTTTGGACAAGGATGAGACACCAAGGAAGATGCAAAGGCGACCACGAGGAGACAACTTACCACTCCGTTGGTCGGAGGGGATCCAAACGGAGGCAAGGCACCCCCAAACGCGGGCAAGACGAAGGTCAGTACGCCGGCCAGTCCATCGCTCAAAGGGAGTGACAGTGTGAGGAAGGGGTCCATGCGGAATGCGATTCCAGACCCAAGTCATGTAAGACATAGCCTCGAAGGCAAAGAGATGAGACTGACCAGAGGCAGAGAGGAGAGAGCGAACACCGTCAGCAAGAGTGCGGTTCCAGCGTTCAGAGACACCATTTTGCTAGGGTGTGTACGGCGCAGTGGACTCAAGTCGGACACCACGAGACTCAAGAAAGCGGGACGTGGGACCATAGAACTCACCCCCACGATCACTTCGAAACACACGCAAGGAGCGCTGACACGCACGCTCCGCTTGAGGAAGCCAGGACTCGAGAACGTCGGTGACCTCACTTTTGTGTTTCAGGGCAAAGACCCAGCGGTAACGGGAGAAGTCATCAGTGAGACACAGAACGTACCGACCAAGGCCGCCCAGGAAGTCCTGGGATAGGGGGCCCATGACGTCGGCATGCACCAAGTCAAGGGGCTGAGAGGTAGTGGACTCAGAGGTGGAAAAAGGGGAACGGTGCATCTTGCCAGTGGCGCAATCAAGGCAAATGGACGTGCAGGGAGGAGAGAAAGTGGCAGGGTCAAGGCCATGAGCAGGCTGGAGACGAAGAAGGCGCTGGATTGCGGCAGTGTGAATGTGACAGAGGCGACGATGCAGGAGGGCAGCGTGGTCAGGTGACAGAGAAGGGGCGACATGAACAAGAGCAGAGGCAGCGGAAGACGAGGGCAACGTGAGTGGAACACGGAAAAGGCGATCACAGCGCACACCACGAAGAACAACATGGCCAGAGTAGCGGAGAGAGATGGAGGCAAGGCCGCGGCTGGACGAGAAGTCCATGCCTTGATCGTCAAGGGTGGTCACAGAGAGAAGGCTGACCTCAAGGTCCGGGACATACAGAACATCAGGAAGGTACACAGTGCCGCCGGGGCCAACAAAACGGACGACACCAACACCCTGGACAGGGAGAAGCTGACCGGAGCCAGTTCGGACAGAGCGCACCGACTGCACGGGCCCAAGAGACACGAAGGAGGAACGACAAGAGGTCATGTGATGGGTGGCCCCAGAATCAATGATCTAGAGGCCAGGGGAGGCACGAGTGGAGGGGAGGACGAGACAGACTGCAACAGTGCCACGATAGGAGGAGGAAGAGGAAAAGCCGAGACGAGAAGGCAAGGTGTGAGACTGCCAGTCCTCAATCCAAGCACGGTCATCAGGCAACTCCCCTTGCACACCACCAGAGGAGGGACCACGAAGGGTAACATCGGACTCACAGGACAACACAACAGGATGGCCACTCACACTCTCACCTCCCTGAGAGCGAAGGTGAAGGAGCTCGGCCAGACGTCGCTCAAGAGTGCGCTCCTCGTCCCGGCGATCAGAGGAACGCTCAGAGGAGCGGTCTGAGGAGCGATCGGAGTAGTAGTTGTCATCACGAGCCCAAGGAGGGACGGAGTAGTGGGAAGACGGGGGCCCGTAGTAGGGACCAGACGGCGGAGGCACCCAGCCCCAGGGGCTGGGGGGAGACGGCGTCGGCTGAACGGGAGCGAGTGTTGTGGTCAGGGCCGAGGCAGATGAGGACAACGAGGAGGACGAGACAGTCACTGCAGCAGTAGCAGAGGAGGATGCAACACCGGTGCGCGCCCAATGCGCACGCATGGAGGAGGCAAGGCGTGCGTCGCCACGGGGGGCAGGGCACTTGGGTGCAGAGTGACCGGTTGCGCCACAACTGCAGCAGGTGACGTCGGTAACGGGTGAGGCAGAGCCCTTGCCGCCACGGCCACCACCACGTCCTTTGCCCCCACGCCCGCCGCCACGGCCGGAGCCGGATCCACTGCCACCGCCGCGAGAGGCACCTTGGGTGGAGTGCACTGAAGCCTGAGAGGGGGTAGTGGAAGAGGTTGCGGTGGAGGCAGGGGGTGAGGAGATAGTAGCTGCTGCGATGGCGGCACGGTGCATGCGTTTGTTCTGGAGGGTGTTCCACCAGTCAGTGAGACGTGTAGCAGTGAAATCAAAGAGAGGGCCAATCCCCGGTGGGGCATCAGCAGGGACAGGTGCAGAGGCAAGGCGCTCGAGCTCAGCCAGGGAGACATGGAGATACAGATCAGACAACTCAGGGATGAGGCCAGCAACGATAGAGAGACAGGCGGAGAGAGGACCTGGGGCAGCTTTGCCAAGGTCTCGTAGTAGGCGCAGACTGCGCGCCCAGTACTCGTCTGCAGATTCGTCCGCCCGCATCTGCAAGGTGTTGAACTGCACGGTGAGGGCACTCTGAGCAGCGTGCCCAGTGACAGTCTTGCGGCGGCGAATGAGTGCATAAGTGCCCACAGGATCAGCAGCAGTCCCTCGGATAGGGTCCGCGTTGTATGTACCGATGTCATCCAGGAGGTTCTCGGGACCTGCATTGATGAGGGCCCGTACAGCACGGGCAGCCTCCGCTGGTTGGGGCACAAGCGACGGCTTAGCAGGGGAGTAATACTCCCACAGCAATTCACCCTGAGCCCACTCACTAAAGCGCGTCTCCCAGGAGGTGAAGGTGAGCTTGGGGGTGAAGTACGTTGGCGGCGTCTCAAAGTCCTTCTGCCGTGCTGGTGGGAGAGAGCCAGCAGAGGCTGTTCCAGCAGAGAGAGCGGGAGCGGAGGCATTGGCGACACCGCCACCCCGCGGAGCTGAGGAGCCCGTGGACCCTGATTGGTCAGCAGGAATAGCTGCGGCAAAGGCTGGGATAGAGCGGAGACGTTCGAACACGAGTGAGGCTACTGTGGCGGCCAATTCCTGCTGCGCGTCACGCTCACGGTCAAGCTCATCCTGCGCCTTTCTACGCTCAGCTTGAGCTTCACTAAGGGCGGCCTGAAGGGCCTCTAGCTTATCCTCCGGTCCAGGCATGATGGGAGAAGGGGTGAACAAGAGGAGGTAGAGTTCAGAGGAGGAGAAGAGAGAAGAGATAGAGAGAGATGTGATCTCACCGCACTAGTGACGGGGCAGCAGGGAGAAGAGAGGAGCCACCACAGCTGCTGCCGAGGAGAAGAGCACCGCGACCCATCCTGCAACCGCCACGGTCAGGCACAAAAGGCCGGTGACAGTGGCTCCGGCCACTGCTGCAGATGCAAATGCCACAAGAACCCCTGTGGCGATGTGTGGAGTCAACTCGCGTGGAGCACCTGTGGGGGTCAGGATAGCTGCTACAGTGGAGGCGCGGATGGAACCGACGGCGGCAGCAGTGGAGTCAGCAGCAGTGGAGGCCGCAGTTGCGACAGAAGCTGCTGCTGCTGTGATCTGGGTGGCGACGTTTGCTGCAGCTGCTGCAATTAGCGTGAGTGAGGCTGCCGTCTGGGCGTACGCTTCGGTTGCACGACCGACCGCAGTCTGAGTAGGGGCCCTGCAGGCACGAGCAGTTGCAGCAAAGGTCGCTGCTGCCCCAGCTGCTGCGTCAAGCACGGCACCTGCCAGACCAATGGAGTCCGTGTGGACTGGGAGTACAGGAATGACGCCTGGCACCTCTTGAGTTGGAGGCGGTGCAGCAGATGCGGCAGCAGCGGGAGAAGGGCCAGTAGTGGTGTGAGGGGTAGATGAAGATGTGAATGGTGAGGTATCGGCTGCGGGTTGCATGGTCGTAGGACGAGGGGGAGACGGTGGCAGGTCGTCCGCGGTGTACACCTTCCGGTTGATCTCCTCTTCACGCGCAGCTTCTGCCCTCTCTATGCCATCTCGCCAGTAGTTGGAGTCAAGCATGCGAAACCAGAGGGGAGTATCTGTGTCTGGAGGTGGAGGAGGGTTGTAGTCCCTTGGGTCCTCCCACCTGTCGTCAGCGTACCGCGCGGCAGTCCGGGGAGAGTCGAGTTCCTCGTCAGGGGTTCCGTCGAGTGGTGGAGAATCCAGGGTGACGGTTGCAGCTGCAGACACAGCTGGGGGCAGGAGAGAATCTGGGTGCAGCCAATGGCAACAAGCAGCAGTGGAGAGTCAAGAGAACCACCCACGTGTGTCGGGCACCTGAGAATGCCAGTGAGAAGTGACTGCTGGTGTGAAGAACCCGCACGGGCGACAGAATGCACCAAGAGAGAGCACCGCAAGCAGCGTGGTATTGCCGAGGACAGATAGAGGGCTGTGAGTACGCCCAATTCCCAGGCAACTCCAGAAGCAGCCGAGAGTGGCGGCATAGGGAGATGACGTAGTCAAGTACAGTGCGGGTGCGGGGAGAGCAGCAGAAGGCAGCGTGATAGAGCGGGATGCAGCGAGAGAGCGTTGAGGGCAAGATGGGGTGGTTCCTGCCCACAAGCACCACGCACGACCTCACCTACAGCCCAGAGTGGCTGTGGAGGAGTGTGAGGCGATCGGGTGCAGTACGACGGGAGTAGGACGACATGGCAGCTCAGACGGCTGCTGCGGTCCCGCTGCCGGCATGGAGAGTCCGCGTGTGCATGCAAGCGGAGTGAGTAGCCATCGCGAGGTTCCGAGAAATGGAGACCCGCCACAGCCGAGAGGAGGTGATGCAGCTCAGATGGCTGCTGCAGAGTACGGGAGATGAGAACGGAGGCGGCCGGGAGAATGGCGGTGATGATGCATGGGCCGCGAAAGACTACGGCCGCGAGGAGCACGGACCAGGATCGCGGAGCGGTGAGGAAGATAGGCCTCACTCGCTCTGATACCAGTAGTTACTAGGAACATTCCTTGTTAGCTAGTCCTAGTGTGGCAAGAGCCGAGTGTGCAAGGAGCTCAAACGAGCGGGACAAGCCATGGATGCGGCAAGTAACTTGCAAGGCTTGCACTCAAAATCAAGACAAGAGAGAGGAGGGGGAGCGAGATAGCCTAGTACCGGTGAGCACGCACTCACCTCGAGCATGACGCTCGAGTGAGCTAGTGCCGCCACCCGGGGGTCGAGCCCGACCACTCGGAATTAACCGAGGGCGGCTTCTCACCGAGGCACGGCCAAGACCGGCACGGTGGCCCCCTAGGGATCAGCACCCGGGAAAATACAGCTCCCCCATCACATGCAAGTCAGAAGAACATGATGCAGGGCACGGCAGTGAGAATGTACGGGCCCTAGCATACACCGCATCACAGACAGTCATAGAGCATCATGGAGAATCATTCAATGGTTGCATCTGTGCCAGAGGGCACTCCTGGGTCAAGCAGAAGCTTGAGGGCGTCGACGGCTCCAGTCAGGATAGGCACGTCAGACACCTCCCCAGGTAGCACCATTGTCACTCAATCTGTACACGAGTGTGTGAAGAGTGTGGGAGGCAAGAGGGCACAGAGTTGTGAGTGGCCAACGAACTTCAACAATTATCTGTGTAGCCTTCGACTACCACCAAACAGTGTCATCAAAAGCAAAGTCCAAGGTACAGTGTGAAAACCACACTGCACCTTGGACGGCTCCATGCGAACAATCGATAGCTCTCTTTCAATGAAACTACAAAAAGGAGATTGACGAAGAAGGCGATGTCGGGGCGAGTGGTTGTGGCCGAGTACATCAGAGAGCCAATGAGGCGTAGGTTTGGGGTCACATCCACTGTTTCTCCAAGCTGTGTTGGATCATCCACCTCCATGACATCCTGCCCGTCGGGTGTGATGGGGATGGAGGGTATGCAAACTACACCGAGGATGTCAGCGAACCGCTCCCCCACAATGCATGTGTAATGTGCCTTGTAGCAAGAGTGTCCACCGCTGAGAGTCATGTACGATCTCCAGCCTGAGAAAAGCAACTGCATGACGAAGGTCCTTCATCCTACAGGCTACCAGAAGGAGTGCCTTGGCCTCCTTCACGGCCTCCATCAAGGGAGACGCCATCAAGAAAATTTCCACATGGACTAGGATGCATATGAAGCTCTCAGCTCTCCATCTAAAAAAGAGGGACATGTCTGTGTTACTCTGTACGAAACTGGTACATACTAGTGTGCTGGTGATCTCCTGGTTCTAGGACCAGAGTAACGATATCAGGGCGTACAAGGCCTGACAGAAGCGCCATACCTTGTTATGGACCTCCAATCTAGGTGACTGGACCATTAAGATATCCTCCTCTAGGGTGTAATGGAGGATCACGTTGTTCGCATCATCCATGTGGTGTAGCTCCTAGTCGTGGTGAGCATCAACTCTAAACGGAGCGCTAGCCGTGGTCATACCGCCAACGAGTGCAAAGTTGTGAGTAAAATCCATGTCCTCAACCTGTGAGAATCCCTTGACCGTCAAGTGGGCCTTGTAGCAATCTAGTGTGCCATACAACTTCACCTTCTAGCAAAATACGACGTGGCGTGTACAGCCTTCTTCCTAGGCGGGAGATTGATAAACTCATAGACATTGTGCTCACTGATGACCCTCATCTCATCCTCACAAGCGGCACACCACGGCTCTATGTCCTCAGCACAGAGTGCCTCCTTCAATGTGATTCAATTAGGCGCCATCGAGGGATGGCTCCAAGTGGCCAAGACACAGACCTCAGGACTCCGCCTGACCATGACATGGTTAGTTGCGGAATCGCAAGCAACCCAGAATTCACAACAGACCAACTCGTGACTAACAAGGCACGTTGGGTGCGCCTCAGTTTAGTGTGCCTAGACACTAAGTCCACAGGCCTTCGTGCCTGAATCACCACTCTGAGCACTTCGGGTACAACGTCTAGGAATCGATTCAGGCGTCCGCTTAGCCCTAGAGACCAATGGTTCAAAACAACCACCAGGCTCGTGGGAAAAGCCCGAAGCTGAGATACTCACCTCTCGTTGCGGAGAAGGTGACAGAGCAACACTCGTAGGGGCTCCAGGCTTGCAAGATGGATGAGAGGGTACATGAGGATCATGGACATGTGTTGGCTCTTTTGCAAGGGAGGCACATGCAGGCACTAGACCAGGCGTGATACGGGATGAGACCACCAGTACAAGATCATGTGTGCCAAAGGGAACGGACATGGGCACAAGAGCACGTGAGCCAGGAGGGACTGATAATGGCACGAGAGAAGGTGTGCCAAGGAGGAACGGCAGTGGAACAAGAGCACGTGGAGATAGGAGCAGCGGTGAGGAGGCAGGGATGGACCCGTCCACAGACGAGACTCCCCCATCCTTTGGTAAGCATCACAAGTGGGAACGTGGTTAGTACGAGACAATAGAATGCCGAAGAATTTGCGATAGGTGAGAACCTCAACGAAGAGATTGTGTTTAGAATCAACGATGTGATGACAAGGAGGTTGCCTAAATCGCCAACACTTTCACTATGGGGAAATGCCAAGGAAGACACACATGCGACCCCAAGGTGAGACGTTAGTCCTTTATTGGTCCTTGGTAAACCAGACGTATACTAGGGACATCCAGACATGAGCAAGAAAAGGCTTGTATAGCACGGCATGGCCCGGGAGAGGACCGTGCCGTGGGCAGTTCTAAATTGACGCCATGTAAAAGAAGCCCTCGAGGCGAAGGACTTCAAAAGACCACACTCAAACTGCCTACAGTGAACCGCATCATCCATAGTGCACTAATAGCGCACAAACACACCGATCTATTGTGGCGTAACAGGGACGAAGAGCTGGGAAACGATACCGTGTTCAGCAACAGAGATGTCCATCTCATCGGAGAACTCGCCACCAAGAACCGAGCGGAAAATGTGAAGGGTATGATGGGTCTTCTGCTCAACCATCACCAGAAAAAAGCAGACCACTAAGGCGTCATCGCTCTCGTGGCGAAGGTTGTAGACCCACCGTACCCGGGTGAAGTCATATGTGAGGGTGAGGACATACTGTCCCAAATAAGAGAGAGACTCAAGGGGGAGGGGACCGAGAAGGCACATGTGGATGCAATACCTATGCTGGAACTTGTGGATGTAGAGGCCCTCAAGGATGCCTAGCTCTCACTGGTTCACGCTGTCAATGTTTGGAGTAGCCAATGGACACCAATGGTGAAGAGTGTGGAGCACAAGGATCACGGATGTGAGTGGACAAAACACGTCACATTCAGTAAAACTGAATTGGAACAAGTTTTTGTTAGTTAGTCCAGTAGGATTACATCAGATCCTTATAGCCTGCAATTTAAGATTTCCAATGCATCCAAGCACGCCCACGTTGGAGTAGTAGAGCCCCTTCTACGGCCGTCGAAGTAACCCTTGGTGGAGCAGTCCATCTCGCCTTGTACGCTAGGCAACGAGAGGCGCTTTGACGGTCACCCGTCGGAGCGCCTTTCCTCTCCAAGAAGTCAAGGAGAAGTTCACCCTGGTCAATGGGGATCCTTTGGTGACTTCATTCATGGTCCTGGTGCATTTGGAGCTCGTTGGAGATTAACTCCGATCACTAGCGGTGGATTTTCTTGCCGTCCATGGCGAGTACCAGATTCCACCCACCCAACAATAAAACTTTGGGCTAGGCTAACTTTATGAATACTCACTCAAATCGAGTAATTAAAAGCTTGACCTTGCATGGAAAGATCGAAAGAACCCATATCCAAAGTCAGATCAGTGTTTTACAACTCCTCAGTGGTCGAATCAGGGAGTACAATCAACGGCACTCATGGCAAGGGGCACGTTGTGTCAATAGTCTCCCCCTTGGACTGTAGCCTTGATGCCCTCTCCTTCAAACCTGTAGCATTTCAAACCTTACAGTGGAGACTGAGCTCCATGCAACTTGCATCGTGCCTTTCCTCGGGTTGTGCCTTGGTCATGGCATCGGTGAGCATGCGCTTAGTGCCACAATGCATGATGACTGCATCTTTCTTCACCACCACGACGTGTGTGTAGTAATGTCGGATCTCAATGTGCTTGGTCCTCTTGTGCAGCACAGGGTTCTGGGTGAGGCTGATGGCACTCATGTTATCCATATTGAGTATTGTCGGCTTCCTTTGAGGCACCCCAATCTCCTTTAGCAGTCACCGCAGCCACACCGTCTCCTTTTGCGGCTTCTGTGAAGGTGATGTACTCCGCTTCGGTGTTGGACAATGTCACACAGTCCTGCTTCCTGCTTGCCCATGAAACTGCTGCACCACCAAGCACAAACACGAACCCCGATGTTGATTTTCTGACATCCACATCACT
Organism: Penium margaritaceum; assembly: GCA_023375785.1. Classification (NCBI taxonomy): domain Eukaryota; kingdom Viridiplantae; phylum Streptophyta; class Zygnematophyceae; order Desmidiales; family Peniaceae; genus Penium; species Penium margaritaceum. Next base: position 543,815 of record SZWC01000123.1, on the reverse strand, counting down.
AGCCCAGTCGGCATCGGAGTAGCCGACCAACTCAAGGGAGTCGTCACGCGCTCCCCCTCAAACCACGAGCCATGACTGTTTTTTCGCCTAGAGATAGCGGAGGATCCGGTTCACCGCTTGCCAATGTAGCGGCTCACTTGGCCCTCCGCAAAGGCCAGGTCAGGTCGCATCACCACCATGGTGTAATTGATGCTCCCCAATGCAGACTAGTCTGATACACCTGCCATCTCCTCCTCCTCATCCATGCTCGGCCACATGCTTGGGCTCAGCTCACATGTAGTGGTCATGAGTGTGCCGATGGAGTTACACTCCTCCATGTTGTATTTGTGGCGCATCTCTTGCACGTAATTTGCCTGCCCCATCTCCTGTGAGTGTGTGTCTTGCATTCCCTCTTGATGGCGACACCGAGGTAGTACTCGAGCTCGCCCATGTCAGTCATTTTGAACCGACCGCCCAGCTGTCGCTTCAGGTTCACCAATTTTTCCATGTTTGATGACACAAGGATGAGGTCATCCACGTAAGGAACCACGATCTGGTTCAACCCCGACTGCTTCCGCACATACACACTGTGATTTTCCTCAGAGAACTTGAAGCCAAGCTCGGCCATGAAGCCGTCCATTTTTAGGTACCACATGAGTGGTGCTAGCTTCAACCGATGAAGCACCTTGCGAGGCCAACATGCCTTTTCCGGTAGCATGTCCACCCCCTCCAGCACCTCCATGAGGACCTCCTTATCAAGTACGCCATTGAGAAATACAGTTTTCACATCCATTTGATGTATTTCATAGTCACGCGATGCCTCCACAGAGAGGATGGTGCAAATGGAGGCAAACTTTGCCACCGGTGCGAAGGTCTCATCATAGTGTTCACCCTTCCGCTAGGCGTACCCCTTTGCCACTAGTTGCACCTTAAACTGCTCCACCTTCCCCTCCTTGGTGAGTTTCTTCTTGAAGATCCACTTGAAGCCGATGATTTTTGTGCCCTCCGGCCTGTTGATCAGCTGCCAAGAACCATTCTCTTCATGGGAGGCAAGCTCAAATTCAATAACTCCCTCCCACTTACCTCCACCCTTCCGCAGCAATGCCTCCTTGACATTCTTGGGCTCCTCTTGTACAAAAAACGCTAAAAAAAACCCAATCCAGATGCCCTTTGCGGTATCGTATCGCTTTGTTGTCCTCCTTGTGTAACCGCTTCTTCGAGGATACTGTTGTTGAGGTTGTTGCTGTTGCTGCTGCTGTCGCTACTGCTGCTGCTGTTGCCTTCTCGCCGTGCCACTTGTACCACTTGCCTGCTCCCCCTCTGTCGAGGACCATGGAGATGCAGGCTCACTCTCCACCTCCTCGTTTAGCTCCACTACTGCCAGCACTTTGGACTCCTTGTCCGACTCGGCTGAATGCAAATCAGCCGCTCCACCATCCTCCAGATGGTTTTCCCTAGTTGGAGCCACTCGAACACCACCCTCTTTTGCGTCCTCTAGTGGCTCCCCCTCGAGGAGTGGCAGCCACTCCCACTTGTTAGAGAGACCCTCATCCTTCTCCGTCCAACGGCTGTCCTCGTCAAATGTGATGTCATGACTCTTCATGATCTGCTGCCTCCGCGAGTCGAAGAGCCGGTATGCCTTGCTCCCACTCTCGTGCCCGAAAAAAATGCACAGGCAATTCTAGTGTGTCCCGCCCCTCCTGTGCCTATGCAATAGCATGTGCAACGCAGCGAAATGTGCAGAGGTGAGTCATAGTTGGTTTCCTCCCGCTCCACACCTCTTGTGGCGTCTCCCACATCTTGGACTCCACATCTTTAAGCGGCTTTTCTGGCGTCAGGTTCAAGATGTACACCATTGTCCGTGCCGCCTCCGCCCAGTATTACTCCTCAAGGCTAGCATCACTCAACATAGACCGGACCATGTTGAGAATGGTGTGGTTCTCCCTCTCGGTAATACTGTTCTGCTGCATAGAACGTGGCATAGTTTTCTGCCATGTGATCCCCTTGTTCTTCATCCATGCCACGAACCCTTTGTACTCACCGCCGTTGTTGCTCCGGAACGCCTTCACCTTCAACTACGTTTGCCGCTCCACCGCTACCACAAACTCCTCCATGCATGACAGCACATCACTTTTTTCTTGATGTTGTATAGGTACAGCTTGCGGGTATGGTCATCAATGAAGGTGAAAAAGTAGCGTGTCCCACCAATGGAGGGTTTGAACAGTCCGTGCAGATCAGTGTGCACCACCTCCAACTTCGCAGATGGATGCGTTTCTTGGCCATCAAACGGCTGTCGTGTCGCCTTGCCGACCACGCACGGCTCGCACACGGCATTCTTGACTGTGTCGAGGCTCTTGACCTCAAGACCCTACACCATTTCCTTCTTTGCCATATCTCTCACAATTGAGGGAGCGGTGTCACAGAGGCGGTGGTGCCACAGGACCAGGTCTCCATCGTCCTTCTTTGCGAGGTGGGCGACGTCGGACCCCATCTGGTGGCCAAGGATCTTTGCACGGAGTAGGTACAAGTCGTCCTCTTGTTTTCCACGCACAATCACCTCGTCGTCCCCCTCCTTCCGAATGATGGCCTCCTTCTTGTTGAAGAGCACCTTGAGCCCCTTGTTGGTAAGGCAACTCACTGATAGCAGATTTGTCCCAAAGTTGGGCATGTGAAGCACGTCGTGAATTGTGCTCGTGATAGCCTCTCCATCCACATCCACCACAATGTGAATGTTTCCTTCACCGGCAGCCAGCTGTGTTTTCCCTTGGCCAACATCATGCGCCGTTCCGAGGCACAATAGGTGACGAATGCTGCATGCTTACATTGCGTATGGTGTCCCAATCTGGAGTCAATCATGGTGACTTCCGAATCTGTCAAGTCAAAGGACTCTTGTACCATCATTGCGTGGTCGTCCTTCTTTCCATCTTTCCCCGGCTGGTCTGACTTCTTTTTTGGACAGTTGCATTTGTAGTAGCCTTCTTTGCCACACATGTAGCACTCCCCCTTCTTGTCACCTTTGTTGGTGCCTTGCTTGGCACCCTCCCCCTTCTTGTCTCCCCCTCCACCTTGAGGACGGATGGCACAGGCGGAACTTGATGTTGTCCCACTCTCTCTCCAACCACGCCGCATCCATTCATTATGGATGTACTCAGCTACCTTCTGGTACTTCAGCTCATCGGTGGACAAGTCGCCAATGACGGTGATCATGGGACTCCAACTGTCTAGCAAGGCCAAGAGGAGGAACATGGCTTGCAGCTGAGGGTCAACCTTCCATCTGGTGGCTACGCACTCGGTAGAAAAGGGACTTGATCTGCTGCAGGATTTCCATGATGTCATCATCTTCTTTGGCTCGGAGGGTGACCAGCTTCTTGAAGGCAAAGAGCTGGTTAGCAAGGTTGGTGGACTGGAAGATGGTGCAAAGCTTCTTCCATGCCTCCGTGGCCTCCGTGCATCCTTGATTGAGTGAATGATGCGTTGGAGCCAGTGCTAACACCAACAAGGAAAGCGTCTTCTTGTTGCGCTTCTTGTATTTGTCCACTTCCCCCGGTGTTGTGGTGTCCGGAGGGGCTTTTTCTTCATCCTTGACAAGCTCAAGCACCCCCTTGTCATCAAGGTAGACCTCAAACTGCCACCTCCACAAGGGGAAGCCAGTCCCATCAATTTTTGAGACGGCGGTGATGCTCTATTGCTCAGTCGTTTTCAGGGGGCACAGTGGTAGCGTGAAAGTTGTAGAGATAGGTTCCTTCAAGGCACGTGGGCCTATAACCCTTTGTTGGCACTAGTGGGTTTAGAGGTACCCTCAAGGATGCCTAGCTCTCACTGGTTCATGTTGCCAATGTTTGGGGCAGCAAGTGGACACCAATGGTGAAGAGTGTAGAGCACAAGGATCACGGATGTGAGTGGGCATAACACGTCGCATTTAGTAGAACTGAATCGAACACGTCTTTGTTAGTTAGCACAGTACAATTACATTGGATACTGATAACTAGTGATCTAAGCTTTCCAACGAAACCAAGCACACCCAAATCAGAGCGGTAGTGCACCTGCTACGGCCATCAAAGTAACCCTTGGTGGAGCCGTCCACCTCGCCTTGTACGCTAGGCAATGGAAGGCGCTTCGACGGTGACCCGTCGGAGCGCCTTTCCTTGCCCAGAAGTCAAGGAGGATTTCACCCTGGTCAAGGATGTTCCTTTGGACACATAGTTCATGGCCCTGGTGCATTTGGAGCTCGTTGGAGGCGAACTTGGATCACTAGCGGTGGATTATCCCGCCACCCATGACGGGTACCAGATTCCACCTGCCCAACACCCGAACCTTGAACTAGGCTAAGTTTCTGAATACTCACTCAAATCAAGGAATTCAAGCCTGATCTTACATTGAAAAATCCAAGAAATCCAAATCTAAAGTCAGATCAGCTTTTCGACTACTACTTAGTTGTCGAACCAGGGAGTACGATCAACGGCACTCACGACAAGGGGCACGCCATGTCAACAGCCTATGAGGTGAATTTAGGGTAAGTTTGGCGATGCACATCACCCTGAGCATAGAAGAAGCACTTGGCCTCAGAAGATGTCTTGTAAGGAACTGCATGTAGACCAAGGACCGGCTGAACGAGCTTGAACACATCATCTAAGCCCACATGGCAAACTCAGTGATGCAAGAAATGCTCGTGATCTAGGTAAAGAACGCCAATGACAAGCACACACGTAAGAATGAGAGAGAGGGAAGATGTAGAGCAATTTCCATGAGACACACGGTATAATTCATAAAGAATTGAGGTGCAAAGAACAACTACACGTGTGTCCTGAGAAGTCACTATGTGAAAGTCAGCAGATTTCTCAATAGATTGATCCATCCTCGTGCAAGCACGAACTCAATGCAGGATAACCTCTAGAGTAGGGACAAACGATACATTGGAAATGTGCAAGGGACTAGACAAACCATTAAAACGCACCATCCCAATGTCCACGACAGGCAATGACTTATAACAAATTGTGCGAACGGGCTACAGTGACGCAAGACGCCTGAGCACCAGAATGTGGCTACGCTGACAGGTTGTGTTATGGGTGGCACCTAAGTCAATGATCGAGGTTCTACTCGTCTCACGACTTGTTGTCAACACAGAGCAATAGGTCACTACCTCTGTTGGATGCTCAGCAGAGGATTCAGAACAATGACAAAAATCACAAATTTGTAAATCATCAAGCATGTCAATATTGTCATTTCTATCCTCATTATAATTTGATTGAGCTCCCCCACATGCATCACCACTGGCAACAAACACAGAAGGACTGGCTGTCTGTAGAGAACCTAGTTATGACAGCTTACTCTCACCTCCTGAGTGCACAGTACAAGCAGTTGATAATGCTCTGCAATGGTGCGATCCCGAGGGTCCATGCCCCCTGTGCCGCCTTGAGCGGTGGAAGACTCGGCTGCTGTCAAGGTTGTCGTGCAACCCACTTGGGTGTTTCCAAGAGATTTCCATTGGGTGTGCTTCACCTCGAGACCACGTGTGATCCGGCTTCAGTCCAAGTGCTACTGGCACTCCGTGCAGCAATGATTGCTGCTGCAGTTGTGGTAGTGGAGAAAGCATCCACTGTCACTGCTCATGTCCCTTGCCCTGTTTCTTTCTTCTCTTCTTTCTCTGTCTGGCGGTGGCCACACACTAAGCTGATGCGGATATGGAAGAGGGAGAGGAACCAGAAGTGGAGGAGGAGGAGTGGGGAGTGAGAGGCATCCTCAAGAATGCATTCGTCACAGCTGTGAAGGGGCTCAACAGATGCGCTTGAGTAGCCTCCTTGGACGATGTCCACTGGAAATAGCACTCGTGGACCCAAGGAAGAAGCTTAAGGGACTGAAAGATCTCCTCTAGGGTGGGGCAATGGAAGAAGGTGAAGAATTTGATGGACTCCATGTGCTCACCAAAACTGATATCGTGAACAACTCATAGCTAGGTTCCTCCGCCAGTTCCTAGTCGGTTGTAGATACGCATCATGCGGTGCTAGTATACTGCCGCTGACTCTGTCTCTCCCTGGCATAGGGAGTGGAACTCCTTGAGGCAAAAAACCCTTGCCACGTGTGTCTCTGTGGAAAATAAGATCAAGCACAACTCCAATCCGCAACGAGGTTCGGCCACATCACTCATTCCACGTGTGTCCAATAAGGGACACAAATCTACAACCGTAACCTAGGTAATGGTGTTGAGCTAACCGCTCTCATGACTGCCTGAGTATGGCGGGTGTTATTAGTGTAGATATGCCTCAGGTAGTATGGCCACCCCCCCTCTGTGTCAGCTCACACCTGGAAAAGTACCTCCCAGCATTCAAACCCATCATCATTGTCATCATGGGGTGGCAAAGTCTTGGAATCCTTTGGTCGCCCCTCTTTGGGGAGGAAAACCTCAAGCACTGGGATGAGCGTCCATGGAATGGGTAATCCGGCAAAGGAGAGGTCAGTCGCCCATCTTGTGAGGGTCTGGCGTGCTAGTACTAATGATGCACATTGGGGTGTGCATTGTGAGCAGAGGTGCAATCGACCTAAGTGTGTGCAGATCTTGCATATCATTGCATCTACCTCCTCCTCCATTGTGTCCTACTCCTCAGGTACTGGCTGGTGCTTGGAAAAACCAATGGATGTAGTGTGCTACCCCTGTGATATAGATCCGGCTGTGCCAATTGGAGCTCGTTACAGTTTTGGAAACCTCTGGAACAAGGTGTGGATATCCCGGAGCGCGGTGAACTAATCCTGCAACTGGCGCTTGATCTCATCTTGAGCTTATCACATCTGGTCAATCGCCTGAGTACGTGGGCTTGACCAGCCCAACAAGGAGCTAGAGCCAGAGGGATCACTTGGCTCCTTTCCCTTGTCACCGCCTGGCGCCATGTGTGCTGTTCAATATTGGTCCAAACGTCAAAGTGTTCAGATTTAAGAATTATCAACATTTCTGAAGGGATTGAAACACTGATGAGAATGACGTTTTAGGCCAAAAATTTGTTAATGTCAGTACTGTTGATGGTGAATTCAGCAAACAACACGCCGACACAAAAAACGCTAGCGTGGATTATGCTAGTGAAGCTGTTTTTTTCTTATACTCATGCAGAATTTGTGTAGCTGTAGAGTGGAGTGACCTCGTCACTACCTGCTCAAGATTGTGAAACTGTTGCATAGCCACTTCACAGCTACCTCGCCGCTACATTGATGTGCTACTAAGAAAGAGCATTGCAGTGTAATAGCTATTGCACACCTGCTCTGCTACACAAGGCAGCAACCATGATGGCTACTAACATGGCACTGCCACTGTTGTAGCCGCTGCTACTGCTACTACACTTTTGTACTTGATTCCATTGTTGTGGTGCTACTGGAATCTGCTCCTGCTCCTTTTGCTGCTGCCCCGACAACAGCTACAATGAAGCTATTCTGCTGCTGCCGCCTCTGCTGCTGTCGTTATGTTACTGTTCCTGCTAGCTTTTGTTGTTGCTGCTGGTGTTGCTCACTGATGTTGTCGCTGCTCACTGTCGCTACCGCTACGCGTTGTTTCTGCTCACAACCACCAAAGCCAGATCTAGTTGTGAGCTGCTCCTTTTATTTCTTGCCCTTGGTTGTAACTGAACAAGCTGTTATTACTACACAGTGCTACTGCTGCCACTTCCTGTGGTTTCTGTACCTTGTCATTGCGACTGCTGTTGCTGCTCTAGTGGTGGTTGTAATTTACACCACTAGTGCTGGTGTTGCCACCCACTCTAGCGGTCGTGTGCTGATGTAGCTGCTACTCACGTCAAGATGTCTTTGCTACTGACGTCGGTTGCGACGGGTCCCAGGATACGGACACTCTAATGACGTTCACTGCTTATGCGAGTGCTGCATCTCTCCAGTGCAAATCAGTGAGAAGGATTACCCTAATTTGACACCATAAGTGCTAGAATGCATCCTAGCCTTGCTGCCACTCACTTGGTGACACTGTCTAGTCAGCCGACGCACTAGCAGGTATGCTGGTTTAAGGAAGAGAAAGTGTTGGGCTCGGACAATCGTAAATTTTCACAAGCTCCATTGGCTTACAATGAAGACAAATATGATAACTGACAAGCACACAGCAAAAATACCTGCCATGGTGTACGGTGGGTGACGCATGCAGCTGTGCAAGTTTGTCCTAAAAGTGGCTTAAAACCACTGTTTTGGCCATAGCTCTGCGCCTAGGTATCCAAACAAAATACCGTTTGCACCAAGAGATGCAAAATCTCAAGCAGGACACTGCAAATAATCACAAACACACACACATACACACACACACACACACACACACACACACACACACACACATACA
>SZWC01000123.1:492492-526089 GCA_023375785.1 Penium margaritaceum | reverse complement strand
ATATCTATATCTATATCTATATCTATATCTATATCTTTATCTATATCTATATCTATATCTATATCTATAGGTATATGTATATGTATATCTATATGTATATGTAAATCTATACATATATGTTTACCTATATGTATATATACTTATGTATATATATCTATATATATATATCTCTATATGTATATCTATATCCATATGCATATGTATATCCATATGTATATCTATATATATATATATATATCTATGACTATATGTATATCCATATCTATATGTATATCCATATGTATATGTATATGTACATCTATATGTATATGTTTGTCTACATCTATATGTATATCTATATCTATATCTATATGTACATCCCTATCTATATGTATTTATATAGATATATATTTATATCCATATTTATGTCTATATCTGTATGTATACCTACATCTATATGTATATCTTTATGTATTTCTACATCTTTATGCATATCTATACTTATATCTACATCTATATCTATATGTATATGTATATGTATGTATACATCTTTACCTATATACATATCTATATCGATATCTATATCTATATCTACATCTATATCTATATCCATATCTATATCTATATGTATATCTATATGTATATCTATATCTTTATCTATATCTATATCTATATCTATATCTATATCTATATCTATATCTATATCTATATCTATATCTATATCTATATTTATATGTATATCTATGTCTATATCTATATGTATATCTATATCTATATGTACATCTACATCTATATGTATATGTATATATATATCTATACATATTTATATCTATATTTATGTCTATATGTGTATGTATACCTATATCTATATGTATATCTTTATGTATACGTACATCTGTATCTATATCTATACTTACATCTATATCTATATCTATATCTTTATCTATATGTACATCTATATCTATATATCTTTACATATATACATATATGTATATATACATCTATATCTATATGTATATGTATATTTATATCTATATCTATATCTATATCTATATCTATATCTATATCTATATCTATATCTATATCTATATCTATATCTATATCTATATCTATATCTATATCTATCTCTATATCTATATCTATCTCTATATCTATATCTATCTCTATATCTATATCTATCTCTATATCTATATCTATCTCTATATCTATATCTATCTCTATATCTATATCTATCTCTATATCTATATCTATCTCTATATCTATATCTATCTCTATATCTATATCTATCTCTATATCTATATCTATCTCTATATCTATATCTATCTCTATATCTATATCTATCTCTATATCTATATCTATCTCTATATCTATATCTATCTCTATATCTATATCTATCTCTATATCTATATCTATCTCTATATCTATATCTATCTCTATATCTATATCTATCTCTATATCTATATCTATCTCTATATCTATATCTATCTCTATATCTATATCTATCTCTATATCTATATCTATCTCTATATCTATATCTATCTCTATATCTATATCTATCTCTATATCTATATCTATCTCTATATCTATATCTATCTCTATATCTATATCTATCTCTATATCTATATCTATCTCTATATCTATATCTATCTCTATATCTATATCTATCTCTATATCTATATCTATCTCTATATCTATATCTATCTCTATATCTATATCTATCTCTATATCTATATCTATCTCTATATCTATATCTATCTCTATATCTATATCTATCTCTATATCTATATCTATCTCTATATCTATATCTATCTCTATATCTATATCTATATCTATATCTATTAGTTTGTGTGTGTGTGTGTGTGTGTGTGTGTGTGTGTGTGTGTGTGTGTGTGTGTGTGTGTGTGTGTGTGTGAAACAGTGTGTGTTTGTGACTGAGTGTGCGTGGGGGATCATTGTTCAATGTCAATGCAGTGGCCATGGTGAATACGTTGCTACTCTGGCACTGGTGTTCTTCACTATAAATGTGTTGCCATTCTCATTTCTAAAACGTATTCAATACACCGACCATGGAAACTGCTCAGCCTCCGCCCCCACCATTCCTCTTCCCATTTCTTCTGGGTGGGTTGGCCTTATGGGTGCTCCAGTACTACTTGAAGCAGGGCTATGCACAATGTCAGTCAGCCAGACACGCCTACTTCTACAAGCAGGCCTACAACAAAGGATATGCTGCTGGACGTCGCAAGGGGAAGAAGGAGGCCGACAAGAGCAGTGGCAGCCACAAGAAAAAACTGATGGTGTGGGGCTTATGGCGTCGGTAGAGTTCAACAGCGACGTACCAGTAGTACAGCGCTGCCGCTGTGTTATAGTGGTCTCTTTGTGATACGAAGCTATGTTGACATGATTTGCAATGGACATTATTTCAATTGTGATTGGACATTGTCTCTCATCTGCTTGCTTAAGATAACCTACACATGACGACCATGAGAAATCCAACCCCCCCCCCCAACCCCGTTCCTCCCTCGCTCTACGTCTGTGTTACCACACCTGCTGCCGCCTCCTCCTCTTCGTCCTCCTCCCAGTCCTCCTCCTCTTCCTCATCCCCATCCCCCTCCTCAGCCCCCTCCTCATCACTTCCAGTCAGATCCACCACGTCTGGGGCACGGTACGGCAGTTCTCCATCCCGCAATGCCGCTGCCTGGTCTGCAACGTCATTGGCAGCCTCGTTGTTGGCGGTTGCTGCTGCTGCAGCACGTGCTGCACGCACCGCTGCTGCTGCCGCGGCAGGGCTCAGCGCCGGTGGGTTGGGGCAGGTCCTCCGTGTGTGGCCGCGGTAGCCGCAGTGCAGGCACAAGCGGTTAGCGCGTTGCCGAGCCCAGCGCTCGCGGCGTGCACTCCGTGGACGCCCACGTCCACGGCGGAGACCCGGTGCATTCCAGCCCTCCTCCGCGTACTGCAGGGTCCGGACTGTCACACCCGGGATGACGCCCCTGTACGTCCGGTGCCAGGATGCCAGAGACAGACCTGGCACACAAAAGTCCTCAGCGTTGAGGCCGGACGACAACAGCAGTGCACAGGCATGGACACACGGTAGGCCGTACTCCTGGAAATTGCCGCAACTGCACACTCGTCGTGCGCAGTCCACTGCGCGCGGCACGTCTGAGGCAGGCCCACGCACTGTGCCGATGAGCTGGGAGGCGGGGGTGACGATGTACTCACGGGACTTCATGAGGTTCGCCAACAGGCGGCCAGCGGCGACTGGCGTAAGCGGTCCCGGCGATGCGTTCGCCGTCCTGCGGCGCGTCTGGAACAACCGCTGGGTGTACTTCCAAAGCGACGCAAAGCAGAAGACGGGGTACGTCTTCCGTGCTTCGCGCAGGCGGGCGTTCAAAGACTCAATCGCGTTCGATGTGGAGTGCCCGCCGCGCGGTTGCGGAAAGTGGAGGCGGGACCATGTCTCACGGGGAATGCCGCCTTCTCCGTTCTCGCCCAGTAGGTACCGGACAGCACCAGCAGAGACGACTCGGAGCTGTTCCAGGGCGCGGCCCCACTCCGCCTGTGTCCTAGCGTGTGCAAGGCACCAGAACTCCTTCGCCGCGACACGCCCAAACCTCGTTCTCACGTTTTCAGACAGGTGCCACGCACAGGCGGCGTGCGCTGCTCCAGCCAGCTCCTGCGCCACTGCCACCTGCAGACCGCGCTCCCTGTCACTGATGACAACGGCTCCAGGAGCGGCCGCCGTTGGAAACGCGGCCGCGACGTTCTCAGCGAACCACGTCCAGTTTGCGGTGTCCTCCGTGGGCACCAACGCCCATGCGATGGGGAATGTGTGATCGTTCCCGTCGAACGCCACAGCGATGAGAAGGACCTGCGAGAAGCCATTCTTGAGGAAGGTTCCGTCCCACGCCATGATGCGTCGCGTGTGCTGAAACGCCTCACGGCACTCCCCTGGCGCGCAGAACTCCCGCTTGAACCGGCGGTCAGCGTCCTCCTCCGCAAAGACAACCGCTGCTGGGTCAACTCGCAGGATCTGGACAAAGAGGGAGTGTAAAAGAAGGAGGGACAATGACTCAATGCAATGTTTCACAGAGTGGTGGGAAACAAAGAACAAAGGAAAGAGGCGGCGTAGAACGTACCTCAGCGCACAATGCTGGGAAGAGGGCCCAAGACAGGCGTAGCTCGCCCATGACGTCCTCACGGGCAGATTTCCGGGCGCGCCAAACAGCAGGATAGCCAACGGACTCGCCGGTCAGCTGGTAAAGGATGGCCTGCAGGGTAGCCACGCTGACAGTGATGTCTTCCGCCAAAGTGGGCCGTACGTGTCTGAGTACCCAGGCCGCAGTGCGTGCAGGACTTCCACGACCACTCCCCGGGTTGCACTTGTGTCCGTTGACGTACTCCGTCACAACGATGTTGCCATAGCGGGAAATGAATGCCGCGCGCAAAGTCCATGCGCATCCGTGCGTCCGCCAATTCCCGCAACGCACAAGAATCTTCGACGGCTCGCTCCGCACCCACGAAATTGGCATGCGGTTTGCAACCGCATAGTCCTCGACAGCATTACGGCACAACGTCATGTTGGCGAACGCCATGCCGCCGGGAAACTGCTCCCCATCGTCATCGTCTTCTTTGCCGGGGTATGGATCCTCTTCGTCCGAAGAGCCTGCACAATGTTCACGCAAACGTAAGCCATCACATTTTGGACCGTGGCAGAAGTCCGTGTGAACGCGGCATACAAGCATGTACCTGCACATGGAACACGCCGCGGGCGCTCGGGACGTGGAGACAGTGGCGGCGGTTCGCGTCGACTGCGTCGCTGACTTGCCGCAGATTGGGGCTCTCCGTCGGCGACGGCGTTCATGGCGTTGATGAGGTTGCGTGGCTCGCCCTGGCGCCTATCTATGGCGGAAAGCAAAGGTTCGAACCGCGGACCACCAGGACGAGGTCTTGGCGACCGACTCACATTCAATGCGCGAAAGACATGGTACGGCTGGTATTGTTGTGCAAGACGACGAGCCTGGGAATACGACTCCATGGCGATGTCCACGTACAAGTGAACGAGCTGCTCTAAGTGTAGGCGAAGACGTCATCTTTAACTCACCTCGGTACATGGTCGGGGGCGGCAGCGCCAGCAACGAGTCCTCCGCCCAAGCCGCAGCGAGCCCACGATAGTCCTGCGACGTTGCATGGCGCCATGGTGCCGCGGGTGACAGCACTGTGGGCACTGTCTTTCGATGCGAGTTCATCACCACCTCGCTTCACATTCGGTTGCACATTGCGAGTACTAGTGCAGGGTAAAGAAACGACTGTTATGTACAACACTGGACAGGGTGATATGTCGCTCACTTGAATCCCTAGGAACGGCAGAGCTGGACTTTAAACGACGAACACTTCATTTCTGTGCTGACGCGGAGTTGTTACCGTCGTCCCGTGGCAGGGGCTCACGCTGAGTACCTGTTTTCGATATCGCATGCCATATGGCAACATGATTCTGCAATCGTCTCAAACCCTACATTCATATCATGATATGCAGCGAAGCATAAAATCCTCTCTTGTCGGTTGCATTTTTCGAAAACGGGGCACGGAAATGACGAACAATTGTACGCGCCACAACCATGTTCATATTAACGGAGCCTGACATTTCGTAACGTACACCGCGGGCTCAGAAGCTCTCGACGTGCAGGCAAATGACGAAATTCCATCGAGCCGCACGGTAGGACACATGTCAGTGTGGACGCGCACGTATGTGAACAATAATGTTGGCGACGCAGGTGCGTGCAGGTGGAATCCTGGATCGCTACCTGATGCATGTGCGGTGCGACAAACCCCAGGCGGCGCACGAATTACCTGAATTTCTGGCCGTCAGCACCATACTTAGCGAATTTTTTGGCCGGACAGTCAAAAGTTGCCAGCGTCTCAACTCCTCGGGAAACGCTGACGGTTTTGAAATCCGACAAACTTGACCTGTCGCCCCATGTTGAGCGGCGACATGAGCCTGTCCGACAAGGAGAAGGGACCAGGCGTCCCCTCCTCCTCTTCGTCTAGTGTACTGAGTCCACGCTCGCAGGCCATTGAGGACCTGCGAAGCCAGCAGGATGAGATGCGTCGCCTCCAGAGAGAGCAGACTGACGCTATCCGCACGCTGACTGAGCTTATGCGTGCTCAGTCTTCGGCTCCTCAGCGGGTTTCTGAGGGAGCTACCGGCGTCGCGGTCTCTACCCAGCAGTTGGCTCAGGCACCCGTGACAGGCACTCGACCTGTCCCACCACCTGCTGACCTCCTGGATGATGAGCCACTCATGCCAGGCATTACTCATGATTCCCAGGCTCAAGAGATTCGAGTTCTTCAGGAGCGCCTCCGTCAGCTGCAGACGGGCACCCGATCGCCTCCGTTTTCCCCGATACGATTGTCACCTGACTACCCCGGCAACTATCCACTTCTGGGAGTCTTCCCCGTCTCCCGTCCTCCTCAGCCTGCGGTCGCCCTCCCCACGAAGCGGCAACCCAAGGACTTTGAGACACCACCTCCACGGTACATCACTGAGGACGGCTTCGACTGCTGGGAGATCCTCTTTCAGGTTTGGGCCACTTCAGAGGGCGTGTGGCCCTACTACCACAGCCAGTATCAGTCTACAGACCCAGCACAGGTGCTGACAGCAGCCAGGGCGATGCGCGGCCTCCTCTACGCCATGCCACGCGAGACCGTCGTCGACTTCTGCCCTTTCCTTGGCGAGCCTGGCACAGGCACCGGCGCCGATCCACGCAGAGGTTGGGATCTGGCCCTACCCTGCTGGCCACAGAGACGCACGCCACCCGAGCAGCACATATTTGTGCCTTCCACTCTCTCCGTCAGGGGCCTGGAGAGCCTGCAGCCGATTACTGGCGACGTAACATGCGCATCTACACGCGTCTTGAGACTTCCGGAGGCACATAGCTATGAGCGCTCCGTACGGTGATGCTCGGAGTTCGCCTTGAGTATACTGACATCTTCACACGGTACAGCGATGCCATCCTTGAGCCTTTCTCAGCCACTCTGCAGCTTCTCCCTTGGGCGCATCAGCTTTTCCTCCAGGTGACTTCAGCCCGCGAGGCAGCCGTGGCCCATCAGGAGACTGCCCTTGCTGCAGCAGTCGTCGCATCACCACCATCATCCCTCCTACAGTCTCCTTCATCGTCTATCACGTCCTCGTCTTCCTCCTCTTTGGCCCTGCCCACACCCAATCAGACACAGGGTGTTGCAGCAGCATCTCAGGGGAAGAAGAAGAAAGGTGAGCGAGGACCAGGACAGCAACAGTCACAGCAGCAGTCGTTTACCAGTGGTAGCAGTGGACGTTCCGTTCACTGCTACAACTGTGGCGGCGCCCATGGCTACACCGAGTGCCAGCAGCCGCTCGACTGGGCGCAGATTACTCGTGGGCTCCAGGCGGCACACGCTCTCCGTTTCGCGTCCAGCACGTCAGCCTCAACTTCCTCAGGACGCGTGGCAGCCATGACTGCAGCTATTCCTGCTTCCCCACCGACGAGTAGCAGTGCTCCGGACCCACGCAACCGCACCATCGCCGAGCTTCATCACCTTCTGGCGCTCCGCTTTCAGGGAGGTGCGAGTGTGTTGTCACAACCGAATGATTCACAGACTGTCGGTCCATCTGTCCATGTGGCTCGGGATGACTCGTGTGGGGGGGCACAGTCGGCATGTGATGATGATGGGCCTGACTGTACAGATTGGATTCATGAGTCCCACCTTTTTGCCCTTCGTTGTCTCTCCCCACCTGCTGCTTAGCGTCCGTCTGAGGCCGAGTGTTCCATTTCCCGTTGTACAGTGACGTCCTCCAGTCGTGATTCCGGTGGCACTTGGATCATCGATTCAGGTGCCACTCATCACATGATGTGTCATCGTAGTGACTTCGTTGTTCTCGGCCCTGTTGCGTCTGTTCATTCCGTTCGCACCGGCTCTGGTCAGTCCTTGCCAGTCCAGGGTGTTGGAGTCGTGCGCTTTGATGGTCTGTATCGCCCCTTGTATCTCTCCGAGGTGCTGTTTGTGCCTGACCTTGAGCTCAGTTTGCTTTCTGTACGTGCTTGCACACTGATGGGACTCTCTGTGGAGCACACTGCCGAGTCCGCGACTGTGACTGCCATTGACACTCGCAGCATTGTTCTGCCTGCCTCTGTTGTGGATGACCTGTACCGTGTTTCCCGGACTTCTGCCGCTTGCTCCACTTCCCCTTCACCTTGTGTTTTTGTCACTGGTGTTCTGTCTCCTGAGCACCAGCGATTGCTTCATCGCCATCTGTGTCATGTAGGCTCCGAAACTATGTCAAAGTTCATTCGGACACAGCCCGCTCTCGGTCTTGATGCGGCTTCTTTCGAGAAGCCGCCCAAGACCGACTGTCTTTTCTGCGCCCAGGGTAAGATGCATCGCTGCACCTACCCTGACTCACGATCTGGCGCATTTCGCCCTCTTGAGCTCGTCCATTCGGACATTCTTGGTCCTCTTCCTGTCGAGTCTATGTCCGATAGGGGTCAATACGTCCTGACGCTGACTGATGACTTCACCCGGATGCGGTGGGTCTACAACCTGTGCCAGAAGAGTGACGTCGCTCTCGCAATTTGCCTCTGGCTCGTGATGGCTGAGCGTCAGTCCCGCCACACGCTGCACACTTTCTGATCGGATCATGGCGGCGAGTTTCTCGGCGAGATGGATAGCTTCTTCGCTGAGCATGGGATTTTTCACCAGGTCTCCGCTCCTGCTACTCCTCAGCAGAACGGTGTTTCTGAGCGTTGGAACCGCACCATGGAGGATACGGTTCGCGCTATGCGATCTGAGTGCGGTCTCCCAGAGTCCTTCGCTTTTGAGGGCTTTGCCTACATGACTTGGGTCTGGAACCACCTCCCGCACGGTCCTCTTCCGGACCACGTCACACCGTATGAGCTCTGGTTTGGCCATCGTGCTGACCTTCATCTCGCTTGTGTCTGGGGGTCCTTGGCTTCCGTGTGGTACACCGAGGACCAGCAGGGGTCCAAGGTCTCACCGCGAGGTCACTTGTGTGCCTTCGTCGGCATCTCCCCGCGATCGAAGGCCTGGCGATTTTGGGACCCTACCCGTCGTCGCATTATTGAGTCACGCAACGCGCTCTTCTTTGAGTCCCTCACCTACCGTGATCTGACGTCGATTACGTCACTGTCTGTCACGCACATCCCTATGTGTGAGGTTTCTCGCTGGATGGGGGAGTCTTCGCCTACGAGCATCCCTCGTCAGGCTGATGTGTCCGTTCGAGCTCCCTCCACTTCACGGTCTCCGGCTCTTGATGACCCAGCAATCATCGCTGTCGGCCCAGAGACCTCTCCAGCACCACCGGTTTCTACCCCGGTTCCCTCGCCTCCCTCCGCTACCCATGATGCTACACATGTGCATACTCCTGTGTCCACCGGCACTCCTGCCACTGTGTGTGGTCCTGCCTCATCTGTCCCTACTGCCACACCGAGTCCCATGTCTCCCACACACGCCCCTCCTCGCACGACATCACCAGCTCCCTTGGCTCAGCTCTCCCGAGCTGTGACTGTTCCCGTTCCTGAGCCTGAGGTGCGCCCCTCGAGCCCAGGTTACTCCCGTAAGCCTGGCGGTCGTCTTCGACCATTGGACTCCGGAGCTCAGCGAGCGTCTGGTCCTGCACCCAGGCGCTCCACTCGCAGCGTCGCGGGTGGTGACCCCGGCACAAAGGCCCTAGGCCTGAGTGTCCGCAGTGAGCATACAGAGGTACATCCAGCGTGTCCAGTAGGGCACGACCTCGTCACTCGCAAGTTCCACATCGCTTGTGATGCAGCAGCCGATCTTTTGGTCGTCAGACCTAGTAATGAGGCGTGTGCTCTTGCCACGCAGAGCTCTCCCGCTTTGGCACCTGACCCGGGCACACTGAGGGAAGCTCTCTCATCACAGGATGCTGACGCTTGGCGTGCTGCCTGCGAGGATGAGCTTCGCGCCATCCGAGAGCACGGAGTTTACGAGCTAGTCAACCTTCCACCTGGAAGGAAGGTTATTCAGGTCAAGTGGGTCTTTCACAAGAAAGTGAAGCCAGATGGCTCACTGGAACGCCACAAGGCTCGCTTGGTCATCAAGCGGTACTCTTAGATTGAGGGCATCGATTACACTGACACCTTCGCCCCTGTCAGCCGTATGACCTCAGCTCAAGCTCTGTTCGATGTAGTGGCTCAGCATGACTGGGAACTACACCAAATGGATGTGAACAATGCCTTCCTCCATGGCTCTCTGGATGAGGAGATCTACGTGGCTCAGCCACCCGGTTTTGAGGATGGCGACAAGGTCTGGCGCTTGCACAAGTCCTTGTACGGCCTCAAGCAGTCTCCTCGGTGTTGGAACCAGGAGATCACCGGCACCCTGACTCGTGCGGGATATGTACAAAGCGAGGCAGATCCCTCTCTCTTCATCCGTCGGACGCCTGAGCGGTTCACCGCCATCCTGGTCTATGTCGACGACCTTCTGATCGCGTCTCCTTCACTGGAGGCCGTGAAGGAGGCCAAGGCCGTCCTCCAGACTGCCTACAGGATGAAGGACCTTGGTCNACAATGCGTTCCTCCATGGCTCTCTGGATGAGGAGATCTACGTGGCTCAGCCACCCGGTTTTGAGGATGGCGACAAGGTCTGGCGCTTGCGCAAGTCCTTGTACGGCCTCAAGCAGTCTCCTCGGTGTTGGAACCAGGAGATCACCGGCACCCTGACTCGTGCGGGATATGTACAAAGCGAGGCAGATCCCTCTCTCTTCATCCGTCGGACGCCTGAGCGGTTCACCGCCATCCTGGTCTATGTCGACGACCTTCTGATCGCGTCTCCTTCACTGGAGGCCGTGAAGGAGGCCAAGGCCGTCCTCTAGACTGCCTACAGGATGAAGGACCTTGGTCCTGTAGCGGTGTTTCTCGGCATGGAGATCGTACGAGACCGCAGACGTCGTACTCTACTACTGCACCAGGCCCGATACACACGCGTTGTGAAGGAGCGCTTCAGCGATCTCCTCGGCGTAGTACCCACGGCTTCCACACCCCTCACACCCGACGGGCAGGATGCCCTGAAGGTGGACGATCCCACACAGCTGGGGGAGACAGTGGATGTGACCTTGTACCCCGTCTCATCGGATCCCTGATGTACCTGGCCACTACCACACGTCCGGACATCGCATTCGCCGTCAACTTCGTTGCCCAGTTTTCGCAGGCTCCACGTGCTAGAGCCCTTCATGCGGCTGTGCGAGTAGTGCGGTACGTGGTCTCCACACCGTACCTCGGACTCTGCTTTCACCGGCAGTGTTCGGTGGTCCTTGATGGCTACACCGACAGTGACTGGGCCTAGTGCCCAGACGGACGCAGTCGCACCGGTTACGTGTTCCTGCTTGGTGGTACCGCTGTGTCCTGGCGCAGCGGGAAGCAGGGTTGCATTGCACGTAGCTCATCAGAGGCAGAGTATGTTGCTCTGGGAGCAAGGACTGCTGAGGCAGTATGGTTGCTGCGTCTGTTCCTTGAGCTGGATCAGTCAGTACCCGCCATTGTGCTTCGTTGCGACAACCAGAGTGCTCTTCCTATTGCGGAGAACTCTGGTGTCTTCCATGCTCGCACGAAGCACATTGTAGTAGAGCATCACTTTGTTTGTGACTTGGTGGAGCGACATGTGATCTCCGTCATTTGGGTTGGCACTGACATGCAGTGTGCTGACTTCTTGACGAAGGCACTAGCACGCCCAAAGTTCCTGGTGGCCATTCGTTCTGTCGGGCTTCGGCCCTTGCCTGAGAGTGGTTGAGTGTGGGGTGTTCTGGTGGCCATTCACTACGTCGTTGCATGCGTTGTTGTACTCGTTTCAGTGCTGCACGTGTATGGACATGTGTACCATCGGGTCATGGGGGAGTGTTCTGATTTGTGACGTTCCTGTCGACCTGTACAGTTTACTGTGACCACTCGACCGTGTCCATACTCGTGCACATCCCTGATGCGGACCCAGGCGGTACCGGTGCGTCGTCTGGTGGCGGACTACTGGCTTGGAGCTGACCGACGGCCGTTCCAGAGCTCTGGACGCTACCCGGGACCTCCTACAGTTTTTCTGCAGCACGCAGGACTTTATCCTTGGACTGGCCGTGGGCCCGATTTGCATGCTTTTGCATTGTGTTTCCACCGTTTGATGCCAGATGTATGCATGTGACCATTCGTAGCATCCGGCTTGTGATTTTTCACACCTAGGTTCAGACGGCGTAGCATTCTGACATGTGTGCGCAAAGTTACGGCCAAAACATGGGTTTTGGGCCGGTTTTAGGACAGATCTTGTACTGTCGCGTGCAACACCCGCCGTGCGCCGCGGCAGGTACTTATGCCATGGACCTGTCATTTGTCATTTATTTCTGCAATTATATTCAATTTGAGTTTCCTGACACTCTGTCTGTGTCCCAACCCAGACCCTTGCAGTTTTGTCTCAAACTTGTGACTGTTGTCACACGCTGACTGGCGCTGACGCCTAGTGTCACGGCAAGTGGTTAGGAAGGTTCTAGGAAACTTCTCAGTGGTACGTACCAGACGTTCATGAGTCCCTAATCTATCCGTGAGGGCATCTTTGTTGTTAACCAAACAACCCACCGTGTTGCAAGACCTCGATATTCACTGCGACGGTCTTGGGCAATCCGACCAACTGCCTTCACCCTCCGACGAACCTGGCAAATCCATGAAAGAAGTGACACGACCTTTTGGTCGACTTTTCGACGCACCGAGATGAATGTGGATGTATAAAGATGCATCTCACATCTTCACCGTTGATTCTCGAAGCCCCCCGATTTCTCGGCAGAGCTTTTTGAATCCGACCATTCACAACGCGACTCTACACGGGTCGCTCAACAATCGACCCAACAAACCCGGCTATTCCTCACTCGTGACTCGACACTTGTATATGTATGTTCGATCATTTCGACACTTTTCATGTGATTAAACTTACCAATAATTATAAATCGTTTAGATTTTGATTATGGAAATGACGAAAATGAATTATTAAAATTTGTTAGTGAACGGTTTTTATTTTTATTTGGACGGAGTATTTATAAACCCATCGTTTCGCCAGATAAAGCTTCGGTGCCCATAGTCGAAAATGAACCGACAATGGTGCCCATAGTCGGAAACGAAGTGACGGCCGTGCCCATAGTCGAAAACGAGATAACATCGATGCCCATAGTGAAAACCGACATGACAACTGTGCCCCCGGTTATTGCTCGTCATGGGCACGATTGGTATATATTTCATGGTTTCAACAAATTAGTCTTTCATTTAAACGTGGATTATCGCACGACTTTGTGCCGTTTCGTCGGCGGCCGTACTAGTAATGTGAAAACAGATGGACATGGTTTGACACTGCTCCCGAGCTTTATTCATGGGTGTGTTCACATAATGTCGCACGGATTCCGCTTGTACGTAAGACCTGGTCACGGTATGCCTGATTGCGTCATGGTATTGTGTANAAAACGAACCGACAATGGTGCCCATAGTCGGAAACGAAGTGACGGCGGTGCCCATAGTCGAAAACGAGATGACATCGATGCCCATAGTGAAAACCGACATGACAACTGTGCCCCCGGTTATTGCTCGTCATGGGCACGATTGGTATATATTTCATGGTTTCAACAAATTAGTCTTTCATTTAAACGTGGATTATCGCACGACTTTGTGCCGTTTCGTCGGCGGCCGTACTAGTAATGTGAAAACAGATGGACATGGTTTGACACTGCTCCCGAGCTTTATTCATGGGTGTGTTCACAGAATGTCGCACGGATTCCGCTTGTACGTAAGACCTGGTCACGGTATGCCTGATTGCGTCATGGTATTGTGTAGACGAACGGTTCGTTGAAGTTTCCCGGTTCGCAAATACTACCATCGGAAACGCGTCCTAGTCATGCAGCGGATTCTTTCCACGTATTGACAGCCTGTCGCGTTGGTCGTTCCACCGATCTCCCGCGTCGCAATGCCCCGCATATCACTCAGGTGGTCCATGCGATTCACTCGGCTGTTTCTCAGACGTAAGCCTGAAAAACACTTTTCTTGGTCCCAGGCTTGCGCGTCGTCGGGGGGTGTCGGATTGCTGGCCATTGCGGTGCAGTCCGTCGTCGATGCTGTTGCACGCCCTCACAATGGCTTCATGCACCGCACATGGGAGACGATTGCGGGCACGAACGTTATTTACAGCCATGTTTTATGCACTGCATGCCCATGTTGCCGTGCGATGGCGGAGAACACGTACCAGAGACGTGGTGGACCTATCACGTCTTCGTGGTTCCCACCCGACGACTGCGACCTCGACGACACTGACGAACCTTGCTTGACGCAACAGACTTCTCACGACGACGAGGATGCAGCCCGCACAGCAGCGGACGGGGCTGCACGCCGTGAAAATCAGGGTCCACTGCGGATGTCACGTGTAGGTGGTCGTGTGCACTCTACCAAGGGCCTGCCCCTCAGCTCCGACGATGAGGCACGGGCAGCCGACGCCATGGCGAAGACTGTGTCCGATAACATCGCGAAGCCAAAACCCGACCCTGCAAGCAGAAGGAAGCGGAAAGCCGACGTCGACTTCCCGGGCGGCTCTTCCTTCGACACTATGGCAGCATGCAAGGATGCCGTGGAAGAATATGCGGTGTTAAACCGCATGTCCCTCAGGTGGATCAAAAGCGACCCCACGCGTTTTGTGGTGCGGTGCAAGCAGTACGCCACCAAGAAGTGCCCGTGGGTAGTACGTGCGGGGTACAGCAAAAAGTCTGGTGCTTACAACATCACGTCCTTCACAGACGGCCACCTATGTGATCCTCGAGTCTCCCGGGGCAACCCAGTGCGCACCACGCGGTGGGTGGTCCGGCACATTCAAGGCACCCTCGCCAAGGACCCTTCGGCATCTGCAAAGGCACTGCAAGCGGTCGTGACGAAGGTCAGCAACACTAAGATACCCTACACCACCTTGTACCGCGCGAAAAAGGCGTGCCTGGAGAAGATGTACGGAAAGAAGTCCGAGTCATGGAGCATGTTTCCTGGTTACGTGACCGAGGTACGTCCGCAAGGTGTTGTTGTCGTTTACACTTTTTATCCACACCATTTCCTTCCTACTTGGTGTCTAATCCCGTGTGTTCATTTGCGCAGCTATTGAAGGTGGACCCGCTGGCCATCGCGAAAGCTGAGAAGGACCCGGACACTGGCGCGTTCGACCGTGTTTTCGTTGCACCCAGTGCCTGCCGCAAGGGTTTTGAGTACTCGCGCCGAGTCATCGTCATGGATGGAACGCACCTCAAGAATGGTCACAACCAGGTGCTGCTGATCATGCAGTTCTTCGACGCCAACGACAATGCCATGCCCGCGGCGTACGCCCTTGTTTCAGGAGAGGACGAGCGCAACTGGACGTGGTTCTGTGAGCTGGTGGTAGCGGCCTACCCGTCTGCAGCACTACAGGGAACAACGATCATCTCAGACCGTGAGAAAGGACTGGCCAATGCAGTGGAGTCAAAACTAGCGGGTGCTACGCATACCTACTGCGCGTGGCATCTGATGCGCAACGTGCAGTACCGCTGCCAGGGCCGGTCGGGGTCCTTGTTCTGGAATCTCGCGCACGTCACAACGCAGGAGGACTGGGATGCATGCTTGGCCGAGATGCGCCGACAAGCACCACGGGCTGTGGACTACCTGCTGGGTGGAAACGGCGAGCCCGGCATCCCCAAGGAGCGCTGGAGCCGTCTGTACTGCCCAGTGCCGCGTGGCGTGCACACCACGAGCAACGCCATGGAGTCCCTGAACGAGAAGCTCGTGGATTTGCGAAATATGTACCCGTACTTCTGTTTTGTCAACCTCCACGTTTTTGTGCAGAGGCTGTGGCACATCCGTCGCAGGATGGCTCACGACGCTGTGGACAACGTGGCGCCGGCTCTGTACCTGAAGGTGAAAAACAACTGCGATAGGAGCCGCACGTACAACCTGGACTTGGACGGGGACGAGGCCGGACCATGGACGAGCGGCACTGCAGTGCGGGCGAACGGCACTCCACGAGACGTCAACATCAACACCAAGGAGTGCACGTGCGGCAGGTGGCGTGAATACGGGGTGCCATGCCCACACGTGTGCAGTCTCTTGCTCGAGAATGCACTCAACCCCGTGGCCTACGTGGACTACGGATACCTGACCCTCAACTACAAGAGGACGTACAACGCGCCATTCCCATTGCCGAAGATGCGACTTGTGAAGCGGGCTGACCCGAAGTGGCTGCAACTTGGAGCACGTCGTGGGCGCGGGCGTCCGGCCACGGTCAGACTTGACCGGTACGCCAAGGTGAAGAAGAGGCACATTTGTGCACGCTGTGGGAAGATGGGCCACGTCCGGCGTGCATGCCCAAACATGGAGGTGCCGACACCAGAACAGATGGCCGCAGCCCGCGTGGCAGAGCTGGACGCTGAGCGCCGCATGAGAGCGTCCTGCAGGTCAAACGTGGACGCCATGGGGTACTCCGGGGACGAGGCTGATGATGCACCCCCTGCTGAGGAGGAGGGAGAGTCAGACGAGGAATCAGAGGAGGAGGGGGAGGAGGAAGAGGAGCGAGGGAGGAGGAGGAGGAAGAGGAGGGCAGGGATGGTGTGCAGGAGGGACAAACAGATGACTCGGAGGGGGGTCAGGAGGGGGATGAAGACGAGGAAGATGAGGGGGGGAGGGGGGGCAGGAGGTGGTTGACGCCGTGGCAGTGTCCAGTGACGATGAACAGGGGGACCGTGATGCTGCTGAGGACCGTGAAGAGCTGTGGATGGCTTTCCACGCGGAGGTGGACAGCATCACGCGTTCCTTGGGCCTGTGGTTAGTTTGTTCATGCTTATTCACGTTAAGTGTTCTCCATCCTTTCACTCATGTTCCTATTCCACTTACTAACTCATACCCTTGTGTGTCATTTGCAGAGCCAACGTAGCACCGTTCGGGACCAGGGAGGTGCAGGCCAGATTACAAGTGGTCCCTAATTGCACCTCTGCCTTAGGATAGTGTTTCCTTGCACTTTACTCTGGGATGGTACATGTGTTGGGACAATTGTTGGACTTGTTACTGCATGGAGCAGTGAGCATGTGCTGTACTGAACATTTGCTAGTCACTGAAGTCCATATTTCCATTGCCAAAACAATGCCATCAACGAAATCAATTCCCAATATTTGTGTCTCCAAGTGCCCTTTGTTGCCTTGATGTAGTACTGCATAACGGTGCTCTGTAATTTTAGTGCACATTAATGACCTTAAAATGAAATGCAGTGAATGTCCCTGAAGGAGTTCCGTAGTGTACATATATATTATGAACAAGTTCATTTCGTTCTCTTTGCGTCAGTTGTTTCAAAGAACCAGAAGATGAGTTCATGTGAACAAGCAGACTTCACTTTCATCTTCCTCATGGGAGTTGGTGCGACACTAATGTGCCAGAAACTGTATTCCTATCTGTTGCCGCCAAGAACAACAAGATATGTGCCAATGTGCCACTGTCCAGCGACACACAACGACACATGTCAACTGGATGCCTACACAAGAGTAGCACAGGCAGAGGAGAGTGAAAGGGACGATGTCTTGTACGAGGGAGGAGACGACACTGTCCACATTGTTCATACCGATGAGGACATCTTCTATGATGCACTGGGATGTCAGGGACGTCAGGGTTGTGGTTGTGACTTGTGCACCTGGCTATGGCTGTGCAGTGTACTAGATCCGAAGTGGTTAGATCCAGCGTGGACTAGGTAGTACCTCCTTCATTATTACTTTCATGCCCACGTTTCTCCGTGAAATAATTCAATTATGTCCATACTTTGGATAAGAAAAAGACATCCATACCCATTATACTTTGAATATTAAGACAATTGTGCCCAAACTTTATCACGCCTGTGCCATACGTTGACAATGAAAGTAGAACTTTATGCCCTCAAATGTACCTCACATGAACACAACGTGCCCATTATTTTCGGGTAAAAATGTGTTATGTACCCACATCTGTCTGTTTTATATATCTGCTATGCCCATTGTACATGCGGAATAATACTGGCATACCCATTGTCGTCAATGGAAAATACCTCGCATGCCCACGACTGTCATTGAAATAATTCTCGGGTGCCCAGAATTCTTCAACAAATAAATCTGCCATACCCAATGTTGTCAATGTCAGTAGCATGGAGTGCCCACTACGGACTCGGTGGCTCCGACCATATCCACGGCTCCCATGGGTCGGGACAGTTGAGCGGCCTGCTACTTGGCATGGGCACTCCCAAAACCCAGGCCATATGGTACGGAGAAACACGAGTCTCGACCCATGGTGGTACAATGTAGCCCAACCTTGCGTTGCGTGCGACATAGCGGTCCCACGCCTCCTTCAATGCCACCCATGCCTGGTGTACGGCCACAGGATCCTCCAAGGGAGTACCCCATCCCTGATGTGCCAGGCCATTTCGACGGGCGTCGTTGTCCATGACCTGCGAACGTGCTCGTCAAACTTCGGTACTAGCAGTGAACTGAGCGCATTTTACTATCGGGGAAGCACCTTCAATGCACGGCAAAGGACCGGTTCATCGTGCGAACCGGTACAAAAAGCGGGTCACTTGATGAACCTGTTCGCGTCATCGTGAGTACACGTCGGCACCTGCCGCCGACATCGGGTTCAGGTGCGCACGGCGTCGGCAAATTCCATCGTGGACCATATGTCATTGCACCTGGCAGTGTCCTTTCGGCGAGCATCCATTGGCGATAAAAAAGACCTGCTCCGAGCGACGAGCAAACGTCTGCTACAGCGCACCAGAATCTGTCCACATGCATGAGTCGATGTTGTACGAACTCCCTGCCGCAGAACGGAACACGACAAAACGAACCATCGGCTGCCAAGACAGGCTGTCCACATTCGAGGTTTGTTTACGACATGCAAGTCGAAGACGATTGAATACCTCGAGCGAATACTGGGCACAGTTGTCATTATATTCCGTTTTCGCACGCTCCCTGAAAATCATGGGCATCGATGTCATCTCGTTTTCGACTATGNAGCATTCATTGGCGATAAAAAAGACCTGCTCCGAGCGACGCGCAAACGTCTGCTACAGCGCACCAGAATCTGTCCACATGCATGAGTCGATGTTGTACGAACTCCCTGCCGCAGAACGGAACACGACAAAACGAACCATCGGCTGCCAAGACAGGCTGTCCACATTCGAGGTTTGTTTACGACATGCAAGTCGAAGATGATTGAATACCTCGAGCGAATACTGGACACAGTTGTCATTATATTCCGTTTTCGCACGCTCCCTGAAAATCATGGGCATCGATGTCATCTCGTTTTCGACTATGGGCACCGCCGTCACTTCGTTTCCGAATTTGGACACCGATGTCATCTCGTTTTCGACTATGGGCACCGCGGATATAAGGAGCGAAACGATGGGCACCGGAGCATTTGTGCTCTTTCTATTTTTAAATCTTAATATTGAACTGATGAAGTGTCCCAAATAATGAAATTTTCTTCTTTGCAACTTCTACCTGTTCACCATCTACGCTCCGTTCCATATAACTGCCTGTAGGTTGTTGGTCGGGATGGGTTGAGGTTCGGAGACCCTCAATCACCGCGTTTTGACCGAGTGGGCGAATATTCCTGTAGAAATTCGTTTCATTTAGATAATGGAAATTATATTAAATTGTGAAAGAAAGGCTGCGTGATTGATGGCGGCCAATCATGAGTTTTTCTTGCAGCCTATCGGTCCCCGATCTGACTGTAACAGGGTTACCATGTAACGCCCCAAAAAAAATTGAAATCATGAAGCTGTTCGACTTCGCCATTTGCGCACCTGGGTTTTGACACCGTTCGCGGTCTCTCGTGTTCGAGTGGTTCAAACTGGGGAGCATTCTCTTGGGCCGTATTGAAACATCGCACGTGACCCGAAGGGCGTTGACCTTGCAAACGCTCTAGATGAATTCTCCGAACAACGACCGAACACTTCATCTGTTTTCCCTCGTTGTTGGAGATCCCTTGTTTGAAATTACCCTGTTTTCATTAGTGGCGCCACATTTTCCTGCTGAAGCCCGGGAAGCTGCCGACGGCCGTCAGCGGCCTCCAGGTCTGGCAGGGGCGCCTAGCGGCAAGCTTTGCTTCGCTCGTGTGGGCGCCCGCCCCCACCGGTGGGGAGTCGTGTCAGCCTGAGCCGCTAGGGTCTGGTCGATCGAAGTTGGAGAAAGGCCCCTCGAGGCCTTTTATTGTTCCAGTCTTCAATTCGTAAGTCGTAGGTGCAGATCCGCTTTGCTATCAGAGAGCCAACATGGGGTTGACGTTCAGCAAGTTGTTCGCGAAGTTCTTTGGGAAGAAGGACATGCGTATTCTCATGGTCGGGCTTGATGCCGCCGGTAAAACCACCATCCTGTACAAGCTGAAGCTCGGCGAGATCGTCACCACCATCCCGACAATCGGTACTGACTTCTAGCACGAAGATCGAACATTCCAAGTGATCCATCCGTCCCCATGCCAGGATCTTACTCTTCTTCTGATGTTTCCCAGGCTTCAACGTGGAAACTGTCGAGTACAAGAACATCAGCTTCACCGTGTGGGACGTGGGCGGTCAGGATAAGGTCAGAGGAAATTCCTGGCAGAAGGTCTCCTGGCCCAGCACTGGCTAGCTCGTTAGTCTCACCAAGCTCTTGGTAACCTGCAGATCCGTCCACTGTGGAGGCACTACTTCCAAAACACCCAGGGCCTCATCTTCGTGGTCGACAGCAATGACAGAGACCGTATTGTGGAGGCAAGGGACGAGCTTCACCGCATGCTGAACGAGGTATGTCTAACATCCTCAAGGCTTGATCCCCAGATGCATCTCTTCGCCTTTTCTTATGCTGTGTGATTCTGCTGCTCTTTGCAGGACGAGCTTAGAGACGCTGTTCTCCTCGTCTTCGCGAACAAGCAAGATTTGCCGAACGCCATGAATGCGGCTGAGATCACTGATAAATTGGGCCTGCACTCTCTTCGTCAGCGTCAGTGGTAAGTAGCGTCTCCATCCCCGTTGCTCCAGATGCGTAAACTGGATTCTCTCCAAACCCCCCGCAGCCCCTCATGTCCCCGCTGTTAAATGCCGTCACCAACCAGACACGATGTGCTCGCTCATTGTACTCGGCACAGGTACATCCAGAGCACATGTGCCACATCAGGAGAGGGTCTATACGAAGGATTGGACTGGCTCTCCAACAACATTTCATCCAAGGTACGTGCTGTTGAAATCCTCTGTCCCAGTCTGCTCGCAGAAAGAAGGCCCTACTAACAATGTTGTGATGCGTCATTGTGCAGGACTAAATATTCCACCTGCAGGAATAACATATCCCTGGCCTGGTATGATGTCATTGAATATTTTGCTGACATGCCCTTGTGAAACTGGCATCTTCCTGGTCTACTGTTCTGGACTCTCTTTACTACGTATATGTACCTTTGCACATCATGAAGAGTGACCCATTTCCAGTTACCCATTGATCTTCATGTTGGTAGTGCAGTTTCTGTAGCACGCTGTTGACTGTCAAAAGTTCACAGCAAATGCCGTGGCAAGTAGATATAAAGGTAGAAGTGGATATAACATTTTGTGACATGAGAATGGCACATGGAATTCTCTCTGGAACGCCACTAGCCACCAAAACAGACCAGTGAGTCCAGTACAATGCTTGGCATCCACTCACGAACTGGGAGACCTAGATCCAGCAGTCTTCCATGAAAGATAGGCAGGTGGCAGGTCATGAGTAAATTGTAGTCTTCAACCTTCCACTAACCAGTGATCAAGTTCACATTTGTGGGTTACAAGTACATCCTTGTGGGGTAATGGGTTACAAATGGCAGAAGTTCTGATGTTGAAATGTTCCCTGGCGTCCTCCTTGATTGTGTCATTGGAATGGTGTAGTGACCAAAGGATGCACCCCCAACTCTATTCCAAGCTTATGAAGTGAGTAAAGATATGTGTATGTGCTTATGTGTTACAGTTTGTGTGGCTAATTCATGACAAGAGGGTGCTATGTTCTTGTGGTGTGGTAGGAGAAGAGATGTTGGTAGCAATGCACAAAGTGGAATGGGTTGGTAGCTTTGTCAGACTTTGGAGTAAGACTTAGGATTTTGAGATGAGAACTTCACATGAGCTTTGATTTGAAGTCATGTAAGAAGTTGGAACCCAGCTTCAATCAATCATGACGCAACTCTCGAGCATAATTCTTTCCCACATTCAACTCTAAATGCAAGTGACAGCAAAACTGAGGGAAGTTGGTATTTTTGTTGACATTGTGCGGATATTTGGCTATATAACTGGTACTTCAAGGAAACATCTTCCTGATTTCCTATCGGGTCTTGGTGTAGCCTCTGTGAAGCAGAGAACGTGCAAGAACTGAGAAAAAAAGTGGAAGCTTCCTAGCGATATTGCCGCTGACTAGGCGTCAATGCCTGGTCAGACGGTGACGACAGTCACAAGTCGTGCACACAACGGCAAGGGTCTGGCTAGGGGACACAAGGCAAAGTGTCAGAATGCTTCAAATAGCATTTGCAGAGAGAAATGACAAATGACAGGTCCATGGCATAAGTACCTGCCGCGGCGCACGGCGGGTGTCGCACGTGGCAGTGCAAGGTCTGTCCTAAAACCGGCCCAAAACCATTGTTTTGGCCGTAACTCAGCGTAGACAAGTCAGAACCCTACGCCGTCTGAACCTACACATGCAGAATCTCAAGCCGGACGCTAAGACTGGTCACATGCATGCATCCGGCAACAAACGGTGGACACACAATGCAAAGACATGCAAATCGGGCCCACGACCAGTCCACCGATAAAATCCTACAAGCTGCAAAAAAACTGCAGAAGGTCCCAGACAGGATCCAGGACTCTGGGGCGACCCTCGAGAAGCTCCGAGCAGGTAGTCCACCACCAGACGACGCCCCGGTGCCGCCTGGGTTCGCATCAGGGATCTACACGAGCATGGACACGACCGAGTGGTCACAGTAAACTATACAGGTCGAGAGGAACGTCACAAATCACAACACTCCCCCATGACCCGACGGTACGCATGTCCATACACATGCAACACTGTAACGAGTGCAACAACGAGTGCAAAAAGAGCCGTGACACAGACACAGACACATCCCGTACTCAACCACTCTCAGGGAAGGGGCGAAGCCCAACGGATCGAATGGCCACTAGAAACTTCCCGCGCGCCAGTGCCCTCGTCCAGAAGTCAGCACGCTGCATGTCAGTGCCGACTCATATGACGCAGATCACGTGTCGCTCCACCAAATCACGCACGAAGTGATGCTCAACCGCAATGTGCTTCGTGCGAGCATGAAAGACACCAGAGTTCTCTGCAATGGCAAGAGCACTCTGGTTGTCACAACGAAGCACAATGGCGGGCACCGACTAACCCATCTCAAGGAACAGGCGCTGCAGCCACACTGCCTCAACAGCCCCTGCACCCAGAGCAACATACTCTGCCTCCGACGAGCTACGTGCGATGCAGCCCTGCTTCCCATTGTGCCAGGACACAACGGTACCACCGAGCAGGAACACGTAACCGGTGCGACTGCGTCCATTTGGGCTCCTGGCCCAATCGCTGTTGGTGTAGCTGTCAAGAACCACCGAACACTGCCGGCGAAAGCAGAGTCCGAGGTACGGCGTGGAAACCACGTACCGCACCACTCGCAAAGCCGCCTGGAGGGCTCTAGCACGTGGAGCCTGCGAAAACTATGCAAGGAGGTTGACGACAAAAGCGATGTCGGGGCGTGTGGTAGTGGCCTGGTACATCAGAGATCCGATGAGGCAGAAGTACAAGGTCACATCCAATGTCTCCCCCAGCTTTGTGGGATCGTCCAACTTCAGGGCGTCCTGCCCGTCTGGTGTGAGAGGTATGGAGGCCGTTGGCACTCTGCCAAGGAGGTCGCTGAAGCCCTCCCCCAGAACGCGTGCGTATCGGGCCTGATGCAACAGAAGCGTCCGGCACCTGCGGTCTCGTACAATCTCCATGCCAAGAAACACCGCTGCAGGACCAAGGTCCTTCATCCTATAGGCAGTCCGGAGGACCGCCTTGGCCTCCTTCACGGCCTCCATGGAGGGAGACGCGATGAGGAGGTCGTCCACATAGACCAGGATGGAAGTGAACCGCTCAAGCGCCTGTCGGATGAAAAGAGAGGCATTTGCCTCGCTCTGTACATATCCCGCAAGAGTCAGAGTGCCTGTGATCTCCTGGTTCCAACACAGAGGAGACTGTTTAAGTCCGTACAAGGACTTGCGCAAGCGCCAAACCTTGTCACCGTCCTCAAAGCCTGGTGGCTAGGCCACGCAAATCTCCTCATCGAGAGAGCCATGGAGGAACGCATTGTTCACATCCATCTGGTGCAGTTCCCAGTCATGTTGAGCCACCACACCAAACAGAGCGCGAGCTGAGGTCATGCGGCTGACAGGGGCAAAGGTGTCAGTGTAATCAACGCCCTCGATCTGAGAGTACCCCTTGACGACCAAGCGAGCCTTGTGGTGTTCCAGTGAGCCATCCGGCTTCACCTTCTTGCGAAAAACCCACTTTACCTAAATCACCTTCCTCCCAGGTGGAAGGTCGACTAGCTCGTAAACTCCGTGCTCTCGGATGGCACGAAGCTCATCCTCGCAGGCGGCACGGCAAGCGTCGGCATCCTCTGATGAGAGGGCGTCCCTTAGTGTGCCCGGATCAGGCGCCAACGAGGGAGAGCTCTGAGTATCGAGTGTATATGCCTCAGAACTGGGCCTGACGACCACAAGGTCAGCTGCTGCATCACAAGCGGTACGAAACTCGCAAGTGACGAGATCGTGTCCTACAGGACACGCTGGATGTACCTCTGTGTGATCTGTATGGACACTCAGGCCGAGGCCCTTTGTGCCAGGATCGCCACTCGCAACGCTGCAAGTGGATCGCCTAGGTACAGGACCTAACACTCGCTGGGCTCCGGAGCCCAATGGTCGAAGACGACCACGGGGCTCACGCGAGGAGCCTGGGCTGGAAGGGCTGACCGTAGTCTAAAAAATAGGCACGACCACATCCTCTGAGGACTGAGGCACAGGGGCAGGTGATGCAGTTGGAGGAGAGGCTGGTGTAGTGGCAGGAGACGTAGGACTGGGAGTGGCAGGAGGACTGCCCACAAAGACAGGAGTACCGGTGGACAGAGGGATATCATCATGGGTGTCTGTGGGGCACGAGGATGTAAGAGAGGAGACAGGCTGGACGGGAGAGGTCTCTGGGCCGACAGCGATGATCGCCGGGTCATCAAGAGCTGGAGACCGAGAAGTGGAGGGGGCTCGAACGGACACATCAGCCGGACGAGAGGTGCTCGTAGGCTCAGACTCCCCCATCCGTCGAGAAACCTCACATGTAGGAATGTGTGTGACAGACATCGACACAATCGACGTATGATCGCGGTAGGTGAGAGACTCAAAGAAGAGAGCGTCGCGGGACTCAACAATGCGACGACGGGGGGGGGTCCCAAAAATGCCAGGCCTTCGACTGCGTGGAAATACCAACGAAGGCACACAAGCAACCTCGCGAAGAGATCTTGGACCCCTGTTAATACTCCATGTACCACACAGAAGCCACTGAGCCCAAGACATGAGCAGGACGCAGATCGGCACGGTGGCCAAACCAGAGCTCATACGGTGTAACATGGTCCGGAAGAGACCGTGCGGGAGGCGGTTCCAGACCCACGTCATGTAGGTGAATCCTTCGAAGGCGAAGGATTCCGCGAGACCGCACTCAGACCGCATAGCACGAACCGCCTCCTCCATGGTGCAGTTCCAGCGCTCAGAGACACCGTTCTGCTGAGGAGTGGCAGGAGCAGAGACCTTGTGGAAAATCCCGCGCTCGGCAAAGAAACTGTCCATGTCGCCAAGAAACTCGCCGCCACGATCCGAGCGGAAGGTATGCAGCGAGTGGCGAGACTGACGCTCAGCCATCACTAGCTAAAGACGAACCGCGAGAGCGGCATCACTCTTCTGGCGCAGGCTGTAGACCCACCACATCTAGGTGAAGTCATCGGTCAGGGTCAGGATATATCGGCCCCGATCGGATAAGGACTCGACAGGGAGAGGTCTGAGAAGGTCCGAATGGACCAGCTCGAGGGGGCGAAGGGCTCGAGAACGGGAGTCTCGGTAAGTGCAGCGATGCATCTTACCCTGAGCGAGGAACAGAAAATCGATCTTGGGCGGCGTCTCGAAAGAGGCTGCGTCAAGACCGAGGGCGGGCTGTGTCCTAATGAGCTTCGACACAGTGTCGGAGCCCACATGACACAGACGTCGATGCAGCAGGCGGTGATGCTCAGCAGACAAGACACCAGTGACAAACACACGAGTAGGAGAGGAGGGGGAGCAAGGAGAAGAAGAGATCCGAGGAACACGATACAGATCATCCACAACAGAGGGACGAAGAACAACAGTGCAAATATCAAGAGCCGACACTATCGCGGAGTCGGCAGTGTGCTCCACAGAGAGTCCCATCAAAGTGCAGGCACGCACAGAGAGCAAGCTGAGCTCAAGGTCAGGTACAAAAAACACGTTGGAGAGATACAAGGGGCCAGACGGACCATCGAAGTACACAACCCCAACACCCTGGACTGGCAAGGACTGACCAGAGCCTGTGCGAACGGAACGAACAGACGCCACAGGACCGAGGATAACGAAGTCACTACGTCGACATGTCA
The DNA here is from genome assembly GCA_023375785.1 of Penium margaritaceum. Taxonomy (NCBI): domain Eukaryota; kingdom Viridiplantae; phylum Streptophyta; class Zygnematophyceae; order Desmidiales; family Peniaceae; genus Penium; species Penium margaritaceum. The sequence continues at coordinate 499,399 of SZWC01000123.1, read as the reverse complement.
TGTGGTGAGTGGCACCGAAATCGATGATCCAAGTGCCACCTGAATCATGACTAGAGGACATCATAGTGCAACGGGCAATGGAACACTCGGCTGCAGACGGGCGCTCGGCAACTGAGGAGGGAAAACGACAAAGGGCGCACATGTGAGACTCAGAAATCCAATCTGTACTGTTTGGCCCATCATCATCACATGCTAGCTATGCTCCCCCACACGAGTCATCACGAGAGACGAGAACAGACGAACAAACAATCTGTGAACCACCCGGCTGTGACGACATACTCGCACCTCCCTGAGAGCGGAGCGCTAGGAGCTCACGGAGCTCGGCGATGGTGCGGTCACGGGGGTCCGGGTCTCCGCTGCTCGCCGATGGGGAAGCGGGAACTGCTGCGGTCGTGGTCGCCGCGCAACTAGAGGCTGTGCTTCTTGACGCAGACCGCTATGCGTGTGCAGCCTGAAGACCACGAGTGATCCGCGCCCAGTCGAGCGGCTGCTGGCACTCGGTATAGCGGTGAGCGCCTCCACAATTGTAGCAGTGAACAGTGCGTCCACTGCTACCGCCTGATGACTGCTGCTGCGATGACTGCTGCTGGCCCGAGCCACGCTTCGTTATGCTCTTCTTCTCCTGTGCTGCTGCTGCCACACCCTGCGTCTGAGTCGAGGTTGCTGGGGTGGAAGGGGAAGAGGAGGACGTGCCAGAGGATGGAGAAGTGAACTGCGAGAGAGGCGTCGTTGGTGACGCGATGACCGGTGTAACAAGTGAACTCTCCTGGTGGGCGACGGCTGCCTCACGAGCGGATGTCACCTGGAGGAAATACTGATGCGCCCAAGGAAGAAGTTGAAGGGAGGAGGAGAAAGGCTCAAGCGCGGCGTCGTTGTACCTCATGAAGATGTCGGCATGCTCAAGACGGACTCCAATCATGAGCGTGCGAAGCGCCCACAGCTGTGTCCCTCCTGCGGTCCCAAGGCGCGTGTAGATGCGCATGGTGTGCCGTTAGTAAGCGGCTGCGGGCTTGGCAGGTCCCTGACAAAGGGAGTGGAAGACGCAGATGTGAGCCGCGCAGGTGGCGTGCGTCTCTGCAGCAAGCAGGGATAATGCCAGCTCCCAGCTCCGACGTGAGTCAGCGCCGGCGCCTGTGCCGACCTCTCCAAGGAAGGGGCGAAAGTCCACGACAGTCTCGCGAGACATAGCGTAAAGAAGTCCGCGCATCGCCCGAGCCGTTGTCAGCACCTGAGCACGGTCCGTAACCTGGTACTGACTGTGGTAGTAGGGCCAAACTCCCTCAAAAGTGGCCTAGACCTGGAAAAGGGTCTCCCAACAGTCAAAGCCGTTCTCGTTGACATATCGTCGAGGCGATGTCTTGAAGTCCTTTGGTTGCCGCTCCGTTGGGAGAGCAACCACATGATGGGAAAGACGAGGGATGGGGAAGACATTGGGACGAGGAAAGTCGCCGAGGTAGGTCTCAGGCGAAGATCGGATCGCCGGGAACGGGGAACCGGAACGCGTCTGCAACTGGCGAAGACGCTCCTGAGGTACGCGAATCTCCCTCTCAGGGGTGTCATCATCCATGCCTGGCATATCTGGGTCCTCCTCCAAAGGATCAAGAAGTGGCGGGTCCTGTCCTGCCGCTCTCCTCGGTGTAGATGTTGACTACTGTGCAGAAGGTGTGACACTGCTGACTCCCCCGGAGGTGTGCTGTGGGGCTGTGGACTAACTTTGAAGAAGATCAGTGAGCGTGCGGATGGCGTCGGTCTGCTCCTGTTGAAGGCGACGTATCTCATCCTGCTGACTCCGCAGGTCCACAATGGCCTGCGGGCGTGGGCTCATGACCCCGGAGGAGGAGGAAGAAGGATCTGGCGGTCCTTTGTCTTTGTCACCGGTCGGAGCCATGTCAGCGCTCAGTACGGGGACGAACGTAAAAAATGCTTCGAACGAGAAACTGACAGCGTTTCTCGAGGAGTTGAAACGTTCAGAAAAATTGACTTTTTGACCCCAAAAGTGCTGACGTCAGCACAACCGTTGATGACGTCAGCGTTTCTTACGCTAGGAAAAAAATGCTAGCATTTGTTCGCTAGCGTTTTTTACGCCAGCGATATAGTTTTTTTTGGAAGGTCACGCGAACTCCGCATGACCGGTGGGGGTGACCTCGTCACCCCCTGCTCGCGGCTACGCAGGGGCTACGCAGGCCAGCGCAGTGCCACACAGGCCTGTGCAGTGCTGCGTAGTTTTTGCGCAGCAGCTGCAATGCTGCTGCTGCGCTGCTGCAATGCTGCTGTTGCTTCGCTGTTGCTTCCGCTGCTGTTGCTTTGCTGCTACTACTCTACAGTCGCTGCAGCTACTACAATGCTGCTGCTACGCTGCTGCTGCTTCCGCTGCTGCTACTGCGCTACAGTTACTGCTCGCAGCTGTTGATGCCGCCGTTGCTGCGAGGTGCTGCCGTCGCTGCGTGCTGTCAGTGCTCGTAGCCGCCGCCGCAAGCTACTGCTGCGGGTTGCTATTCCTTTTTTTGTGTACAGGCTGGCAGCCAGACACGGCTGCTTCTGCCACCCGGTGGTGGTTCTGCTGCTGCTGCCGCTGCTGTAGGAGCTAGTAAATACCGCAGCTCACCCGATGTGGTGGTGGGGACGGAGTGATGATGTCGTTGAAAAAACGGTTGCGACAAGTCCCAGGATACAGCGGCGGCGGTGACTCTCAATGCGACTGCCGATGCTACGTCTTTGCGGCGCAGCTCAGCGAGAGGATTCTCGCTGTTCTGATACCATGGGAAAATGGATGGAAGCTTCCTAGCGATATTGCCGCTGACTAGGCGTCAGCGCCTGGTCAGACGGTGACGACAATCACAAGTCGTGCACACAACAGTAAGGGTCTGGCTAGGGGACACAAGGCAAAGTGTCAGAATGCTTCAAATAGAATTTGTAGAGAGAAATGACAAATGACAGGTCCATGGCATAAGTTCCTGCTGCGGGACACGGCGGGTATCGCACGCGACAGTGCAAGGTCTACCCAAAAACCGGCCCAAAACACTGTTTTGGCCGTAACTCAGCGTAGACAAGTCACAACGCTACGCCGTCTGAACCTACACGTGCAAAATCTCAAGCCGGACGCTACGACTGGTGACATGCATGCATCCGGAAACAAACGATGGACACACAATGCAAAGACATGCAAGTCGGGCGCACGGCCAGTCCACCGATAAAATCCTACAAGCTGCAAAAAAAACTGCAAAAGGTCCCAGACAGTATCCAGGACTCTGAGGCGACCGTCGATTAGCTTCGAGCAGGTAGTCCACCACCAGACGACGCCCCGGTGCCGCCTGGGTCCGCATCAGGGATCTGCACGAGCATTGACACGGCCGAGTGGTCACAGTAAACTGTACAGGTTGACATGAACGTCACAAATCACAACAAGAACTAGTGGCATTTATATCAAGGCTACATCGTGATGGACTGAAGCTTGGTTCAAATATATTATATGCCTGGACGGAACGACTATGTACCCACCATGTCCAAGTTTTGAGCTGGCGTACGAGCACCTACTAAATTAGGAATGGCATGCCCAGTATGGACCAAATTAAAGCTGCTTTTTCCACACGTTGAAAAAAACAAAAGAGGTATCCACAAAGAAGCTATGTCGTCGCTCCATGCAAATGCAACGTCAGAATGCTGGCATCATCATGCTCCTTGAACAATGACAAACCCCTCTTTTTAGCTGTTTGTGATTGTTCAAGGGAGGTTTTTGCGTGGAGTTTGCGTGGGGGGTTCGAGAAGCCCATGCGTTGGGGTTCGAGAAGCCCATGCGTTGAAAGGGAATTTCGTGGGCTCTGCTATCGTGTGGCCCAGTTATGCCCATGAAAAAGGTCAAACCCTCAACCCCGAATGTCAACAGGGTTTGGGTTTGAAAGTATTCTTTCTTCAAACCAGGGGTGGTTTGTGTGCCATAAAAATAGAGTCCAAATGTTTGAAATGGGCGCTTTCACTCGATTGCTAAGGAGCAATGACCCCTTTATTTGTTTTTCCTTTCAACGTGCAAAACCCCTTTTAGCGGATTTGATGGAATCCTTGGTCGGCTAGGCCAGAACCGCGGTGCTTGAAGGTCACCGACCCTTAAGCCATCCCGTCTCATCGTCCACAGTTTGAGGTGACCCTTCTCGAGGCATGTGCCTCCTTCGACCAGTCGACGTGGCACTGCCACGCTACACTCCCCCAACTAAGAGTAAGAGCCGGCTCGGCATCTCCGAGAATCCCGACGTGGGATTCTGGCCTTGGAGCTTTGATACCAATGCAGCGGATTCGACGGAATCCTCGGCGGAAAAGGCCAAAACCGCGGTGCTTGAGGGTATCCAACCCTCAAGCCATCTTGTCTCATCGCCCACGTTCCTAGGTTCGCTTGAGCCAAGTGGCTCCTTCGACCTGTGGGCGTGGCACTGTCACGCTACACCCCTATTACGATGTAGAGTTTTATGTTTTGTGTGGGCGGAGCCCGCGCAAAACCCTACATTGTAATACACCCTACACCCTACACCCTACATCATTTTGCGTTTCGAAAATAAATAAAAACAAAAGGGTCATCGCTCCATCGCGATCTTGTGAGGGAGTGACGGTTGCAATCAATTGACAGTCACATGACCCTCGTCGCCATGCTCGATTAGCAAATCATGTCGCTGATCGAGCATGGCGAGCGACGGTCGGATGCATCGTTCCTGTTTTTACGAGATGGGTATGCCATGTCGAAATTGGGACTCACGGGTATGCCAGCTGAATAGTGAGCAGGGTGCGGGTATTCGAGGTATTTCGCCCTATATGACTTCGAAAAGAATTGGGGCAAACTTGTCCGCGGCGATGACCTGACGAGTCGCCATGACTGGCTACGACGACGACGACAGGTATGTATGACAAGAGCCAAATCCAAAAGCTAGTTTTCCAGATACGTGACGGTCAGCAATGACTGATAGATCGATTTGGCGGGCTAATCTGACCAAAGGCATACTCCGATGTAACATCTGAGCCTCCAGCTGTAGGCAGCGATGACGGCGCGATTGCAACGGGCGCGTTGTTTTTGAAACTGTTCAAATATGCTTTATTCTCTCGTCGATTTGTCATGAGCTCATTAGCATCGACCATGGTATAGAGAAGAGGGCCTTCGATCAAACTAGAGGGGAGATAAGACGGTCAGAGCCATCCGCTAAAATTTTCGGGACTCTAAATAGGTGAGACGGCCAATCGAGCCTGGGCGTGAGAACGGCCGCCCAACCATTCAGGTCGGCGTATGGTGCCAACCACCGCTACCAGGGCGGAGCTTCCGGTAGGCTAGGAAACCAGGTAGCCTTAAATACTCTTCCTCCAGACGGACCCGACGCATGTGCTACAGACAAGGCCCAAACCAGGGTTATCTGGTCAATTTATCCAAAGAATTATGCTCGACCTTACCCATCCCGCTCGGGAAGAAGTTGGCAGCCATCGATTCTCCTCGTCGATTGCGATGTCCGGTATCTGTTTCTGAAGGAAACGAGACGAAACTAACAAAACTTGTCCATACCGAGCGTTCATCTCGGACTGGGAGTCGCTTTCGCAAGAATAATCGCGCTCAGCGAGAGCTTGGCTTCCGGACGCGACAGGAATGGAGAGCGCATTACGCGGTCGGCCGTCGGTGGACAAAAACGACGACCGCAAACAGGATTGTTGTCGCGGAAGTCTGTCTTTAGCGGATTTTGTGACCGCAGATCATCGGCTACTGATAGCGAAGGGGTACTGCGTAACCCCAGGGCCCTGAACCGATGCATTGATTTTGATTTTGATTCTATGGTAGGGAGGCGGGAGGTGGCACGCGAAATTTTCCGCGAGAGCTCGCAACTTTAACCGAATCCGCCAGAAAAACTTGCGAAAGCGAATGAGGAATCGTATGACTCCCGCTGATTTCTTCTGATTCTAGTCGGCTGTCGGTCTACGTGGCAGGCTTCCCAACGTGTGGGAAACGTCTTCTCTGCGGAAAACGGCAACAATCAGTTGGAAAGTCCTTCATCAAGACGTTTATCTATAAAGCATTATAAAACCGCGTTTCACCAAATCTGAACCTACATCGACGTGCGAATTTGAGTTTCCTTTGCACGTTGATTGAGGAAATTAAAGAAGGAAGTTCGGAAGCTTCGCGTTGCGGAAGCGGCGTCGCATCGCTATCCAGCGTCGCTGCGTGCATGCAACTGGACACGGACGAACAAGGATGTAGCCGTTCTCCCGAAAATCAGGGCAGCTGTCCACCCAACTCGGAGATTGATAAGCGCGAGATTGACGGATTTCAAGTTGCAGACCCGCTGATTCGAACCGTTTCCCTCCTACACGTAGAATCAACGAAAAATCAAAGATCGAGAGGGAAAATGGGGAAACCCTAGAATCAAAATCATTGATTCTGCATCGGTTCAGGGCCCAGGAGTTGGATACAGTACTTTTCGACAAGTAGGAGCCTGGTAACCGTACACGATCCCACCCTCTCCTTTCAGTCTTCAGAACTCGCGAGGGTTTCGGAGGTTCGTGCTCTCAGAGCCCATCGCTTTCCTCGTCTCGCTGGAAAACAGAGCCGCTGCTTAGTTCAGTCTTCGACGAGACCCAACAGAGGCCCTACGCTACGAGTGTTAGCGGCTCACCAACAGACCAGCGGCCGTTTGCGCAAGCTTCAGTGCCGCTTTTGTAGCCTGTGGCTTTCGGAAGGCAAGTTTGCAGCGATGGCAGGCACGTCGCCGTACGGGCAATGGCACACCAGCGCAACGGAGCACGACGATGTGAGAAGACTTGCTCACTGCTGCTGCTGCTGCTGCTCTCTCTCTCTCTCTCTCTCTCTCTCTCTCTCTCTCCCTCTCCCTCTCCCTCTCCCTCTCCCTCTCCCTCTCTCTCTCTCTCTCTCTCTCTCTCTCTCTCT
>SZWC01000123.1:419148-439533 GCA_023375785.1 Penium margaritaceum | reverse complement strand
ACGGGTGCGGGCTTGGTAGGCGCAGGCCCGGGCTTTGTAGGTGCAGGCGCAAGCTTTGTAGGCACAGGCACGGGCTTTGTAGGCGTAGGCACGGGCTTTTTAGGCACAGGCGCAGGCTTTGTAGGCACAGGCACGGGCTTGGTAGGTGCAGGCCCGGGCTTTGTAGGTGCAGGCGCGGACTTTGTAGGCACAGGCACGGGCTTTGTAGGCACATGCACGGGATTTGTAGGCACATGCACGGGCATTGTAGGTGTAGGCACGGACTTTGTAGGTGCAGGGACCGGCTTTGTAGGTGCAGGCGCGGGCTTTGTAGGCGCAGGTGCGGGCTTTGTTTACCAGGCGCGGGCATTGTAGGTGCTGGCCCAAGAATTGTAAGAGCAGGCGCGGGTGCGGGAATTTTTGGTGCAGGCGCAGGCTTTGTAGGCGCAAGCGCGGGCTTTGTAGGCATAGGCGCGGGCTTTGTAGGGGCAGGCACAGGCTTTGTACGTGCAGGTGCGGGGCTTTGCAGACGCAGGCGCGGGCGTAGTAGGCGCAGGCGTGGGTGTTGTAGGCGTAGAGGCGGGCGTTGTAGGCGCAGGCACAAGCTTTGATGGCACAGGCGCGGGATTTGTAGGCACAGGCATGGGCTTTGTAGGCGCAAGCGCATGCTTTGTAGGCGTGAGCGCATGCTTTGTGGGCGCAGGCGCGTGCATTGTAGGTGTTGGCACGGGCTTTGTAGGCCCAGGCGTGGGCTTTATAGGCGCATGCGTGGGTTTTGTAGGTGCAGGCGCAGGCTTTGTAGGCTCAGGCGTGTGCTGTGTAGGCGCATGTGCGTGCTTTGTAGGCACAGGCATGGGCTTTGTAGGAACAGTGTGGGCTTTGTAGGCGCAGGCACATGCTTTGTATGTGCAAGCACGAGCTTTGTAGGTGCAGTCGCGGGCTTTGTAGGCGCAAGCACGGGCTTTGTAGGCGCAGTCATGGGCTTTGTAGGTGCAGGCGCGGGCTTTGTAGGCACAGACGCAGGCTTTGTAGATGCGGACACGGGCTTTGTAGGCGCAGAGGCATTCTTTGTAGGTGCAGGCGCGTGCTTTGCAGGCGCAGGCCCAAAAAAAACTGGAGCAAAGCCAAGATAACTTGAGCAAGGCCAAGACAAATGGAGCACGCCCAAGACAACAGGAGCAGGCCCAATACAACTGGAGCAAGGCCAAGACAACTGGAGCAAGGCCAAGAGAACTGGAGCAAGCCAAAGACAACTGGAGCAGGCCCAAGACATCTGGATCAAGGCCAAGACAACTGGAGCAAGGCCAAGACAACTGGAGCAAGACCAAGACAACTGGAGCAAGGCCAAGAAATCTGGAGCAAGCCCAAGACAGCTGGAGCAAGACCAAGAAACTGGAGCAAGCCCAAGACAACTGGAGCAAGCCCAAGAAAACTGGGGCAAGCCCAAGACAAGTGGAGCAAGCCTAAGACAGCTGGAGCAAGGCCAAGAGATCTGGAGCAAGCCCAAGGCAACTGGAGCAAGCCCAAGTCAACTGGAGCAAGCCCAAGAAAACTGGAGCAAGGCCAAGACAACTGGAGCAAGCCCAAGGCAACTGGAGCAAGCCCAAGACAACTGGAGCAAGGCCTAGACAACTGGAGCAAGGCCAAGACAACAAGAGCAAGCCCAAGACAACTGGAGCAAGTCCAAGACAACTGGAGCAAGCCAAAGACAAATGTTTTGCATAAACTTTGTGTACAACTTTGTGCATAAACTTTGTGCATACATTTTGTGCATAAACTTTGTGCATAAATGTTGTGCATAAACTTTCTGTACAAACTTTGTGCATAAATTTTGTGCATTAACTTTGTGCTTAAAAGTTTTGCATAAACTTTGTGTACAAACATTATGCATAAACTTTGTGCATATACTTTGTGCATAAACTTTGGTTATAAACTTTGTGCATAAACGTTGTGCATAAACTTTGTGCATAAACTCTGTGCATAATGTTTGTGCATAATATTTGTGCAGACACTTTGTTCATAAACTTTGTGTACAAACTTTGTGCACAAATGTTCTGCATAATCTTTGTACATAATCTCTCTGTACAGAACTGTGCATAAACTTTGTGCAAAAACTTTGTGTACAAACTTTGTCCATAAACTTTGTGCATAAACTTTGTGTACAAACTTTGTGTGCAAACTTTGTGCATAAACGTTGTTTACAAACTTTGTGCATAAGCTTTGTCTAGAAAAACTGTGCATTAATGTTTTGCATGAACTTTGTGTACAAACGTTGTGTACAAATTTAATGCATAAACATTGTGCATAAACTTTGTGTGTTAACTTTGTGTACAAACTTTGTGCATAAATATTGTGCACAAAGTTTGTGCATAAATGTTATGCATAAACGTTGTGCATAAACGTTGTGTACAAACTTTGTGCATAAACGTTGTGCATAAACCTTCTGCATAAACTTCGTGTACAAACTTCATGCATAAGCTTTGTGCATAAAATTTATGCATGAACTTTGTGTACAAACTTTGTGCATAAACTTTGTGCACAAACTGTGTGCATACATTTTGTGTACAAACTTTGTGCATAAACTTTGTGCATAAACTCTCTTCATAAACTTTGTGTACAGAATCTGTGCATAAACTTTGTGCATAAACATTGTGTACAAAATTTGTCCATAAACTTTGTGCATAAACTTTGTGTACAAACTTTGTGTGCAAACTTTTTGCATAAACTTTGTGTGCAAACGATGTGTATTAACTTTAAGCATAAACTTTGTGTACAAACTTTTTGCATAAACGTTTTGCATGAACTTTGACTACAAACGTTGTGCATGAATGTTGTGCACAAACTTTGTGCATAGATCTTGTGCATTAACTCTGTGTACAAAATTTATGCATAAACATTGTGCATAAACTTTGTGCATAAACTTTTTGTACAGACTTTGTGCATAATCTTTGTGCATAAACGTTGTGCATTAACTTTGTGTACATCCTTTGTGCATAAACTTTGTGCATAAAATTTGTGTACAAAATTTGTGCATAAACATTTTGCATAAACTTTGTGCAAAAACCTTTGTGAATAAAATTTGTGCATGAACTTTGTGCATAAGCTTTGTGCATAAACTTTGTGTACTAAATTCATGCACAGTGTTTGTATACAAAATTTGTACATAAACATTGTGTACAAATTTGTGCATAAACTTTGTGCATAAACCTTGTGCATGAACTTTGTGTACAAACTTTGTGCATAAACTTTGTGCATAACCTTTGTGTACAAACTTTGTGCATAAACTTTGTGCATAAAATTTGTGCATAAACTTTGTACATAAACATTGTGCATAAAATTTGTGCATAAACTTTGTGTATAAATGTTTTGCATAAACTTTGTGTACAAACTTTGTGCATAATTTTTGTGCATAAACGTTGTGCAAAAACTTTCTGCATAAACTTTGTGCATAAAATTTATGCATGAACTTTGTGCATTACATATGTGCATAAATTTTGTGCATAAACTTTGTGCATAAACTTTGTTCATAACATTTGTGCATAAACTTTGTGCATAAACTTTGTGCATAAACTTTTTGTACAAACTTTGTGCATAAACTTTGTGCATAAACGTTGTGTACAAACTTTGTGCATAAACCTTGTGCATAAACTTTGTGCATAAACTTCGTGCATAAACTTGGTGCATAACTTTGTGCATAAATGTTGTGCATAAACTTTGTGCATAAACTTTGTGTACAGACTTTGTGCATAATGTTTGTGCATAAACTTTGTACATAAACTTTGTGCATAAACTTTGTGCATAAACTTTTTGCATAAACTTTGTGCATAAAATTTGTGCATAAAATTTGTGCATAAACTTTGTGCATAAGCATTGTGAATAAAGTTTGTGCATAAACTTTGTGCATAAACTTTGTGCATAAACTTTGTGTACAAAATTTGAAGATAAACGTTATGTATGAACTTTGTGTACAAACGTTGTGCATAAACTTTGTGCATAAACTTTGTAAATAAAATTTGTGCATAAACTTTGTGTACAAACTTTGTGCTTAAATTTGTGCATGAACTTTGTGTACAAACTTCATGCACAGTGTTTGTATAGAAAATTTGGGCATAATATTTGTGCACAAATCTGTGCATAAAATTTGTGCATAAACTTTGTGCATGAACTTTGCGCATGAACTTTGTGTGCAAACTTTGTGCATAAAATTTGTGCATAAACTTTGTGCATAAACTTTGTGCGTAAATTTTGTGCATAAACTTTGTGCATAAACTTTGTGCATAACCTTTGTGCATAAACTTTGTGCATAAATGTTGTGCATGAACTTTGTGTACAAACTTTGTGCACAAATTTTGTGCATAAACATTGTGCAAAAACTTTCTGCATAAACTTTGTACATAATCTTTTTGCATGAACTTTATGCATAAACTTTGTGCATAAAATTTGTGCATAAACTTTGTGCATAACCTTTGTGCATAAAGTTTGTGCATAAACATTGTGCATAAACGTTGTGCATAAACCTTTTGTACAAAATTTGTACATAAACATTATGTATGAACTTTTTGTACAAACGTTGTGCATAAACTTTGTGCATAGACTTTGTGCATAAACTTTGTGCATAAACTTTGTGCATAAACTTTGTGCATAAACTTTGTGCATAAACTTTGTGCATAAACTTTGTGCATAAACTTTGTGCATAGACTTTGTGCATAAACTTTGTGCATAAACTTTGTGCATAAACTTTGTGCATAAACTTTGTGCATAAACTTTGTGCATAAACTTTGTGCATAAACTTTGTGTACAAACTTTGTGCATAAACTTTGTGCATGAACTTTGTGTAAAAACTTTGTGCATAAACATTGTGCATAAACTTTGTGTACAAACTTAGTCCATATACTTTGTGTACAAACGTTTTGCATAAACTGTGTGCATAAAATTTGTGCATAAACTTTGTGCATAAACTTTGTGCATAAACTTTGTACGTAAACTTTGTGCACACATGTTTTGCATAAACTTTGTGCATGAAATTTTTGTTAAACATTGTCCATAAACGTTTTGCATAAGCTTTGTGCATAAACTCTCTGTAAAAACGTGTGCATAACCTTTGTTCATAAACTTTGTGTACAAACTTTGTGCATAAACTTTGTGGTTAAACATTGTGTACAAACTTTGTCCATAAACGTTGTGCACATACTCTGCGTACAAACTTTGTGAACATAATTTGTGCATAAACTTTGTGCATAAACTTTGTGCACAAACTTTGTGCATAAACGTTTTGCATAAAATTTGTGCATAAACTTTTGCATTTATGTTTTGCATAACATCTGTGCATAAACTTTGTGCATAAACTTTGTGCATGAAATTTGTACATAAACTTTGTGCTTAACCGTTGTGCATAAACTTTGTGCATGAACTTTGTGTACAAACTCTGTGTATAAACATTGTGCATAAACTCTGTGCATAAACTTTTTGCATGAACTTTGTGCATAAACTTTGTGTGTAAATTTTGTGTACAAACTTTGTGCATAAACTTTATGCATAGAATTTGTGTACAAAGTTTGTGCATAAACATTGTGCATAAACTTTGTGCATAAGCTTCATGCATAAACTTTGTTTATAATATTTGTGCATAAACTTTGTGCATTAACTTTGTGCATAAATGTTGTACACAAACTTTGTGCATAAACTTTGTGCAAAAACTTTGTGCATAAACTTTGCGTGAAGACTTTGTGCATAGACTTTGCGTACAAATTTTGTGCATAAACTTTGTGCATAAACGTCCTGTACAAAGTTTGTGCGTAAATTTTGTGTACAAACTTTGTGTACAAACTTTGTGTACAAACTTTGTGCACAAATTCTGTGCATAAAATTTGTCTACAAACTTTCTACATAAACTTTGTGCTTAGGCTTTGTGCACAAACTTTGTGTACAGAATTTGTGTATAAACTTTGTGCATAAACTTTGTGTACAAACTTTGTCAATAAATTTTGTGCATGAACTTTGTATAAAAACGTTGTGTACAAACGTTGTGCATAAACTTTGTCCATAAACTTTGTGTATGAACGTTGTGCATAAACTTTGTTCAGAAGTTTTGTGCATAAAATTTGTGCATAAACTTTGTTTACGAACTTTGTGCATACATTTTGTGCATAAACTTTGTGCATAAACATTTTACAAAAACTTTGTGTACAAAAGGTGTGCATAAACTTTGTGCATAAACTTTGTGCATAAACTTTGTGCATAAACTTTGTGCACAAACTTTGTGCATAAACTTTGTGCTTAATGTTTGTGCATAAACTTTGTGCACGAACTTTGTGCATAAACTTTGTGCATAAACTTTGTGCATAAACTTTGTGCATAGTCTTTGTGAATAAACTTTGTGCATAAACTATGTGCATAAACTTTGTGCATAAGCGTTGTACATAATTTTTCTGCAAAAACTTTGTGCATAAACTTTTTGCATACAATTTGTGCATAAAATCTGTGCATCAAACTTCGTGCATAAACTTAAAGCATAAACTTTGTGCATAAACTTTGTGTTCTAACTTTGTGCATAAATGTTGTGCATCAACGTTTTGTACAAAATTTGTGCATAAACTTTGAGTATAAACTTTGTGCATAAACTTTGTGTACAGACTTTGTGCATAAACTTTGTGCATAAGTTTTGTGATTAAACTTTGTGCATAACCTTTGTGCATAAACTTTTTGCATAACCTTTGTGCAAAACGCTGTGCATAAACTTTTTGTACAAACTTTGTGCGAAAATTTTGTGCATGAACTTTGTGTAGAAACTTTGTGTACAATCTTTGTGCGTAAACTTTGTGCATAAAAGTTGTGCAGAAACTTTGTGCATAAGCTTTGTGTACAAACTTTGTGCATCAATGTTGTGCGTAAACTTTGTGTACAAACTTAGTGCATAAACGTTGTGCAAAACGTTTTTGCATAAACTTTGTGCATCAACTTTGTGTACACACTTTGTGCATAAACTTTGTGCACAAACTTTGTGTACAAAATTTTTGTACAAACTTTGTCCATAAACATTGTGCACAAACTTTGTGTACAAAATTTGTGTACAAACTTTGTGCATAAACTATGTGCATTAACTTTGTGCATAAACTTTGTATATAAACTTTGTGCACAAAATTTGTGCACAAACTTTGTGCATAAAATTTGTGCATAAACTTTGTGCATAAACTTTGTGCATAAACATTGTGAATAAACTTTGTGCATAAACTTTGTGCACAAACTTTGTCCACAAAATTTGTGCATAAACTTTCTGCATACACTTTGTGCATAAACTTTGTGCATAAACTTTGTGCATAAACTTTGTGTACAAACTTTGTGCATAAACTTTGTGCAGAGACATTGTGCATAAACTTTGTGCAAAAACTTTGTGTACAAACTTTGTGCATAAACTTTGTGCATAAACATTTGTTACAAACTTTGTGTACAAACTTTGTGCATAAACTTTGTGCATAAACGTTTTGTACAAACTTTGTGTACAAACTTTGTGCATAAACGTTTTGCATGAAATTTGTGTAAAAATTTTGTGCATAAACTTTGTGCATAAACTTTGCGTACGAACTTTGTGCATAAACTTTGTGCATAAACGTTGTGCATAAACTTTGTGCATAAACGTTTTGTACAAACGTTTTGTACAAACTTTGTGCATTCAATTTGTAAATGAACTTTGTGTACAAACTTTGCGCAAAAACTTTGTGCATAAAATTTGTATACAAACTTTGTACAAAAACTTTGTGCATAAAGTTTGTGCATAAACTTTGTAAATAAACTTTGTGTACAAACTTTGTGCATGAACTTTGTGCATAAACATTGTGTACAAACGTTATCCATAAACATTATGCATAAAAGTTGTGTACAAACTTTGTGTAAAAACTTTGTGCATAATCTTTGTGCATAAACTGTGTAAAAACTTTGAGCATAAACTTTGTGCATAAACGTTGTGTACAAAAATTATATGTAAACTTTGTGTACAAACTTTGTGTACAAACTTTGTGCATAAACTTTATGCATAAACTTTGTGCATAAACTCTGTGTTCAAACTTTGTGCATAAACTTTGTGCATAAACTTTGTGCATAATCTTTCTGTAAAGACTTTGTGCATAGACTTTGGGTACAAACTTTGTGCATGAACGTTGTGCATAAACTTTGTGTACAAACTTTGCGCATAAACTTTGTGCATAAACTTTGTTCAGAAACTTTGTGCATAAACTTTGTGCATAAACTTTGGACGTAAAAGTTGTTCATAAACTTTGTGTACAAATTTTGTGCATAAAATTTGTGCATAAACTTTGTGTAAAAACGTTGTTCATAAACTTTGTGCATAATCTTGTGCTTAGACTCTGTGCATAAACTTTGTGTACAAACTTTGTATACAAACTTTGTGTATAAACTTTGTGCATAATATTTGTGCATAAACTTTGTGTATAAACTTTGTATACAAACTTTGTGTATAGACTTTGTGCATAAAGTTTATGAATATACGTTGTGCATAAACTTTGTGAATGAACTTTATGCATAAACATTGTGTACAAACTTTGTGCATAAACTTTGTGTACAAACTTTGTGTACAAATGTTGTGCGTAAACTTTGTGCATAAACTGTGTAAAAACTTTGTGCATAAACTTTGTGCATAAACCTAGTGCATAAACTTTGTGCATGAACTTTGTGTAGAAACTTTGTGTACAAACTTTGTGTGTAAACTTTGTGCATAGAATTTGTGCATAACCTTTCTTGCATAAACTATGTGTACAAACTTTGTGCATAAACGTTTTGTACAAACTTTGTGCATCAACTTTCTGCGTAAACTTTGTATACAAACATTATGTACAAACTTCGTGCATAATCTTTGTGCATAGCCTTTGTGCATAAACGTTGTGTACAAACTTTGTGGATAATTGTTGTGCGTAAACGTTTTGCATTAACGTTGTGTAAAAACTTTATGCATAAAATTTATGTACACAATTTGTGCATAAACTTTGTGTACAAACGTTTTCCATAAACTTTGTGCATAAACTTTGTGTACAAACTTTGTGTACAAACTTTGTGCATAAACTTTGTGCATAAACTTTATGTACAAACTTTGTCCATAAACTTTGTGAATAAACTTTGTGTACAAATGTTTTGCATCAACTTGGTCCATGAACTTTGTGTACAAATATTGTGCATAAACTTTGTGCATAAAATTTATGCATAAACGTTGTGTACAAACTTTGTGCGTAAACTTTGTGTACAAACTTTGTGTACAAACGTTGTGCGTATACTTTGTGCATAAACTATGTGTACAACGTTGTGCATAGACTTTGTGCTTAAAGTTTGTGCATAAACTTCAGAGCCCGCGCCTGTGCCTACAAAACCCGCACATGCGCCTGCAAAGCTCGCGTCTGCGCCTACAAAGCCCGCGCCTGCACCTTCGAAGCTTGCGCCTGCACTTACAAACCCCTCTCGAGCTCCTGCAAAACCCATACCTATGCCTATAAAGCCTGCATCTGCATGTAAAATACAACTGGAGCAAGCCCAAGACAAGTGGACAAAGCCCAAGACAACTGGAGCAAGGCCAAGACAACTGGAGCAAGGCCAAGACAACTGGAGCAAGCCCAAGACAACTGAAACAAGCCCAAGACAACTGGAGAAGCCCAATAAAAATGTTGCAAGGCCAAGACAACTGCAGCAAGCCCAAGACACCTAAGGCAAGCCCAAAACAACTGGAGCAAGGCCAAGACAACTGGAGCAAGGCCAAGACAACTGGAGCAAGCCCAAGACAACTGGAGCAAGCCCAAGACAACTGGAGCAAGTCAAAGACAACTGGAGCAATGCCAAGAAAACTGGAGCAAGCCCAAGAAAACTGGAGCAAGCCCAAGACAACTGGAGAAATTCCAAGACAGCTGGAGCAAGGCCAAGTAAAGTGAAGCAAGCCCAAGAAAACTGGAGCAAACCCAAGACAACTTGAGCAGGTCCAAGACAACTGGAGCAAGGCATAGACAACTGGAGCAAGGCCAAGACAACTGGAGCAAGCACGAGACAACTGGAGCAGGCCAAAGACACCTGGAGCAAGGCCAAGACAATTGGAGCAAGTCCAAGACCATTGGAGCAAGGCCAAGACAGCTGGATCAAGCACAAGACAACTGGAACAAGGCCACGACAACTGGAGAAAGCCCAAGAAAACTGGGGCAAGCCCAAGACAACTGGGGCAAGCCTAAGACAACTGGAGAAAGCCTAAGAAAACTGGAGCAAGGCCAAGAGAACTGGATACAGCCCAAGATACCTGGAGCAAGCCCAATAAAAACTGGAGCAAGGCCAGGACAACTGGAGCAAGGTCAAGACAACTGGAGCAATCCCAAGACAACTAGAGCCAGTCCAAGACAGCTGGAGCACGCCAAAGACAACTGGAGCAAGCCAAAGACAGCTGGAGCAAGCCAAAGATAACTGGAGCAAGGTCAAGACAACTGAAGCAATCCCTTGACAATTGGAGCAAGACGAATACAACTGGAGCAAGGCCAATAAAACTGGAGCAAGCACAAGATAACTGGGGCACGCCCTTGACAATTGAAGCAAGGCCAAGACAACTGGAGCAAGGCCACGACAACTGGAGCAAGGCAAAGACAACTGGAGCAAGGCCAAGACAACTGGAGCAAGACCGAGACAACTGGAGCAAGCCCAAGACAAGTGGACCAAGGCCAAGACAACTGGAGAAATTCCAAGACAACTGGAGTAAGTCCAAGACACCTCCAGCAAGCCCAAAACAACTGGAGCGAGGCCAAGACAACTGGAGCAAGGCCAAGGTAACTGGAGCAAGCCCAAGACAACTGGAGCAAGCCCAAGAAAACTGGAGCAAGTAAAGGACAACTGGAGCAAGAGCAAGACAACTGGAGCAAGCCCAAGACAACTGGAGCAATCCCAAGACAACTGTAGCAAGGCCAAGACAACTGGAGAAAGGCCAAGAAAACTAGAGCAAGCCCAAGACAACTGGAGCAAGCCCAAGACAACTGGAGCAAGCCCAAAAGAACTGGAACAAGGCTAAGACAACCGGAGCAAGGCCAAAACGACTGGAGCAAGCCCAAGACAACTGGAGCAAGCCCAAGACAACTGGAGCAAGGCCAAGGCAACTGGAGCAAGGCCAAGAAAACTGGAGCAAGGCAAATACAACTAGAGCAAGCCCAAGACAACTGAAGTAGGACAAAGACAACTGGAGCAGGTCCAAGACAACTGGAGCAAAGCCAAGACAACTGGAGCAAGCCCAGGACAATTGGAGTTGGCCCAAAAAAACTGGAGCAAGGCAAAGACAACTGGAGCAAGGCCAAGACAACTGGAGCAAGGCCAAGACAACTGGAGCAAGCCCAAGACAACTGGAGCAAGCCCAAGACAACTGGGGCAAGCCCAAGACAAGTGGAGCAAGCCAAAGACAACTGGAGCAAGGCCAAGACAACTGGAGCAAGCCCAAGACAACTGGAGCAAACCCAAGAAACTAGAGCAAGACCAAGAAAACTCGAGCAAGCCCAAAATAACTGGAGCACGCCAAAGATAACGGGAGCAGGCCCAATGCAGCTGGAGCAAGGCCAAGACAACTGGAGAAAGGCCAAGATAACTGGAGCAAGCCCAAGACAACTGGAGCAGGCCCAAGACATCTGGATCAAGGCCAAAACAACTGGAGCAAGGACAAGACAGCTGGAACAAGCCCGAGACAACTGGGGCAAGACCAAGACAACTGGAGCAAGCCCAAGACTACTGGAGCAAGCCAAGGACAACTGGGGAAAGCACAAGAAAAGTGGAGCAAGCCTAAGACAACTGGAGCAAGGCCAAGACAACTGGAGCAAGACCAAGACAACTGGAGCAAGCCCAAGACAACTGGAGCAAGCCCAAGAAAACTGGAGCAAGGCCAAGAAAACTGGATGAAGCCCAATACAACTCGAACAAGCCCAAGACAACTGAAGCAAGGCTAAGACAAAAGGAGCAAGGCCAAGACAACTGGAGCAAGCCCAAGACAACAAGAGCAAGCCGTAGAGCAAGTCGAAGACAACTGGAGCAAGGCCAAGACAACTAGAGAAGGCCCAAGACGACTTGGTCAAGCCCAAGACAACTGAAGCAAGGCCAAGACAACTGGAGGAAGGCCAAGAAACTTGGAGCAAGCCCAAGACAATTAGTGCAAGCCCAAGGCAGCTGTAGCAGGCCAAAGACAACTGGAGCAAGGCCAAGACAACTTGAGGAAAGCCAAGACAACTGGAGCAAGCCTAAGACAACTGGAGCAGGCCGAAGACAACTGGAGCAAGGCCAGGACAACTGGAGCAAGGCCAAGACAACCGGAGCAAGGCGAAGACAAATGGAGCAATGCCAAGACAGCTGGAGCAATCCCAAGACAACCGGAGCAAGGCCAAGACAACTGGAGAAAGCCCAAGACAACGGGAGCAAGCTCAAGACAACTGGGGCAAGCCTAACACAACTGGAGTAAGCCAAATACAACTGGAGCAAGGCCAAGACCACTGAAGCAAGCTCAAGACAAGTGGAGCAAGTCCAAGACAACTGGAGCAAGGCCAAGAAAACTGGAGGAAGCCCAAGACAACTGAAGCAAGGCCAAGACAAGTAGAGCAAGGCCAAGACAACTGGAGCAAGGCCAAGACAACAGGAGCAAGGCCAAGACAGCTGGAGCAAGCCAAAGACAACTGGAGCAAGGCCAAGGCAACCGGAGCAAGGCCAAGACAACTAGGGCAAGCCCAAGACAACTGGAGCAAGCCAAAGACAACTGGAGCAAGTCCAAGACAGCTGGAACACGGCTAAGACAAGTGGAGCGAGCCATTGACAACTGGAGCAAGCCAAAGATAACTGGAGCATGGCCAAGACAACTGTAGCAAGCCTAAGACAACTGGAGAAAGCCCAAGACAACTGGGGCAAGCCCAATACAACTAGAGGACGCATACGACAACTGGAGCAAGGCCAAGACAACTGAAGCAAGCCCAAGACAATTGGAGCAAGCCCAAGACAACTGGAGCAAGCCCAGGAAAACTGGGGCAAGGCCAAGACAACTGGAGCAAACCCAAGACAACTGGAGCAAGGCCAAGACATCTAGAGCAGGCTCAAAACAACTAGAGCAAGGCCAAGACAACTGGAGCAAGGCCAAGACATCTCGAGCAAGCCCAAGACAACTGGAGCAATTCCAAGACAACTGGAGCAAGCCCAAGATAACTTGAACAAGCCAAAGACAACTAGAGCTAGGCCAAGACAACTGAAGTAAGGCCAAGGAAACTGGAGAAAGTCCAAGAAAACTGGAGAAAACCCAAGACAACTGGAGCAAGCCCAAGACAGCTGGAGCAAGCCCATGAAAACTGGAGCAAGCCCAAGAAAACTGGAGCAAGGCCAAGACACCTGGAGCAAGCTCATAACAAGTGGAGCAAGGCAAAGACAATTGGAGCAAGCCCAAAACAACTGGAGCAATCCCAAGACAACTGGAGCAAGGCCAAGACAACTGGAGCAAGGCC
This sequence comes from Penium margaritaceum, assembly GCA_023375785.1. NCBI lineage: Eukaryota > Viridiplantae > Streptophyta > Zygnematophyceae > Desmidiales > Peniaceae > Penium > Penium margaritaceum. The sequence continues at coordinate 426,067 of SZWC01000123.1, read as the reverse complement.
AAGAATACCAGAGCAATCCCAAGACAACTGGAGCAAGCCCAAGACACCTGGAGCAGGCCAGAGACAACTGGAGCAAGGCCAAGACAACTTGAGAAAAGCCAAGACTACTGGAGCAAGCCCAAGACAACAGGAGCAGGCCCAAGACAACTGGAGCAAGGCCAAGACAACTGGAGAAAGGCCAAGACAACTGGAGCAAGGCCAAGACAACACGAGCAAGGCCAAGACAACTGGAGCAATGCCAAGACAACTGAAGCAAGCCCAAGACAACAACAGCAAGACCAAGACAGCAGGAGCAAGCCCAAGACAACTGGAACAAGGCCAAGACATCTGGGGCAAGCTCAAGACAACTCGAGCAAGCATAAGACAACTGGAGCAAAGTCAAGATAACTGGAGCAAGGCCAAGAAAGCTGAAGTGAGCCCAAGACAATTGGAGCAAGGCCAAGACAACTTGAGCAAGCCGAAGACAACTAAAGCAAGCCCAAGACGACTGGGGCAAGCCCAAGAGAACTGGAGCAAGCAAAAGACAACTGGAGCAAGGCCAAGACAACTAGAGCAAGCCTAAGACAACTGGACCAATCCCAAGAAAACTGGAGCAAGCCTAATAAAACTCGAGCAAGGCCAAGAGAACTGGAGCAATCCCAAGACACCTGGAGCAAGCCCAAAACAACTGGAGAAAAGCCAAGACAACTGAAGGAAGGCCAAGACAAGTGGACCAAGCCCAAGACAACTAGAGCAAGCCCAAGACAACAAGAGCAAGTCCAAGACAGCTGGAGCAAGCCTAAGACAACTGGAGCAAGCCAAAGACAACTGGAGCAAGTCAAAGATAAACGGACCAAGGCCACGACAACTGGAGTAAGACCAAGATAACTAGAGCAAGCCTGATACAACTGGAGTAAGGGCAAGACAACTGGAGCAAGCTCAAGAGAAGTGGAGCAAGCCCAAGACAACTGGAGCAAGCCCAAGACAACTGGAGTCAGCAAAAGACAAGTGGGCCAAGCCCAAGACAAATGGAGCAAGGCCAAGGCAACTGGCGCAAGGCCAAGACATATGGAGCAAGCCCAAGACAACTGAAGCAAGCCAAAACAACTGGAGCAAACCCAAGACAACTCGGGCAAGCCCAAGACAACTTCAGCAAGCCCAAGACAGCCGAAGCAAGGCCAAGACAACTGGAGAAAGTCCAAGACAACTGGAGAAAGCCCAAGACAACTGGAGCAAGTCCAAGACAACTGGAGTAAGCCTAAGATAACTTGAGCAAGGCCAAGACAACTGAAGCAAGCACAAGAAACGTGGAGCAAGCCCAAGACATTTGGAGCAAGGCCAATGAAATTTGAGCAAGCCCAAGACAACTGGAGAAAGGCCAAGACAACTAGAGCAAGCCCAAGACAACTGGAGCAAGCCCAAGACAACTGGGGCAAGCCCAAGACAACTGCATCAAGCCTACGACAACTGGAGCAAGGCCAAGAAAACTTGAGCAAGGCCAAGATAACGGGAGCAAGCCCACGACAATTGGAGCAAGCCCAAGAAAATAGGAGCAAGGCCAAGAGAACTGGAGCAAGCTGAAGACACCTGGAGAAAGCCCAAAATAACCGGAGCAAGGACAAGACAACTTGAGCAAGGCCAAGACAAGTAGAGCAAGGCCAAGACAGCTAAAGCAAGGCCAAAACAGCTAGAGCAAGGCCAAGACAGCTGAAGCAAGCCCAAGACAACTGGAGCAAGGCCAAGACAACTGGAGCAAGCCCAAGAGAACTGGATCAAGCCCAAGACAACTGGGGCAAGCCCAAGACAACTGGAGCAAGTATAAGACAACTGGAGCAAGGCCAAAACAACTGGAGCAAGGCCAAGACAATTGGAGCAAGCCCAAGGCAACTGGAGCAGGCCCAAGACAACTGGAGCAAGGCCAAGACAACTGGAGCAAGCCCAAGACAACTGGAGCAAGGCCAAGACAACTGGAGCAAGCCCAAGACAACTGGGGCAAGCCCAAGACAACTGGAGAACGCCCAAGACAACTGGAGTAAGGCCAAGACAACAGGAGCAAGACCAAGACAACTGGAGCAAGTCCAAGACAACTGGAGCAAGGCCCAGAAAACTGGAGCAAGCCCATGACAACTGGAGCAAGCCCAAAACAACTGGAGCAGGACCAAGACAACTGGAGCAAGGCCAAGACAGCTGGAGCAAGGCCAAGACAACTTGAGGAAGGCCAAAACAACTGGAGCAGGCCCACGACAACTGGAGCAAGGCCAAGACAATTGGAGCGAGGCCAAGACAACTAGAGCAAGGCCAAGACAAATGGAGCAACGCCAAGACAGCTGCAGCAAGCCCAGGAAAACAGGAGCAAGGCCAGGAAAACTGGAGCAAGCCCAAGACAACTGGGGAAAGCCCAAGACAACTCGAGAAAGCCTAAGACAACTGGAGCAAAGCCAAGACAACTGGAGCAAGTCCAAGACAGCTGGAGCAAGCCAAAGACAATTGGAGCAAGGCCAAGACAACTCGAGCAAGCAGAAGACAACTAAAGCAAGCCCAAGAGACCTGGAGCAAGCCCAAGACAACTGGACCAAGCCCAAGAAAACTGGGTCGAGCTCAAGACAACTGGAGCAAGCATAAGAAAACTAGAGCAAGGCCAAGACAACTGAAGCAAGCCCAAGACAACTGGACCAAGCCCAAGAAAACTAGAGCAAGCGCAACAAAACTGAAGCAAGGCCAAGAGTACTGGAGCAAGCCCAAGAGACCTGGAGCAAGCCCAAAACAACTGGAGAAACGCCAAGACAACTGTAGGAAGGCCAAGACAATTGGGGCAAGCCCAAGACAACTGGAGCAAGCCGAAGACAACTGGAGCGTGTCCAAGACAGCTGGAGCAAGCCTAAGACAGCTGGAGCAATCCAAAGACAACTGGAGCAAGCCAAAGATAATTGGAACAAGGCCAAGACAACTGGAGTAAGCCCAAGACAACTGAAGCAAGCCTGATACAACTTGAGTAAGGCCAAGAGAACTAGAGCAAGCTCAAGACAAAAAGAGCAAGCCGAAGACAACTGGAGCAAGCCCAAGACAACTGGAGCAAGCCCAAGACAAGTGGACCAAGCCCAAGACAATTGGAGCAAGGCCAAGACAGCCGGAGCAAGGCCAAGACAACTGGAGCAAGCCCAAGAAAAGTGAAGCAATCCAAAGACAACTGGAGCAATCCCCAGACAACTCGGGCAAGCCCAAGACAACTTGACCAAGCCCAAGACAACGGGAGGAAGGCCAAGACAACTGGAGCAAGCCCAAGACAACAAGAGAAAGCCCAAGACAACTGGAGCAAGTACAAGACAGTTGGAGTAAGCCTAAGATAACTGGAGCAAGGCCAAGACAGCTGAAGCAAGCACAAGACACGTGGAGCAAGCCCAACACATTTGGAGCATGGCCAATAAAACTGGAGCAAGCCCAAGATAACTGGAGCAAGTCCAAGACAGTTGGATCAGGCCCCAGAAAAATGGAGCAAGGCCAAGACAACTGGAGCAAGGCCAAGACAACTGGAGCAAGGCCAAGACAACTGGAGTAAGCCCAATACAACTGGAGCAGGCCCAAGACAACTGGAGCAATGCCAATACAAGTAGAGCAAGGCCAAGAAAACTGGAGCAAGGCCAAGATTGCTTGAGCAAGCCCAAGACAAAGGGAGCAAGGCCAAGACAACTGGAGCAAGCCCAAGACAACTACAGGAAGCCCAAGAGCTCTGGGGCAAGCCTAAGACAACTGGAGCAAGGCCAAGACAACTGGAGCAAGGCCAAGATAACTGGAGCAAGCCCATGACAACTGGAGCAAGCCCAAGAAAATAGGAGCAAGGCCAAGAGAATTGGAGCAAGCCGAAGACACCTGGAGCAAGCCCACAACAACCGGATCAAGGCCAAGACAAGTGGAGCAAGGACAAGACAATTAGAGCAAGGCCAAGACAACTGGAGCAAGGCCAAGACAACTGGAGCAAGGCCAAGACAGTTGGAGCAAGCCCAATACAACTGGAGCAAGGCCAAGACAACTGGAGCAAGGCCAAGACAACTGGAGCAATGCCAAGAAAGCTGGAGCAAGCCCAAGACAACTGGAGCAAGCCTAAGACAACTGGAGCAAGGCCAAGACAACTAGAGCAAGGCCAATATAACTGGAGCAAGCCCAAGACAACTGGAGCAAGCCCAAGAAAATAGGAGCAAGGCCAAGAGAACTGGAGCAAGCCGAAGACACCTGGAGCAAGCCCAAAACAACCGGAGCAAGGCCAAGACAACTGTAGCAAGGCCAAGACAACTGGGGCAAGCCCAAGACAACTGGAGCAAGCCCAAGACAACTGGAGCAAGTCCAAGACAGCTGGAGCAAGCCCAATACAACTGGAGCAGGGCCAAGTCAACTGGAGCAAGCCCAAGACACATGGAGCAAGCCCAAGACAACTGGGTCATGCCCAAGACAACTGGATCAAGCCTAAGACAACTGGAGACAGCCCAAGACAACTGGAGAAAGCCCAAGATAACTGGAGCAAGCCTAAGACAACTGGAGCAATGCCAAGAAAACTGGAGCAAGCCCAAGACAACTGGAGCAATCCTAAGACAACTGGAGCAACCCCAAGAAAACTGGAGCAAGGCCTGGACAACTGGAGCAAGCCCAAGACAACTGAAGCAAGCCCAAGACAACTGGAGCAAGCCAAAGACAACTGGATCAAGTCCAAGACAACTGGAGCAAGGCCAAGACAAATGACCAAGCCCAAGACAACTGGAGCAAGCCCAAGACAACTGGAGCAAGGCCAAGACAACTGGAGCAAGGCCAAGACAACTGGAGCAATGCCAAGAAAGCTGGAGCAAGCCCAAGACAACTGGAGCAATACCAGGACAGCTGGAGCAAGCCCAAGCCAACTGGAACAAGCCCAAGACAACTGGGGCAAGCCCAAGACCACTGGAGTAATCCTAAGACAACTGGAGCAAGGCCAAGAAAACTAGAGCAAGCCCAAGACAACTGCAGCAAACCCAAGATAACTGGAGCAAGGCCAAAACAACTGGAGCAAGGCCAAGACAAATAGAGCAAACCCAAGACAACTGGAGTAGGCCCAAGACATCTGGAGCAAGGCCAAGACAACTGGGGTAAGCCAAAGCAACTGGAGTAAGGCCAAGACAATTGGAGCAAGGCCAAGACAGCTGGAGCAAGCCCAAGAGAACTGGAGCAAGGCCAAGACAGCTGGAGCAAGCCCAAGACAACTGGAGCAAGGCCAAGACAACTCGATCAAGTGGAAGACAACTAAAGCAAGCCCAAGACGACTGGGGCAAGCCCAAGACAACTGGAGCAAGCCTAAGACAACTGGAGCAAGACCAAGATAACTGGAGCAAGCCCAAGACAGTTGGAGCAAGCCCAAGACAACTGGAGCAAGCCTAAGACAACTGGAGCAAGTCCAAGACAGCTGGAGCAAGGCTAAGACAACTGGAGCAAGCCAAAGACAACTGGAGCAAGCCAAAGATAACTGGATCAATGCCAAAACAACTGGAACAAGCCCAAGACAACTAGAGCAAGCCTTATACAACTGGAGCAAGGCCAAGACAACTAGAGCAAGCCCAAGACAACTGCAGCAAGCCAAAGATAAGTGGACCAAGCCCAAGAAAACGTGAGCAAGGCCAAGACAACTGGAGCAAGGCCAAGACAACTGGAGCAAGCCTAAGACAACTGAAGCAAGCCGAAGACAACTGGAGCAATCCCAAGACAACAGGGGCAACCCCAAGACAACTGGAGCAAGCCTAAGACAACTGGAGCAAAACCACAACAACTGGAGCAAGCCCAAGACAACTGGAGCAAGCCCAAAATAACGAGAGCAAGTCCAGGAATACTGGAGCAAGGCCAAGAGAACTGGAGCAAGCCCAAGACACCTGGAGCAAGTCCAAAACAACTGTAGCAAAGCCAAGACAACTGGAGCAAGCCCAAGAAAACAGGAGCAGGCCCAAGACAACTGGAGCAGGGCTAAGACAACTGGAAAACGTTGTGCACAAACTTTGTTTACAAACTTTGTGCATAAACTTTGTGCATTAAGGTTTTGCACAAACTTTGTGTACAAACTTTGCGCAAAAATTTTGTGCATAAAATTCTGTACAGACTTTGTGCATAAACTTTGTGCATAAGCTTTGTGTCCAAACTTTTTGCATAAACTTTGTGCATAAGCTTTGTGCATAAACATTTTGTACATACTTTGTGTACAAACTTTGTGTACAAACTTTGTGCATGAACTTTGTAAATAAACTCTGTGTACAAACTTTGTGTACAAAATTTGTGCATAAACTTTGTGTATAAACTTTGTGCATAAAATGTGTGTACACACATTTTGTACCCCGTCCTTCTCGCAGTGACCCCTTCTCCGCCAGCCTCGCCCGTTGCAGCTTCTTCTGCCCACCTCTCGCCCGTCCCTTCACTCATCGACGTCCTCTCTCGCGAGACCCTTCCGCCCCTTCCTCCTCCCTCCCCCTCCCCCTCGCCGTCCGTTCTCCTCCCCAGTCCATCCCCCCCTCCAGTTTCCCCTCACCCTTCAGTCCCGGGCCCGGCCTCTCTCCTCGGTGCTCCCCCTCGTCCCCACTCGTGGATGCGCACGCACGCCGCCTGGGCTCGGCCTTCCGCTCCTCCTCCCCCTCCCCCCCCTCCTCTCTCTCCTCGTCCACCTCCCCTTGCTTCCCCCGTCCCTGTCACCTCGTCCTCCCCTCCTCTCTTGGATACTCCTCCTCCCTCCCCCCCTGTCTCCTCTCGCACTCGTTCCCGTACCGCTCACGCCCTTACCTGCACTTCTGCCCCTCTTCCCGTCGTCACACTACCCTCCTCCCCGTCCCCCGTCTCTCCTTCCCCTTCCCTCGCTCCTCCCCCGCTCGCCTCCTCATCCCCAGCTCCTGCGTACTCCCCTCCCTCCCCCTCACGAGCCTCTCCTGTGTCGCTCTCCACC
>SZWC01000123.1:372999-395438 GCA_023375785.1 Penium margaritaceum | reverse complement strand
CTTGCTCCAGTTGTCTTGGCCTTGCTCCAGTTGTCTTGGGTTTGCTCCAGTTGTCTTGGGCATGCTCCAGTTGTTTTGGCCTTGCTCCAGTTGTCTTAGCCTTGCTCCAGTTCTTTTGGGCTTGCTCCAGTTGTCTTGGGCTTGCTCCAGTTGTCTTGGGCTTGGTCCAATTTTCTTGGCCTTGCTCCTGTTGTTTTGGCCTTGCAACAGTTGTCTTGGGATTGCTCCAGTTGTCTTGGTCTTGCTCCAGTTGTCTTGTACTTGCTCCAGTTGTCTTGGGATTGCTCCAGTTGTCTTGGGCTTGCTCCAATTACCTTGGGCTTGCTCCAGTTTTCTTGGCCTCGCTCCTGTTGTTTGGGCTTGCTCGAGGTGTCTTGGACTTACTCCAATTGTCTTCGGCTTTCTTCAGATGTCTTGGTCTTGCTCCAGTTGTCTTGGGCTTGCTCCAGTTGTCTTGGCCTTGCTCCAGTTGTCTTGGCCTTGCTCCAGTTGTCTTGGTCTTGCTCCAGTTGTCTTTGGGCTTCCTCCAGTTGTCTTGGGATTGCTCCAATTGTCAAGGGCTTGCTCCAGTTGTCTTAGGCTTGCTCCAGTTTTATTGGCCTTGCTCCAGTTGTCTTCGGTTTACTCCAATTGTCAAGGGATTGCTCCAGTTGTCTTGGGCTTGCTCCAGTTATCTTAGGCTTGCTCCAGCTGTCATGGACTGGCTCTAGTTGTCTTGGGCTTGCTCTGGTTGTCTTGGCCTTGCTCTAGTTGTCCTGGCCTTGCTCCAGTTGGGCTTGCTCCATGTGTCTTGGGCTTGCTCCAGTTCTCTTGGCCTTGCTCCAGTTTTCTTGGGCTTGCTCCAGCTATCTTGGGCTTGCTCCAGTTGTCTTGCGCTTACTCCTACTGTCTTGGCCTTGCTCCAGTTGTCTTAGGCTTGCTCCAGTTGTCTTAGGCTTGCCCCAGTTGTCTTCGGCTTGCCCCAGTTATCTTGGGCATGCCCCAATTTTCTTTGGCTTGCTCCAGATGTCTTGGCCTTTCTCCAGTTGTCTTGGGCTTGCTCTAGCTGTCTTGGCCTTGCTCCAATTGTCTTGGCCTTTCTCCAGTTGTCTTGGCCTTGCTCCAGTTGTATTGGCCTTGCTCTAGTTGTCTTGTGCTGTATCTAGTTTTCTTGGCCTTGCTTCAGATGTCTTGGCCTTACTCCAGTTGTCTTGATCTTGCTCTAGTTGTCTTGGGCTTGCTCCAGTTCTCTTGGCTTTGCTCTAGTTGTCTTGGGCTTGCTCCATGTGTCTTGGCCTTGCTCCAGTTGTCTTGGCCTTGCTCCAGTTGTCTTGGGCTTGCTCCAGCTGTCTTGGCTTTCCTCCAGTTGTCTTGGCCTTTCTCCAGTTGTCTTGGCTTTGCTCCAGTTGTCTTGGCCTTGCTCCAGTTGTCTTGTCCTTGCTCCAGTTGTCTTGGCCTCGCTCCTGTTGTTTTGGGCTTGCTCGAGGTGTCTTGAACTTACTTCAATTGTCTTGGGATTTCTCCAGTTGTCTTGGTCTTGCTCCAGTTGTCTTGGGCTTGCTCCAGTTGTCTTGGCCTTGCTCCAGTTGTCTTGGCCTTGCTCCTGTTGTCTTGGCCTTGCTCCAGTTTTCTTGGCCTTGCTCCAGTTATCTTGGCCTTGCTCCAGTTGTCTTTGCCTTGCTCCAGTTGTTTTGGGCCTGCTCCAGTTATCTTGGGCTTGCTCCAGTTGTCTTTTCCTTGCTCCAGTTGTCTTGTCCTTGCTCCAATTGTCTTCGGCCTGCTCCAGTGGTCTTGGGATTGCTCCAGTTGTCTTGAGCTTGCTCCAGTTTTCTTGGCCTTGCTCCAGTTCTTTTGGCCTTGCTCGAGTTGTCTTGGGCTGCCTCCAGTTATCTTGGGCTTGATCCAGTTGTCTTGGCCTTGGTCCAGTTGTCTTGGACTTGCTCCAGTTGTCTTGAGCCCACTCGAGTTGTCCTGGGCTTGTTCCAGTTGTGTTGGCCTTGCTCCAATTGTCTTCGCCTTGCTCCAGATGTTTTAGGCTTGCTTCAGGTGTCTAGGGCTTGCTCAGTTGTCTAGAACTTTCTCCAGTTTTCGTTTCTTGTTCCAGTTGTCTTAGGCTTGCTCCAGTTATCTTGGGCTTGCTCCAGATGCCTTGGCCTTGCTCCAGTTGTCTTAGGCTTGCTCCATTTGTCTTGGGCTTGACCCCAGTTGTCTTGGGCTTGCTCCAGTTGTCTTGGGCTTGCTCCAGTTGTCTTGGCCTTGCTCCTGTTGTCTTGGGCTTGCTCCAGCTGTCTTAGCCTTGCTCCAGTTGTCTTGGCCTTGCTCCAACTGTCTTGGCCCTGCTCCAGCTGTCTTGGCCTTGCTCCAGTTGTAGTGGGCCTGCTCCTGTTGTCTTGGGCGTTCCCCAGTTGTCTTGGGCTTGCACAAGTTTTCTTGGCCTTGATCCAGTTGTCTTGGGCTTGATCCAGTTGTCTTGGGCTTGCTCCAGTTATCTTGGCCTGGCTACAGTTTTCTTATGCTTGTTCCAGTTGTCTTTGGCTTGCCCTAGTTGTCTTGGGTTTGCTCTAATTGTTTTGGGCTTGCTCCTGTTGTCTTGGCCTTGCTCCAGATTTCTTGGGCTTGCTCCAGCTGTCTTGGCATTGCTCCGGTTGTCTTGGCCTTGCTCCAGTTGTCTTGGCCTTGCTCCAGTTGTCTTGGCTTTGCTCCAGTTGTCTTGGCCTTGCTCTAGTTGTCTGTGGTCTGCTCTAGTTGTCATGGGCTTGCTCCAGTTGTCTTGGGCTTGCTCCAGTTTTCTTGGCCTTGCTCCTGTTGTCTTGGCCGTACTCCAGTTGTCTTGGGTTTGCTCCAGTTGTCTTGGGCTTGCTCCCAGTTGTTTTGGCCTTGCTCCAGTTGTCTTGGATTTGCTCCAGTTGTCTTGGCCTTGCTCTTGTTGTCTTGGGCTTGCTCCAGTTGTCTTGGCCTTGCTCCTGTTGTCTTAGCCTTGCTCCATTTGTCTTGGGATTGTTCCAGTTGTCTTGGGCTTAACTCAGTTTTCTTGGCCTTGCTTCAGGTTTCTTGGGCTTGCTCCAGTTGTCTTGGGCATGCTCCAATTGTCTTGGGCTTGTTCCAGTTGCCTTGGCCTTGCTCCATTTGTCTTGGGCTTGCTCCACTTGTCTTGGGCTTGCCCCAGTTGTCCTTGGCTTTCTCCAGTTATCTTGGGCTTGCTCCAGTTGTCCTTGGCTTTCTCCAGTTTTCTTGGGCTTCCTCCAGTTGTGTTGGTCTTGCTCCAGTTGTCTTGGGCTTGCTCCAGCTGTCTTGGCCTTGCTCCAGTTGTCTTGGCCTTGATCCAGATGTCTTGAGCCTGCTCCAGTTTTCTTGGGCTTGCTCCAGTTATCTTGGCCTTGCTCCAGTTTTCTTGGTCTTGCTTCAGTTGTATTGGGCCTGCTCCCGTTGTCTTCGGCGTGCTCCAGTTGTTTTGGGCTTGCTCGAGTTTTCTTGGCCTTGCTCTTGTTGGCTTGGGCTTGCTCCAGTTGTCTTGGGCTTGTTCCAGTTGTCTTGGCCTTGCTCCAGTTGTCTTTGGCTTGCTCTAGTTGTCTTGGGCTTGCCCCAGTTGTCTTGGGCTTGCTCCAGTTGTCTTGGGCTTGCTCCAGTTGTCTTGGCCTTGCTCCAGTTGTCTTGGGCTTGCTCCAGTTGTCTTGGGCTTGCCCCAGTTGTCTTGGGCTTGCTCCAGTTGTCTTGGGCTTGCTCCAGTTGTCTTGGCCTTGATCCAGTTGTCTTGGGCTTGCTCCCACTGCCTTGGCATTGCTCCAGTTGTCTTGGTCTTGCTCCAGTTGTCTTGGCCTTGCTCCAGTTGTCTTGGCCTTACTCCAGTTGTTTTGGGCCTGCTCCAATTGTCCTGGGCTTGCTCCAGTTGTCTTGGCTTTGCTCCAGTTGTCTTGGCCTTGCTCCAGTTGTCTTTGGCCTACTCCAGTTGTCTTGGGATTTCTCCAGTTGTGTTTGGATTTCTCCAGCTTTCTTGGCCTTGCTCCAGTTGTCTTGGCCTTGATCCAGTTGTCTTGGGGTTGCTCTAGTTGTCTTGGGCTTGCTCCAGTTGTTTTGGCCTTGCTCCAGTTGTCTTGGGCTTGCTCCAGTTTTCTTGGCCTTGCTCCAGTTGTCTTGGCCTTTCAACAGTTTTCTTGGTATTGCTCCAATTGTCTTGGGCTTTCTCCAGTTGTCTTGGTCTTGCTCCAGTTGTCTTGTACTTGCTCCAGTGGTCTTGGGCTTGCTCCAGTTGTCTTGGGCTTGTTCCAATTATCTTGGCCTTGCTCCAGTTGTCTTGGCCTCGCTCCATTTGTTTTGGGCTTGCTCGAGGTGTCTTGGACTTACTCCAGTTGTCTGCGGCTTGATCCAGTTGTCTTGGCCTTGATCCAGTTGTCTTGGGCTTGCTCCAGTTGTCTTGGCCTTGCTCCAGTTGTCTTGGTCTTGCTCCAGTTTTCTTGGCCTTGCTCCAGTTGTCTTGGCCTTGCTCCAGTTGTCTTGGGCTTGCTCCAGTTGTCTTGGGATTGCTCCAATTTTCAAGGGTTTGCTCCAGTTGTCTTGGGCTTCTTCATGTTCTATTGGCCTTGCTCCAGTTGTCTTCGGCTTGCTCCAATTGTCAAGGGATTGCTCCAGTTGTCTTGGCCTTGCTCCAGTTGTCTTTGGCTTGCTCCAGTTGTCTTTGGCTTGCTCCAGTTGTCATAGGCTTGCTCCAGATGTCTTGGACGGGCTCTACTTGTCTTGGGCTTGCTCCAGTTGTCTTGACCTTGCTCCAGTTTTCCTGGCCTCGCTCCAGTTTTTATTGGGCTTGCTCCAGGTGTCTTGGGCTTGGTCCAGTTCTCTTGGCCTTGCTCCAGTTTTCTTGGGATTGCTCCAGTTACCTTGGGCTTGCTCCAGTTGTCTTGGGCTTACTCCAGTTGTCTTGGCCTTGCTCCAGTTGTCTTAGGCCTTCTCCAGTTTTCTTAGGCTTGCCCCAGTTTCCTTGGGCTTGCCCCAGTTGTCATGGGCTTTCTCCAGTTGTCTTGGGCTTGATCCACTTGTCTTGGGCTTGCTCCACTTGTATTTTACGGGCAGATTCAGGCTTCATAGGCACAGGTACGGGTTTTACAGGAGCTCGAGAGGGGTTTGTAGGTGCAAGCGTGAGCTTTGAAGGTGCAGGCGCGGGCTTTGTAGGCGCAAGCACGAGCTTTGCAGGCGCTTGCGCGGGTTCTGTAGGCGCAGGCACGGGCTCTGAAGTTTATGCACAAAGTTTAAGCACAAAGTCTATGCACAAAGGTTGTACACAAAGTTTATGCACAACGTTTGTACACAAAGTTTGTACACAAAGTTTACGCACAAAGTTTGTACACAACGTTTATGCATAAAGTTTATGCACAAAGTTGATGCACAAATTTTGTATACAAAGTTTGTACACAAATGTTATTCACAAAGTTTATTGACAAAGTTTGTACATTACGTTCTTACACAAAGTTTATGCACAAAGTTTGTACACAAAGTTTATGCACAAAGTTTATGGAAAAATTTTGTACACAAAGGTTATGCACAAAGTTTATGCACAAATTCTATGCACAATGTTTACACACAAAGTTTGTACACAAAGTTTCTACACAAAGTTCATGCACAAAGTTTATGCACTAGGTTTATGCACAAAGTCTATGCACAACGTTTTACACAAAGTTTATGCACAAATTTCATGCACAACGTTTGTACACAAAGTTTGTACACAAATTTTACACACAAAGTTTGTACACAATGTTTATGCATAAAGTTCATGCACAAAGTTAATGCGCAATGTTTGTACACAAAGCTTATGCACAACATATATGCACAAATTTTATGCACAAAGTTTATTCACAAAGTTTGTATACAAAGTTTATACACAAATTTTATGCACAAAGTTTATGCACAAACTTTATGCGCGATGTTTGTACACAAAGTTTATGCACAACGTATATGCACAAATTTTATGCACCAAGTTTATACACAAAGTTTGTATACAAAGTTTGTACACAAAGTTTATGCACAAAGTTTATGCACAAAGTTTATACACAAAGTTTATGAACAAAGTTTGTACACAAAGTTTATGCACAAAGTTTATGCAGAAATTTTGTACACAAAGTTTGTACACAAAGTTTATGCACAACGTTTATGTACAAAGTTTATGCACAAAGTTTATGGACAAAGTTTCTGCACAAGTTTATGCACAAAGTTTATGCACAACGTTTGTACACAAAGTTCATGCACAACGTTCATGCACAAAGTTTGTACCCAAAGTCTATGCACAAAGTGTGTACAGAAAGATTATGCACAAACTTTATGCACATTGTTTATGCACAAAGTTTGAACACAGAGTTTATGCACAAAGTCTATGCATAAATTTTATGCACAAAGTTTGTACACAAATGTTATGCACAAAGATTATGCACAAAGCTTTTACACAAAGTTTGTACACAATGTTTATGCATAATTTTTATGGATAAAGTTTGTACACAAAGTTTATGCACAAAGTTTGTACACAAAGTTTGTACACAAAGTTTATTTAGAAAGTTTATGCACAAAGGTCATGCACAAAGTTTGTACACAAAGTTTATTTACAATTTTTTTGCACAAATTTTGTACACAAAGTTTGTACACAAAGTTCATGCACAAAGTTTAAGCACGGAGTTTGTACACAAAGTTTGTACAAAACGTTTATGCACAAAGTTTATGCACAACTTTTGTACACAAAGTTTATACAAAATGTTTCTACACAAAGTTTATGCACAAAGTTTGTATACAAAGTTTATGCACAAATTTTATGCTCAAAGTTTATGCACAAAGTTTATGCACAAATTTTATGCACAGAGTTTGTGCACAAAGTTTATGCACAAAGTTTATGCACAAAGTTTATTCACAAATTTTATGCAAAACGTTATTGCACAAACTTTATGCACAAAGTTTATGCACAAAGTTTGTGCACAAAGTTTATGTAAAAAGTTTATGCACAAAGTTAATGCACATAGTTTATGCACAAAGTTTGTACACAAATTTTGTATACAAAGTTTATGCACAATGTTTATGGACAAAGTTTGTACACAAAGTTTATGCACAAAGTTTATGCACAAAGTTTATGCACAAAGTTTATGGAAAACATTGATGCACAAGTTTTATGCACACAGTTTATGCACAAAGTTCATGCAAAACACTTATGCACAAAGTTTGTACACAAATTTTATGCACAAAGTTTATCCACAAAGTTTATACACAAAGTTTATGCACAAAGATTATGCACAGCGTTTGTATACAAAATTTATGCAAAACGTTTATGCACAAAGTTCATGCACAAATTTTATGCACAAAGTTTGTACAAAACGTTGATGCACAACGTTTATGCACAAAGTTAGAACACAAAGTTTATGCACAAAGTTTATGCACAAAGTTTATGCACAAAGTTTATGCACAGATTTCATGCACAAATTGTATGCGCAAAGTTTATGCACAAAGTTTATGCAGAAAGTTTATGTACAACGCTTATACACAAAGTTTATGCACATAATTTATGCACAAAGTTTATTCACAAAGTCTATGCACAAATTTTATGCACAAATTTTATACACAAAGTTTATGCACAAAGTTTATGCACAAATTTCGTGCACAAAGTTTATGCACAAACATTATGCACAAAGTTAATGCACAAAGTTTATGCACAAAGTTTGTGCACAAACTTTATGAACAAAGTTTATGCACACCCTTTTGTACACAAAGTTTTTGTAAAATGTTTATGCACAAAGTTTATGCACAAAATGTATGCACAAAGTTTGTACACAAAGTTTATGCACAATGTTTGTGCACAAATTATATGCACAAAACTTATGAACAAAGTTTATGCACAAAGTTCTTACACAAATTTTACGGACAAAGTTTATGCACAACGTTTGTACACAACGTCTTTATACAAAGTTCATGCACAAAGTTTATTGACAAAGTTTGTACACAAAGTTTATGCACAACGTTTATGCACAAAGTTTACACACAAATTCTATACACAAATTTTGTGCACAAAGTCTAAGCACAAAGTTTATGCACAAAGTTTGTAGAGAAACGTTATGCACAACATTTGTGCACAAAGTTTGTACACAAAGTTTGTACACAAAACTTACGCACGAACTTTGTAAAGAACGTTTATGCACAAATTCTATGCACAAATCTTATGCTCTTAATTTGTACGCAAAGTTTATGCACAACGTTTATGCACAAAGTCTTCACGCAAAGTTTATGCACAAAATTTTTGCACAATGTTTATGCACAAAGTTTGTGCACAACGTTTATGCACAAAGTTTATGCACAAATATTATACACAAAGTTTGTGCATGAAGTTTATGCACAAATTTTAGGCACAACGTTTATGCACAAAGTTTATGCACAAAGTTTATGCACAAAGTATGTACACAAATGTTATGCACAAGTTTTGTGAACAAACATTGTGCATTTAAGACACAAAGTTAATGCATAATTTTTATGCAAAAAGTTTGTGCACAAAGTTTATGCACAAAGTTTGCACACAAAGTTATTGTACAAATTATGTACACAAGTTCATGCACAAAGTTTATGCACAAATTTTGTACACAAAGTTTATGCACAAAGTTTATGCACAAAGTTTAAGCACAATTTTTATGCACAAAGTTTATGTACAAAGTTTACGCACAAAGTTTATGTACAAAGTTCGTACACAAAGTTTATGGACAGAGTTTATGCACAACGTTTGTACGCAACGTTTATACACAAAGTTCATGCACAACGTTTATTGACAAAGTTTGTACACAACGTTCATGCACAAAGTTTATACACAAATTATATACACAAAGTTTGTGTACAAAGTCTAAGCACAAAGTTTATGCACAAAGTTCGTAGACAAAAGTTATGCACAACGTTTGTGCACAAAATTTGTACACAAAGTTTGTACACAAAGTTTACGCACGAACTTTGTACACAACGTTTATGCACAAAGTGTATGCACAAATTATATGCACAAAATGTGTACGCAAATTTTATGCACAATGTTTATGCAAAAAGTCTTCACGCAAAGTTTATGCACAAAGTTTTTGCACAAAGTTTATACACAAAGTTTGTGCAAAATGTTTATGCACAAAGTTAATGCACAAAGTTTATGCACAAATATTGTACACAAAGTTTATACATGAAGTCTATGCACAAAGTTTAGGCACAAAGTTTATGCACAACGTTTATGCACAAAGTATGTACACAAATGTTATGAACAAGTTTTGTAAACAAACATTGTGCATGAATTTTAGACACAAAGTTAATGCACAACGTTTATGCACAAACTCTGCACAAAGTTTATGCACAAATTTTGCACACAAAGTTAATGCACACATTTTGTACACAAAGTTTATGCACGGAGTTTATGCACAAAATTTGTACACAAAGTTTATGCACAAATTTATGCACAAGATTTTTGCAGAGATTTTAGGCACGAAGTTTGCACACATAGTTTACGCACAAATTATATGAACAAAGTTTCTACACGAAGTTTATGAAAAACGTTTATGCACAAAGTTTATGCACAGAGTTTATGCACAAAGTTTATGCACAGAGTTTATGCACAAATTTTATACACAACATTTATGCACAAAGTTTATGCACAATCTTTGTACACAAATTCTATGCATAAAGTTTATGCACAAAGTTTGTACACAAAATTTACGCACAAAGTTTATGCACAAAGTTTATGCACAAAGTCCATGCATAAAGTTTATGCACAGAGTTTATGCACAACGTTTATACAGAGAGTTTGTACACAAAGTTCATGCACGAATTATATGCACAAAGGTTAAGCACAAAGTTTATGTATAAATTTTATGCACAAAGTTTCTGCAAAAAATTAATGCACAAAGTTTATGCACAGATTTTATGCAAAAACTTTATGCACAAAGTTTGTGCACAAATTTTATGCACAAAGTTTATGCACAAAGTTTATTCACAAAGTTTGTACACAAAGTTTTTATGCAGAGTATGTGCACAACGTTTATGGACAAAGTTTGTACACAATGTTTAAGCAAAAAGTTTATGCACAAAGTTTAAGAACAAAGTTTGTACACAAATTTTATGCCCAAAGTTTATACACAAGTTTTTACAGAGAGTTTATGCACAAAGTTTATGCAAAACGTTTATGGACAATGTTTAACACAAATTTCATGTACAAAGTATATGCAAAACATTTGTACACAAAGCTCATGCACAAAGTTTATGCACGAAGTTTATGCACAAAGTTCATGCACAAACTTTATGCACAAACGTTATGCAAAACGTTTGTATACAAAGTTTGTACACAAAGTATATGGACAAAGTTTGTACACAAAGTTTATGCACAATGTTCATACACAAATTTTGTACACAAAGTTCATGCACAAAGTTTATGCACAAAGCTTGTACACAAAGTTTATGCACAAATTTTATGCACAAAATTTATGCACAAAGTTTATGCACAAAGTTTATGCACAACGTTTGTACACAAAGTTTAAACATAATGTTTGTGTACAAATTTTGTACAAAAGGTTTATGCACAATGTTTATGCACAAAGTTTATGCACAAACTTTATGCACAAAGTTTATGCACAAATTATATGCACAATGTTTATGCATAAAGTTTATGCACAAATATTATGTACAAAGTTTATGCAGAAAGTTTTTGCACAATGTTTATGCACAAAATTTATGCACAAAGTTTGTACACAAAGTTCATGCACAACATTTATGCACAAAGTTTATGCACAAAGGTTATGCATAAAGTTTATGCACAAAATTTACGCACAAAGTTTATGCACAAAGTTTCTGCACAAATATTATGCACAAATTCTGTACACAAAGTTCATGCACAAAGTTCATGCACAAATTTTATGCACAGGTTTGTGCACAAATTTTACGCCCAAATTTTATATACAAACACTGTGCATGAATTTTGTACACAAAGTTCATGCACAAAGTTTAAGTACAAAGTTTGTACACAAAGTTTATGTACAAAGTTTATGCACAAAGTTTATGCACAACGTTTGTACACAAAGTTCATACATAACGTTTATCCACAAACTTTGTACACAAAGTTTATGCACAAATTTTATGCACAAACTTTATGTACAAAGCTTATGCACAAAGTTTATGTACAAAGTTTATGCACAAATTTTATGCACAAAGTTTATGCATAAAGTTTATGCACAACGTTTATGCACAAAGTTAATGTACAAAGTTTATGCACAAACATTATGCACAAAGTCTGTACACAAAGTTTATGCACAAAGTATATGCACACCATTTATGCACAAAGTTTATACACAAATTTTATGCACGAAGTTAATGCACAAAGTTTATGCACAAGGTTTATGCACAAAGTTTGTACACAACGTTTATGCACAAAGTTTATGCACAAAGTTTGTACACAAAGTTTATGCACAAAGTTTATGCACAAAGTTTATGCACAAAGTTTATGCACAAAGTTTATGCACAAATGTTATGCACAAAGTTTATGCACAGAGTTTATGCATAAAATTTATGCAACGATTTTATGCACAAAGTTCATGCATAAATTTTATGCACAAAGTTTATGCAGAAAGTTTTTGCACAACGTTTATGCACAAAATTATGCACAAAGTTTGTACACAAAGTTTATGCAAAACATTTATGCACAACGTTTATGCACAAAGTTTATGCACAAAGTTTATGCACAAAGTTTATGCACAAAGTTTGTACACAAAGCTTATGCACAAAGTTTATACACAAAGTTTGTACACAGTTTATGCACAAGGTTTATGCACAAAGTTTATGCACAAATTTGTACACAAAGTTTATGCATAAATTTTGTATACAAACACTGTGCATGAATTTCGTACACAAAGTTTATGCACAAAGTTCATGCACAAAGTTTATGCACAAAGTCTATGCACAAAGTTTATGCACAAAGTTAATGCAAAATGTTTATGCACAAAGTTTGTACACAAATTTTATGCACAAAGTATATGCACAAAGTTTGTACACAAAGTTCATGCGCAATGATTATGCAAAAAGATTATGCACAAAGTTTGTACACAAAGTTCATGCACAAAGTTTATGCACAAAGTTCATGCACAATGTTTATGCACAAAGTTTGTACACAGAGTTAATACACAAGATCTATGCACAAAGTTTGTGCACAACGTTCATGCCCAACGTTTGTAGACAAAGTTCATGCAAAACATTTATGCAAAAAGTTTGTACCCAAAGTATATGCTTAAAGTTAACACACAAATTTTGCACACAAAGTTTATGAACAAAGTTTTCACACAAAGTTTGTACACAAAGTTTATGCACAAAGTTTATGGACAAATTTTGTAGACAACGTTTATGCACAAAGTTTATGCACATCGTTTATGCACAGATACACAAAGTTTCTGCACAGAGTTTATGCACAAAGTTTATGCACAAAGTTTTTACACTGTTTATGCACAACATTTATGCGCAAATTATGTACACAGTTTATGCACAAAGTTTATGCACAAAGTTTATGCAGAAAGTTTGTACACAAAATCTATGCACACAGTTTGTGCACAAAGTTTATGCACAAAGTTTGTACACAAAGTTTATGCATAAATTTTATGCACAAAGCTTATGCATGAAGTTTGTACACGAAGTTTATACAGAAGGTTTATGCACAACGTTTATGCACAAAGTTTGTACACAACGTTTATTCACAAAGTTTATGCATAAAAGTTATGCACAAAATGTGTGCACAATAATTATGCATAAAGTTTGTACACAAAGTTTATGCAGGAAGTTTATGCACAAAGTTTGTACATAAATTTAACACACAAAGGTTATGCACAATGTTTATGCATCAAATTTGTACACAACGTTTGTACAAAAAGTTTATGCAAAACGTTTATGCAAAATTTTTGTACACAAAGTTTATGCACAAAGTTTGTACACAACGTTTGCACACAAAGTTTGCACACAACGTTTGTACACAAAGTTTATGCACAAAGTTTATGGACAAAGTTTGTACACAAAGTTTATGCACAAAGTTTATGCACAGTTCTTTACACAGAGATTATTTACAAAGATTGTGCACAACATTTGTGCATAAAGTTTGTACACAAAGTTTATGCACAAAGTGTCTGCACAAAATTTATGCACAACATTTATGCACATAGTTTATAAACAAAGTTTATGCACAAAGTATATGCACAAAGTTTATGCATAATGTTTGTACACAAAGTTTATGAAAAACTTTTAAGCACAAAGTTAATGCACAAAATTTATGCACAAAGTTTGTATAGAAAGTTTATGCAGAACATTTATAAACAAAGTTTATGCACAAAACGTATGCACAAAGTTTATGCACAATGTTGTACACAAAGTTTATGCAAAACATTTGTCTTTGGCTCGCTCCAGTTGTCTTGGACTTGCTCCAGTTGTCTTGGGTTTGCTCTTGTTGTCTTGGGCTTGCTCCAGTTGTCTAGGCCTTGCTCTAGTTGTCTTCGGCTTGCTCCAGTGGCCTTGGGCTTGCTCCAGTTGTCTTGGCCTTGCTCCAGTTGTCTTGGGCTTGCTCCAGTTGACTTGGGATTGCTCCAGTTGCGTTGGGCTTGCTCCAGTTGTCTTGGCCTTGCTCCAGTTTTCTTAGGCTTGCTCCACTTGTCTTGGGCTTGCCCCAGTTGTCTTGGGCTTGCTCCAGTTGTCTTGGGCTTGCTCCAGTTGTCTTGGTCTTGCTCCAGCTGTCTTGGGCTTGCTCCAACAGTCTTGGACTTGCTCCAGTTGTCTTGGCCTTGCTCCAGTTATCTTTGTTAAACATGGAAGAGGTAGGGGGAGGGAGAGAGGATGGAGTAGGACAGAGGAGGCGGGAGGCGGGAGGAGGCGGGAGTTAGCCGCGAGGCCAACTATCCCTCTCGATGGCTGTGAGGGGGAGAGGCTCTCGAGAGTCGTGAGTGAGGATGGGCTCTCAAGGATTGTGAGGGGGGAGCAAGGTGTCCAACACTTAGCACGAGAGCTGATCGAGACGAGTTGAATGAAGATGTTTTGTTAGAAAGAATGAGCGAGACGAGGGCGAGGACCGCCCCCTACCGGGTCGGCCTCGCCCAGCAGGTGATGTCAGCAAACTAGGGCATGTTGCGCGGCGCAACATGCTCAAGTAAGGGCATCTGGATGCCCATGCGAGTGGCGAGAGGGGGCCATTCGCACCCTTTCGAGGAGGGAGCGAAAGGCCTCCTCCTTTGGCGCGAGTGCACCAGCAAGCTAGCGCGCAGGTCAGGGGACGTGTGCTGGCTTCCAATGGCTAGAGTTACAAGGAGCGCAGGCGCAAGAGTCAGCCTGGTAAGACAGAACCCGACTAGCAGGAGAGGCAAGGTTAGGACTAAGCTAGGCACTCTAGCATAAGTAGCAACAAACGTTTGCTACTTTAACATGATAGCGCAAGCAAGGGTGGATGCCCCAAGCAGAAAGCTTGAACATCACACCACAAGCCCCACGGGGAACACCGGAGCATGCTGCTGTGGAGATGGCGGCTCAGGACGCTGGCGGGGACATCTCGGCAAGAAGACCCCTCCAGAAGCGCACATCCACAGAACTGGAAGGGTGCCGCTGTAACACCCGGCCAGACGACCCCACCGAAGTGCACCACCAGTAGCACCCGCCCAGAAGCGCCTATACCAGGAGCGCCCCACCGGAAGCACGCCACTGAAGCACCCCGCCAGCAGCACCCAGCCAGCAGAACCCGTCGAGACGCACCCAGCCAACACACGCGACCGAGCGCGCCACGTGGCCACGGGTGGCGGTCCCGAAGCGCGTAGCAAAAGCGGGGAGGGTGCCAGGGGAGAGAGTCAAGGACCTGCACCCCACCGCTCAGAAGAACAGGACAACAGAGACACGAAGGGAGGGCGGGGAGAAGCAAGGACCTGCACTACATCGCCCAGAGGCACACGGCAACAGGGACACCAGCAGGTCATGAGAGGGGGGGAAGGGGCAGGGGAAGGGACGGGAAGGAGAGGAGCCCGCAAGGGACACGCACACGGAGGAGAAAAGCGGAGAGTACGGGTGGGCGTAGGGATTCAGCGGACGAGCGGTCATCGGGCAGAGGACAAAACGACGTAGGCACGGGGAGTGGAAAGAGCAAAGAGGAAGTAGGCGCAGTAGAGAGGGGGCAGGGTCTGGAGGCCGACAGAAGTGATACTCGAAGCGAAGGCGGGCTGGTGGAGGTCCTTTGTGAGGAAGTCCGCGAGCTGGAACTCAGCAGAGATGAACCAGAGACAGACATCACCTGCCGCGACCACGTCGCGCACGTAGTGGTGTTCAATGTTGATGTGCTTGGTGCGACGGTGAAGCGCACCAGCGTTCCGGGCAATGGCCAACCCACTCTCACTGTCGGTGTGGAGGGGCACGGCAGGGGTGGGGAGACGAAGTTCGCCGAGAAGGCGACGAAGCCACACTGCCTCGGCAGCAGCACCACCCAAGGCCATGTACTCGGCCTCTCCAGTGCTACAAGCGACACAACCCTGCTTGCCGCTGCGCCAAGAGATGGCAGCAGGGCCAAGGAGGAAGACGAAACCGCTGCGGCTGCGGGCGTCCGAGTCGCAGGCATAATCACTGTCGGCGTAGCCTGTCAGGAGAGGTACGCCTGACCCTGCCGGAAAGACTAAACCGGCACGTGTAGACCCGAGAACGTAGCGAAGGACATACGCGGCCGCCTGGAGGTGAGCCGTGCGAAGCTCACGGGCATACTGGGCCAAGACGTTGACCGCGCAGGCGATGTCGGGGCGCGTGGTGCCAGCGAGATACGTGAGCGCGCCAATGATGGACTGAAAAGTGACGGCGGACTCTGGCGCACCGGACTCTGCGTCGTGAGCCACACGAAGAGCGAGCTGAGTACCCGGTGGCATGGGCGAGGAGGCAGCAGGGAGCGGACGAGAGAGGTCGACGACAGAGGCGAAGCGGTCCGCAAGAGTCTGTACGTAGCACTCCTGATGGACCAACAGGCAGTTAGGAAGGCGCTCGATCTGCATACCCAAGAACATGGCCGCAAGGCCAAGGTCCTTCATGCGGTACGCCGAGGAGAGAAGACCCTTCGCCTCGGAGATCGCAGAGGAAGAGGGAGAGGTGATGAGGAGGTCATCCACATATAGTAGGATGAAGGCAGGCACGAGAGTCGTGCCTCCGACAAAGAGGGAGGGGTCGGACTGACTAGGACGGAAACCGCCATGGACGAGGGTAGACGAGAGCTCCTCGTTCCAGCAACGAGGGGACTGGCGGAGACCGTACAGCGCGCGACGGAGACGACAGACACGTCCTGTGCCGTCGGAGAAGCCCGGGGGCTGGACCATGTAAAGCTCCTCCTCTAGACGACCGTGTAGGAAGGCGTTGTTCACGTCCATCTGATGAAGCTCCCACTGATAGTGGGCCGTGAGACAGATGACAGTGCGGCTCGTCGTGAAGCGGCCGACAGGGGCATAGGTGTCAGTGAAGTCGACGCCGGGGACCTGGGAGTAGCCCTTGGCGGTGAGGCGAGCCTTGTACCGGTCGAGGGCACCCGAGGTGGTGAAATTTTTGCGTAGGACCCACTTGGCCTTGATGGCCGTGCGACCGGGAGGAAGGTCGGCGAGTTCGAGGACACCATGTTCAGCCAGAGCGGCAAGTTCGGCAACACAGGCCGCGTGCCAGGCAACGGCATCCGGACGAGCAAGGGCGTCGGCCAGAGTGAGGGGGTCGGACTCATCAGGGGGGAAAGGAGAAGAAGACGTCGGCGGAATAGAGGCGACCGCAAGGGCACGAGCAGCAGACGCCGGGGCACTGACAAAGTGGTGATCAGTGCAGGCATTGAGTGCATGACAGAATTCGAGATGGAAGAAGTGGCGACCGTGGGCCTGGCCCGGATGGAGGGTGTACCGCAACAAGGGGCGAGAGATGGAGGGCACATCAGCGGATGTGGGAGAAAGTGAAGAAGGGAGGGGAGCAGAGACCGATGGAAGGGGGGGCGGTAGAGATGGAGACAAATGAGTGATGGGCAAGGGGGCAGGAGAAGGGGAAGGAGAAGCGAGTGGGGGAGAGATGGGCGACGGTGTGACAATGGGAGGAAGGGTGCAGGGGGGAAGGGAGGTGGGAGAGAGGGGGATGGAAGGGGAGGTGGAGAGCGGCACAGTAGAGACTCGGGAGGGGGAAGGAGGGGACAACGTAGGGGCTAGGGGTGTGGATGCGACTGGCAGAGAAGTGACCGGAGGGGAGGGAGAGGCGAGGGACGAGGAGGAAGGTAGTGGGGTGACGGGGAGAGGGACAGAAGTGCAGGTAAGGGCGCGAGCGGTGCGGGAGCGAGTGCGAGAGGAGACAGGGGAGGAGGGAGGAGAGGTATCCAGGAGAGGAGGAGAGGGCGAAGAGGCAGGGACGGGGGGAGCGGGGGGAAGTGGACGAGGGGAGAGAGGAGGGGGAGGAGGCGGAGGGGGGGCGGGGGGTCGGGTCCAAGCAGCGTGTGTGCGCATCCATGAGTGGGGGCGAGGGGGAACACCGAGAAGAGAGGTCGGGGTGGGGACGAAAGGCGGAGGGGAAACTGCCGGAGGGGGTGGACAAGAGAGGGGGGCGAGCNNGAGGTATCCAGGAGAGGAGGAGAGGGCGAAGAGGCAGGGACGGGGGGAGCGGGGGGAAGTGGACGAGGGGAGAGAGGAGGGGGAGGAGGCGGAGGGGGGGCGGGGGGTCGGGTCCAAGCAGCGTGTGTGCGCATCCATGAGTGGGGGCGAGGGGGAACACCGAGAAGAGAGGTCGGGGTGGGGACGAAAGGCGGAGGGGAAACTGCCGGAGGGGGTGGACAAGAGAGGGGGGCGAGCGACGATGGGGAGGGAGAGGAAGGAGGAAGGGGCGGAAGGGTCTCGCGAGAGAGGACGTCGACTAGCGAAGGAACGGGTGAGAGGGGAGCAGAGGACGCAGCAATGGGCGAGGATGGCGGAGGTGGGGTCACGGCGAGAAGGACGGGGTCTCCCACACGAGCTATAGGGGAGGATGCAGGGGACGGGGTGTCCTCCAAAATGTCCTCGATAGAGAGGAGAATAGGATCAGTACTGCGAGGGGGAGACGGCGCACGGGGAAGGCCCACAAGCTGAGGCACGGTCAGAGCAGGAGGACCGGAAGGAGGGGAGGGGGGGAAGCCGGGGGGGAGACGGGGGACGACACAGGAGACGGTAAGAGGGGAGGGAGGGCAGAGACAGGCGGCGGACCGCCACGACGATGCGAGGGGGGTAAGGTAGGCGTAGGGGGGACGTTGGGCAGGGGGAAGGAAACGGGCAGAGTGGCGGGAGTCGGGATGGGAGAGGAGGGGGAGGATGAAGGAGGAGGGGGGAGAGGAAAGGAGGCAGGCGCAGGAGGAGGTCCCGTCATGGAGACAGGGGCCGTCGCAAGTGGAAGAGGAGGAACAGCAAGACGGGGTGGAGGGACGTGCGAGGAGGGTAGGAAGGAAGGGAGGACTGGGAAAGGAGAGGCAGAGGTTGGCGATGGGACGGTCGAAGGGGATACGGGAAGGGGGGAAGGAGCGAAGGTGGCTGAAGGCACAGGAGGCACAGAACTGGTCACTGGGGGAGGCGAGGAAGAGGGGGGGACACCGGCAACCACGAGACCGTCGGAAGTGTAGGCCGTGGCAGAGGCCGGAGAAGGGAGACAGCGATCCGCACGAAAGGCACCGTATGTCAGCTGCTCGAAGAATCGGGCATGATAGGACTCGATGACGCGGTGGGCGACAGGGACCCAAAAGCGATGCGCACGAGAATGTGGCGCAACTCCAAGGGTAACGCAGAGGCGCCCAGGTGGATCAAGCTTCCCTGCCCTGGACAGGGGCGCAAGGTAAACGGTGGCCATGGTGCCCCAAACCACAGCCTGACTGAGGTCGGCACGGCGACCAAAGAACAGCTGGAACGGTGTGGTGTCAGGGGTAAGAGGACCATGCGGGATCCGGTTCCAGACCCACGTACGATAGCGGGCTGCCTCAGACCAGAAGCTACGGCCTCGATCAAGGAAACCTGCCTCAGCCATCATCATACGTACCCCCTCGACAAGAGTACGGTTCCAGCGCTCGGCCACCCCATTCTACTGTGGAGAATAGGGGGCAGATAGTTCATGAACTACACCCTCACGGTCAAGGAACGATGCTGTGGCACCAAAGAACTCACCACCGCGGTTGGACCGAAAACGCAATAACTGGTGGCGACTCAAGCGCTGTGCAGATGCATACCACGACTGGATGGTCTGGGCAACATCGCTCTTGGCCCGCAAGAAGAAGACCCATGTGTAACGAGAATAATCATCGATCAAGCTGAGGACATATGTGGCATGCTCAGCGAGGGACTCATCCTGGAGGGGACCAAGAATGTCAGTGTGTACAAGCTCAAGAGGAGCAGACGCGCGGGAGGGTGAGGATGGAAAAGGGAGTCGATGCATCTTGCCAACGGCACAAAAGGTGCAATCGGCAGCGCAGGGGGTCCGGAAGGAAGGGTCGGACAAACCGTCGGCAGGGAGGGTACGAAGAAGGGAAGCAACAACAGGAGAGGGAAGATGGCAGAGGCGACGATGAAGGAGGTGTGAATGGACCGAGCGAGAGAGAGCGACGAGCGCAACAGCATTAGCAGCGTGGGCGGAAGCGGAGTGCGGACCGAGGACCTGGTAGAGGCCCTCGCCGGGAGGCCGACGACCGCGGAGAACAACACGACCACTGGCTCGGTCAGTGACAGCGACGAGCCCAAGAGCATAGGTGGTGGAGAAACCACAGACATCGAGAGTAGGAACGGACAAGAGGGAAAAATCAAGGGCCGGGACGTAAAGGACAGAGGTCAACGTGAGGGAGCCGGCAGAAGAGGTGAGGCAGACAGTGCCCACACCGAGTACAGGGAGGGGTGTCCCATCACCCGTGTACACGGAAGTGATCGTAGAAGCACGGCTGAACTCTGTGAATAGCTCGCGAGCGGGACACATGTGATCAGTCGCCGCACCGTCGACTACCCAAGAAGGAGCCACGACACGCTCAGTGCCAGAAAGGAGGCAATAGGCGGACGTGCGGGGAGAAGAGGGAGACAGACCAAGGTCACATGAGAGGGTGCTAGGAGAAGTGGAACAAGACGTCGAGGCAGCGAGGAGATCAAAGAGAGGAGACATACCAGCAGGCGGCGGTCCGCCAAGTACACCCTCGGCCAAAACTCGACGAATGAGGGCGATGATCGCATCCTCGGTGAGGGGAGGAGGCGCAGCGGGTACCGGCGGTGGACAAACGGGAGCAGCGAGCGGGGGAGCACCGAGAACCGCAGGCGGAGGGGCGCCAGGAGCGACGTAGGGCCGACCACGGAGGAGGGCACGCTGACGGGCAATGCTCTCGCGAAGATCGGGGACGGGAGGGAGCGGGCACGTATCGTGACGATGACCCACAACATTGCAGTTCCAGCACGTGGGCGGACGGGCACCACCGCCACCACCACCGCCAGCCCTGCCAGGCGGGGCGCGAACAGCAAGGGCATGAGCCGTCGGAGGAGGGAGGAGGCCGGGCAAGGCGTCGGACAAGACGGGCTCGGTAGAAGAGACGCTGGGCTGGGAGACCGCCTGGAACGAGCGAAGCCCGTCCAGGAGAACCGGCCAGACGACGCCGGGAGTCTGGTACGCAACTTGAAGGGTAAGTGCGAGGGGAAAGGAAGTGAGGGCGCCGGAGAAGGAGGGTCCAAGGCCAGCAACGACAGACGTAACAAAGGCCTGATCGGACAGAGAGACACCCACAGTGTAAAGCTCGCTTTGAAGGAGCTCCGCACGGCCCAAGTAGGCGCCCAAGGACTCGTCAGGGCGGCGACAGAGAATCCGAAGATCAGCAAGGAGAGGAGAGGCGGAGCGAAGAGAGTCAGACGAGTAAAGGGCAAGGAGTGCCATCCAGGCTTCTCGGGGGTGAGCAGGAAGAGCGGCGGTGGGTGCAAACCGATCAAGCTGGCGAAGGGTGACTGAAGGGGCAGCAGAGTACAGGAGGTGGAAAGCAAGGGCACTGCGATCACGATGAATAAGAGGGAGGGAAGGAGATGGGTCATAATGCTCCCAGAGGTCGTGCATGTGGGTCCAGGACACAAAGCGGGGGGACCACTCAGAGAACGGGGTGCCGGGGATGAGAGCGGGAGCAGCAATCAAGGGGAGGGATGGGGCAGCGGAGGGGTGGAGATCTCGGCGGGCGAGCTGGGCGACGGCAAGGGCGAGAGCGGCGACAGGGTCACCACCGGAAGATGCGCTCAGGGGGACAGCATCGCCGACTGGAGGGAGAACCCCGGCCGGGGCTGCGCCACAGGCGAGCAAGACGCCACTAGGTGGAATGGAGGGGCCAGTAGGGGGGGCGCTGCCTGTCGCAACGACTCCGGGAGGGGCGACAGCAATGCCGGGGGGAATAGCGGCACCAGAGTGGACGGCAGGCCCGGGAGCGAACGAGCCACCTAGGATGACACCACCACTAGGGGCGACAGAGACTCCGACCCCAGAGCCGCCAGTGACAGCAGCACTCGGAGGGGTAATAGGATCGCCAGAAGCGAGAACACCACCCGGGAGAACAGCAGCAACGGGGATGACGTCACCCGCGGGGGTACCGGCAGAGGGCACGACGTCACCAGAGACATCAGGGTCGGAGCTGACAGGGGAAGTAGCGTCGACAAGAGGAATGGAGGGAACGGCACAGGAAGCACCGACAGGACGAAAGTCGAGGGCATCGAGGATGGCCGCGGAGAAGGGGAACGCAAGAGCCCGGGTGGGAGACGGAGGACGGTGGGGTGGGGAAGGGGGAGCACGGAGCGCTGCTAGAGCTGCGGTGACGGCAGCCTCAGCAGCAGAGCGAGGGGAGATGGCGAGGGAGTCATCAACTAGGCCGGTGTCACCGGAGGCGGGGGGGCCGCCTCCGTGGACACCTTCGAGACTTTGTCACGAGACGCCCGGGCGGCAGCGGCGGCGGCGAGAGCACCGGAGAGACCGAGGTCCGCCATGACGCTGCTAGGCCCAGGCCGAGGGCCAAGGGAAGCGAGGAACGAGCGACTACAGGAGGAGTGAACATGCAAGGGAGAAGAAGAACTAACCATGGTGTGTTGTGTGTATTTAGAGGTCATTAAAGGGAGGGAGGGGAAGAGAAGAGGGAAAACGAGAGGGCACCGAGGAACAGGGGAAGGGACAGACAGAGAGAGAGACCCAAAGCACACGTAACCGGGGAGGGAGAACGGAGAGCGAGCCAAGGGGCATCACACGGGGTACGGGGGCAACTCGCACAAGAAGGAAGAGAGGGGGGCACGAAGGAGCAAGAGAGCGTAGGGGGAGGCGGAGAAGGGGAAGCGATAGGACAGAGAGCGGAAGGAGAGGAAGGTACGAGAAAGAGGCAAGAGGGAAAGGGGTGGAGAGGAGGGTGGATGGTGATAGAGAGGGAGGGTGGGGGCGGAGGCAAAAGAGAGAAGGGGAAGAGAAGAAAGGAGGGTAAGAGAGCA
>SZWC01000123.1:340111-367972 GCA_023375785.1 Penium margaritaceum | reverse complement strand
CTTGCTCCAGTTGTCTTGGCCTTTCTCCAGTTGCCTTGGCCTTTGCTCAAGTTGTCTTGGGCCTGCTCCTGTTGTCATGGGCTTGCTCCAGTTTTCTTGGGCTTGCTCGAGTTTTCTTGGCCTTAATCCAGTTGTCTTGGGCTTGCTCCAGTTGTCTTGGGCTTGCTCCAGTTGTCTTCGGCTTGCTCTACTTGTCTTAGGCTTGCTCCAGTTGTCTCGGGCTTGTCCCAGCTGTCTTGGGATTGCTTCAGTTGTCTTGAGATTGCTCCACTTGTTTTGGCCTTGCTCCAGTTGTCTTGGGCTTGCTCCAGTTGTCTTGGCCTTGCTCCAGTTGTCTTGGCCTTGCTCAAGTTTTCTTGGCCTTGCTGCAGTTGTCTTGGCCTTGCTCCAGTTGTCTTGGGCCTGCTCCAGTTGTCTTGGGCTTGCTCCAGTTGTCTTGGCCTTGCTCCAGTTGTCTTTGGCCTGCTCCAGTTGTCTTGGGCTTGCACCAATTGTCTTGGCCTTGCTCCAGATTTCTTGTGCTTTCTCGAGTTTTCTTGGCCTTGCTCCAGATGTCTTGGCCTTGCTCCAGTTGTCTTGGGCTTGCTCAAGTTTTCTTGGGCTTTCTCCAGTTGTATTGGCCTTGCTCCAGTTGTCTTGGCCTTGCTCCAATTATTTTGGGCTTGCTCCAGGTGTCTTGGGCTTGCTCCAGTTGTCTTGGCCTTGCTCTAGTTTTCTTGGGCCTCCTCCAGTCATCTTGAGCTTGCTCCAGTTGTCTTGGGCTTGCTCCAGTTGTCTTGGCCTTGCTCCAGTTGTCTTGGTCTTTCTCCAGTTGTCTTTGGCCTGCTCCAGTTCTCTTGTGCTGTCTCCAGTTTTCTTGGCCTTGCTCTAGTTGTCTTGGCCTAGCTCTAAATGTCTTGGGCTTGCTCCAGTTGTCTTGGGCTTGCTCCAGTTCTCTTGGCTTTGCTCCAGTTGTGTTGGCCTTTCTCCAGTTGTTTTGAGCTTGCTCCAGGTGTCTTGGGCTTGCTCCAGTTGTCTTCGCCTTGCTCTTGTTTTCTTGGGCTTGCTCCAGTTGTCTTGGGCTTGTTCCAGTTGTCTTGGGCTTGCTCCAGTTGTCTTGGCCTTGCTCCAGTTGTCTTAGGCTTGCTCCAGTTGTCTTGAGCTTGCCCTAGTTGTCTTGAGCATTCTCCTGTTGTCTTGGGCTTGCTCCAGTTGTCTTGGCCTTGCTATAGGTGTCTTGGTCTTGCTCCAGCTGTCTTGGCTTTGCTCCAATAATTTTGGGCTTGCTCCAGTTGTCTTGGCCTTACTTCAGTTGTCTTGGCCTTGCTCCAGTTGTCTTGCGCCTGCTCTAGTTGTCTTGGGCTTGCTCCAGTTGTATTGGCTTTGCTCCAGTTTTCTTGGCCTTGCTCCAGTTGTCTTGGGCCTACTCCAGTTGTCTGGGGCTTGCTCCAGTTGTATTGGGCTTGCTCCATTTTTCTTGGCCTTGATCCAATTGTCTTGGGCTTGTTCCAGTTGTCTTGGGCTTGCTCCAGTTGTCTTGGGCTTGCTCCGGTTTTCTTGGCCTTGCTCCAGTTATCTTGGCCTTGCTCCAGCTGTCTTGGGCTTGCTCCAGTTGTCTTTGGCTTTGTCCAGTTGTCTTGGCCTTGTTCAAGTTATCTTGTACTTGCTCCAGTTGTCTTGAGCTTTCTCCAGATGTCTTGGGCTTGCTCCATGTGTCTTGGCCTTGCTCCAGTTGTCTTGGCTTTGATCCAGTTGTTTTGGGCTTGTTCTAGATGTCTTGGGCTTTCTCCAATTGTCTTGGCCTTGCTCCAGTTTTCTCGGCCTTACTCTAGTTGTCTTAAGCTTGCTCCAGGTGTCTTGGGCTTGCTCCAGTTGTCTTGGCTTTGCTCTAGTTGTCTTAGGCTTGCTCCAGTTGTCTTGGGCTTGCCCCAGTTGTCTTGGGCTTGCTACAGCTGTCTTTGGCTTACTCCAGTTGTCTTGGACTTGCTCCTATTGTCTTGGGCTTACTCTTGTTGTCTTGGGATTGCTCCAGTTGTCTTGGCCTTGCTCCAGTTGTCTTAGCCTTGCTCCAGTTGTCTTGGGCTTGCTCCAGTTGCCTTGGGCTTGCTCCAGTTGTCTTGGCCTTGCTCAAGGTTTCTTGGGCTTGCTCCAGTTGACTTGGGCTTGCTCCAGTTGTCTTGGGCTTGCTCCAGTTGTCTCGGCCTTGCTCCAGTTGTCTTAGGCTTGCTCCATTTGTCTTGGGCTTGCCCCAGTTGTCCTGGGCTTGCTCCAGTTGTCTTGGACTTGCTCCACTTGTCTTGGTCTTGCTCCAGCTGTCTTGGGCTTGCCCCAGCTGTCTTGGCTTTGCTCCAGTTGTCTTGGCCTTTCTCCGGTTGTCTTGGCCTTGCTCCAGTTGTCTTGGCCTTGATCCAGATGTCTTGTGCCTGCTCCAGTTGTCTTCGGCTTGCTCCAGTTATCTTGGCCTTGCGCCAGTTGTCTTGGCCTTGCTCCAGTTGTATTGGGCCTGCTCCTATTGTCTTGGGCGTGCTCCACTTGTCTTGGACTTGCTCAAGTTGTCTTGGCTTTGCTCAAGTTGTGTTGGGCTTGTTCTAGGTGTCTTGGGCTTGCTCTTATTGTCTTGGCCTTGCTCCATTTTTCTTGGCCTTGATTTACGTGTCTTAGGCTTACTTTAATTGTCTTGGGCTTGCTCCAATTGTCTTGGCTTTGGTCCAGTTGTCTTAGGCTTGCTCCAGTTGTCTTGGGCTTGCCCCAATTTTCTTGGGCTTGCTCCAGTTGCCTTGGACTTGCTCCAGTTGTCTTGGTCTTGCTCCAGCTGTCTTGGGCTTGCCCCAGCTGTCTTGGCTTTGCTCCAGTTGTCTTGGCCTTGCTCCAGTTGTCTCGGCCTTGCTCCAGTTGTCTTGGCCTTGATCCAGATGTCTTGGGCCTGCTCCAGTTGTCTTCGGCTTGCTCCAGTTATCTTGGCATTGCTCTAGTTGTCTTGGCCTTGCTCCAGTTGTATTGGGCCTGCTCGTGTTGTCTTGGGCGTGCTCCATTTGTCTTGGCCTTGCTCTAGTTGTCTTGGCTTTGCTCCAGTTGTGTTGGGCTTGTTCTAGGTGTCTCGGGCTTTCTCCAATTGTCTTGGCCTTGCTCCAGTTTTCTTGGCCTTGCTCTACGTGTCTTAGGTTTGCTTTAGTTGTCTTGGGCTTGCTCCAGTTGTCTCTGCTTTGCTCCAGTTGTCTAAGGCTTGCTCCAGTTGTCTTGGGCTTGCCCCAGTTGTCTTGGGCTTGCTCCAGTTGTCTTGGGCTTGCTCCAGTTGTCTTGGCCTTGCTCCAGCTTTCTTGGGCTTGCTCCAGCTTTCTTGGCCTTGCTCCAATTGTCTTGGCCTTGCTCCAGTTGTCTTGGCCTTGCTCCAGTTGTCTTGGCCTTGCTCGAGATGTATTGGGCCTGCTCCAGTTGTCTTGGGCTTGCACTAGTTGCCTTGGCCTTGCTCCAGTTCTCTTGTGCTGGCTCCAGTTGTCTTGGCCTTGCTCCAGCTTTCTTCGCCTCGCTCCAGTTGTCTTGGGCTTGCTCCAGCTGTCTTGGCCTTGCTCCAGTTGTCTTGGCCTTGCTCGAGATGTATTGGGCCTGCTCCAGTTGTCTTGGGCTTGCTCCAGTTATCTTGGGCTTGCTCCAGTTGTCTTGGCCTTGCTCCAGTGGTCTTGGCCTTGCTCAAGTTTTCTTGGCCTTGCTCCAGTTGTCTTGGCCTTGCTCCAATTGTTTTGGGCTTGCTCCAGTTGTCTTGGCCTTGCTCCAGTTGTCTTTGGCCTGCTCCAGTTGTCTTGGGCTTGCACTAGTTGCCTTGGCCTTGCTCCAGTTCTCTTGTGCTGTCTGGAGTTGTCTTGGCCTTGCTCCAGTTGTCTTGGGATTGCTCCAGTTCTCTTGGGCTTGCTCCAGTTGTATTGGCCTTGCTCCGGTTGTCTTGGCCTTGCTCCAATTATTGTGGGCTTGCTCCAGGTGTCTTGGGCTTGCTCCAGTTGTCTTATCCTTGCTCTTGTTTTCTTGGGCTTCCTCCAGTCGTCTTGAGCTTGCTCCAGTTTTCTTGGGCTTGCTCCTGTTGTCTTGGCCTTGCTCCAGTTGTCTTGGCCTTGCTCCAGTTGTCTTGTGCTGTCTCCAGTTTTTTGGCCTTGCTCTAGTTGTCTAGGCCTTGCTCTAATTGTCTTGGGCTTGCTCCATTCGTCTTGGGCTTGCTCCAGTTGTCTTGGCTTTGCTCCAGTTGTCTTGGCCTTGCTCCAGTTATTTTGAGCTTGCTCCAGGTGTCTTGAGCTTGCTCCAGCTGTCTTGGCCTTGCTCTTGTCTTCTTGGGCTTGCTCTAGTTGTATCGGGCTTGTTCCAGTTGTCTTGGGCTTGCACCAGTTGCCTTGTTCTTGCTCCAGTTGTCTTAGGCTTGCTCCAGTTGTCTTGGGCTTGCCCCAGATGTCTTGAGCATTATCCAGTTTTCTTGGGCTTGCCCCAGTTGTCTTGGCCTTGCTATAAGTGTCTTGGGCTTGCTTCAGCTGTCTTGGCCTTGCTCCAGTTGTCTTGGGCTTGCTCCAGTTGTCTTGGCCTTACTCCACTTGTCTTGGCCTTGCTCCAGTTGTCTTGGGCCTAGTCCATTTGTCAGGGGCTTGCTCCAGTTGTCTTGGGCTAGTTCCAGTTGTCTTGGGATTGCTCCAGTTGTCTTGGGCTTTCTCCAGTTGTCTTGGGCTTGCTCCGGTTTTCTTGGCCTTGCTCTAGTTGTCTTGGCCTTGCTCCAGATGTCTTGGAATTGCTCCAGTTTTCTTTGGCTTGGTCCCGTTGTCTTGGCCTTGGTCAAGTAATCTTTGAATTGTTCCAGTTGTCTTGAGCTTGCTCCAGTTGTCTTGGGCTTGCTCCAGTTGTCTTCGGCTTGCTCCAGTTGTCTTGGCTTTGCTCCAGTTGTTTTGGGCTTGTTCTAGGGGTCTTGGGCTTGCTCCTATTGTCTTGGCCTTGCTCCAGTTTTCTTGCCCTTACTCCAGTTGTCTAAAGCTTGCTCCAGTTGTCTTGGGCTTGCTCAAGTTGTCTTGGCTTTGCTCCAGTTGTCTTAGGCTTGCTCCAGTTGTCTTAAGCTTGCCCCAGTTGTCTTGGACTTGCTCCAGTTGTCTTGGGCTTGCTCCAGTTGTCTTGGACTTGCTCCAGTTGTCTTGGGCTTGCTCTCGTTGTCTTGGGCTTGCTCCAGTTGTCTTGGCCTTGCTCCTGTTGTCTTAGCCTTGCTCCAGTTGTCTTGGGCTTGCTCCAGTTGCCTTGGGCTTGCACCAGTTGTCTTGGCCTTGCTCCAGTTTTCTTGGGCTTGCTCCTGTTGACTTGGGCTTGCTCCAGTTTTCTTGAGCTTGCTCCAGTTGTCTTGGTCTTGCTCCAGTTGTCTTAGGCTTGCTCCACTTGTCTTGGGCTTGCCCCAGTTGTCTTGTGCTTACTCCAGTTGTCTTGGGCTTGCTCCAGTTGTCTTGGTCTTGCTCCAGCTGTCTTGGGCTTTGTCCAGCTGTCTTGGCCTTGCTCCAGTTGTCTTGGCCTTGCTCCAGTTGTCTTGGCCTTGCTCCAGTTGTCTTGGCCTTAATCCAGATGTCTTGGGCCTGCTCCAATTATCTTGGGCTCACTCCAGTTATCTTGGCCTTGCTCCGGTTGTCTTGGCCTTGCTCCAGTAGTATTGGGCCTGCTCCCATTGTCTTGGGTGTGCTCCATTTGTCTTGGCCTTGCTCCAGTTGCCTCGCCTTTGCTCCAGCTGTTATGGGCTTGTTCTAGGTGTCGCGGGCTTGCTCCAATTGTCTT
This sequence comes from Penium margaritaceum, assembly GCA_023375785.1. Lineage (NCBI taxonomy): Eukaryota > Viridiplantae > Streptophyta > Zygnematophyceae > Desmidiales > Peniaceae > Penium > Penium margaritaceum. Next base: position 362,215 of record SZWC01000123.1, on the reverse strand, counting down.
GGCCTTGCTCCAGTTTTGTTGGCCTTGCTCTAGGTGTCTTTGGCTTGCTCCAGTTGTCTTGGGCTTACACCAGTTGTCTTGGTTTTTCTCCAGTTGTCTTGGGCTTGCTCCAGCTGTCTTGGCCTTGCTCCAATTGTCTTGGCCTTGCTCCAGCTGTCTTGGCCTTGCTCCAGTTGTCTTGTCCTTGCTCCAGATGTCTTGGGCCTGCTCTAGTTGTCTTGGGCTTGCTCCAGTTTTCTTGGCCTTCCTCAAGTTGCCTTGGCCTTTTCTCCAGTTGTCTTCGGCCTGCTTTTGTTGTCTTGGGCTTGCTCCAGTTGTCTTGGGCTTGCTCGAGTCTTCTTGGCCTTGCTCCATTTGTTTTGGCCTTTCTCCAGTTGTCTTGGGCTTGCTCCAGTTGTCTTGACCTTGCTCCAGTTGTCTTAGGCTTTCTCCAGTTGTCTTGGCCTTGCTCCAGTGTTCTTGGGCTTGCTCCAGCTATCTTGGCATTGCTCCAGTTGTCCTTGCATTGCTCCAGTTGTCTTTGCCTGGCTCCAGTTTTCTTGGCCTTGCTCCAGTTTTCTTGGGCCTGTTCGAGTTGACTTGGGCTTTCTCCAGTTGTCTTTGCCTTGCTCCAGTTGTCTTGGGCTTGCAACAGTTGTCTTGGCCTTGCTCCAGTTATCTTGTGCTGTCTCGAGTTGTCTTGGCCTTGATCCAGTTCTCTTGGTCTTGCTCCAGTTGTCTTGGGCATGCTCCAGTTGTCTTGGGCTTGCTCCAGTTGTATTGGCCTTGCTCCAGTTGTCTTGGCCTTGCTCCAGTTGTTTTGGGCTTGCTACAGTTGTCTTGGGCTTGCTCCAGTTGTCTTGGCCTTGCTCTAGTTTTCTTGGGCTTCCTCAGTCGTCTTGAGCTTGCTCCAAATGGCTTGGGCTTGCTCCAGTTGTCTTGGATTTGCTTCAGTTTTCTTGGCCTTGCTCCAGTTCTCTTGGGCTTGCCCCAGTTGTCTTGAGCATTCTCCAGTTGTCTTGGGCTTGCTCCAGTTGTCTTGGCCTTGCTATAGGTGTCTTCGGTTTGCTCGAGCTGGCTTGGCCTTGCTCCAGTTGTCTTGGCCTTGCTCCAGGTGTCTTGGCCTTGATCCAATTGTCTTGGGATTGTTCCAGTTGTCTTGGGCTTGCTCCAGTTGTCTTGGGCTTGCTCCAGTTTTCTTGGCCTTGCTCCAGTTGTCTTGGCGTTGTTCCAGTTGTCTTGGGATTGCTCCTTTGTCTTTGGATTGGTCTAGTTGTCTTGGCCTTGGTCCAGTTGTCTTGGACTTGCTCCAGTTGTCTTGAGCTTGTTCCAGTTGTATTGTGCTTGCTCCAGTTGTCTTAGGCCTTCCCCAGCTGTCTTGGGCTTGCTCTAATTGTCTTGAGCTTTCTCTAGTTGTCTTGGCCTTGCTCCAGTTGTCTTGGGCTTGCTCCAGCTGTCTTGGCATTGCTCCAGTTTTCTTGGCATTGCTCCAGTTGTCTTTGCCTGGCTCCAGTTTTCTTGGCCTTTCTCCAGTTGTATTGGGCCTGTTCGAGTTGTCTTGGGCTTTCTCCAGTTGTCTTTGCCTTGCTCCAGTTGTCTTTGGCCTGCTCCAGTTGTCTTGGGCTCGCACCAGTTGTCTTGTGCTGTCTCAAGTTGTCTTGGCCTTGATCCAGTTCTCTTGGTCTTGCTCCAGTTGTCTTGGGCATGCTCCTGTTGTGTCGGGATTGCTCCAGTTGTGTTGTCCTTGCTCCAGTTGTCTTGGCCTTGCTCCAGTTGTTTTGGGCTTGCTCCAGGTGTCTTGTGCTTGCTCCAGTTGTCTTGGCCTTGCTCTAGTTTTCTTGGGCTTCCTCAGTCGTCTTGAGCTTGCTCCAAATTTCTTGGGCTTTCTCCAGTTGTCTTGGCTTTGCTCCAGTTGTATTGGCCTTGCTCCAGTTGTCTTGGGCTTGCCTCAGTTGTCTTAAGTATTTTCCAGTTGTCTTGGGCTTGCTCCAGTTGTCTTGGCCTTGCCATAGGTGTCTTGGGCTTGCTCCAGCTGGCTTGGCCTTGCTTCAGTTGTCTTGGCCTTGCTCCAATTGTCTTGGGATTGTTCCAGTTGTCTTGGGCTTGCTCCAGTTGTCTTGGGCTTGCTCCAGTTTTCTTGGCCTTGCTCCAGTTATCTTGGCTTTGCTCCAGTTGTCTTGGGATTGCTCCAGTTGTCTTTGGCTTGGTCTAGTTGTCTTGGCCTTGGTCCAGTTGTCTTGGACTTGCTCCAGTTGTCTTGAGCCTGCTCCAGTTGTCTTGGGCTTGCTCCATGTGTCTTGGTCTTTCTCCAGTTGTCTTGGCTTTGCTCCAATTGTTTTGGGCTTGTTCTAGGTGTCTTGGCCTTGCTCCAGTTTTCTTGGCCTTACTCCAGTTGTCTTACGCTTGCTCCACTTGTCTAGGGCTTGCTCCAGTTGTCTTCGCTTTGCTCCAGTTGTCTTAGGCTTGCTCCAGTTGTCTTGGGCTTGCCCCAGTTGTCTTGGGCTTGCTTCAGTTGTCTTTGGCTTGCTCCACTTGTCTTGGCCTTGCTCCAGTTGTCTTGGGCTTGCTCCAGCTGTCTTGGCCTTGCTCCAGTTGTCTTGGCCTTTCTCCAGTTGTCTTGGCCTTGCTCCAGTTGTCTTGGCCTTGCTCCAAATGTCTTGGCCTTGCTCCAGTTGTCTTGGGCTTGCTCCAGTTGTCTTTGGCTTGCTCCACTTGTCTTGGCCTTGCTCCAGTTGTCTTGGGCTTGCTCCAGCTGTCTTGGCCTTGCTCCAGTTGTCTTGGCCTTTCTCCAGTTGTCTTGGCCTTGCTCCAGTTTTCTTGGCCTTGCTCCAAATGTCTTGGCCTTTCTCCAGTTGTCTTGAGCTTGCTCTAGTTGTCTTGGGCTTGCTCCAGTTCTCTTGGCTTTGCTCTAGTTGTATTGGGCTTGCACCATGTGTCTTGGCCTTGCTCCAGTTGTCTTGGCCTTGCTCCAGTTTTCTTAGGTTTCCTCTAGTTGTCTTGGCCTTGCTTCAGTCGTCTTGGGCTTACTCCAGTTGTCTTGGCCTTGTTCCAGTTGTCTTAGGCTTGCTCCATTTGTCATGGGCTTGCCCCAGTTTTCTTGGGTGTTCTCCAGTTGTCTTGGGCTTGCTCCAGTTGTCTTGGCCTTGCTCCAGTTGTCTTGGCCTTGCTCCAGTTATCTTGGCCTTGCTCCAGTTGTCTTGGCCTTGCTCCGGTTTTTTTGGGCCTGCTCCAGTTATCTTGGGCTTGCTGCAGTTGTTTTGGCCTTGCTCTAGTTGTCATGGCCTTGCTCTAGTTGTCTTCGGCCTGCTCCAGTTGTCTTGGGCTTGCTCAAGTTGTCTTGAGCTTGCTCCAGTTTTCTTGGCCTTGCTCCAGTTGTCTTGGCCTTGCTCCAGTTATCTTGGGCTGACTCCAGTTGTCTTGGGCTTGCTCCAGTTGTCTTGGCCTTGGTCCAGTTGTCTTGTACTTGCTCCAGTTGTCTTGAGCTTGCTCGAGTTGTCTTGGGCTTGTTCCAGTTTTCTTGGCCTTGCTCCAATTGTCTTCGCCTTGCTCCAGTTGTTTTGGGCTTGCTTCAGGTGTCTAGGGCCTGCTCCAGTTGTCTAGACCTTGCTCCAGTTTTCTTTTTCTTGCTCCAGTTGTCTTAGGCTTGCTCCAGTTATCTTGGGCTTGCTCCATTTGTCTTGGCCTTGCTCCAGTTGTCTTAGGCGTGCTCCAGTTGTCTTGGGCTTGACCCCAGTTGTCTTGGTCTTGCTCCAGTTGTCTTGGGCTTGCTCCAGTTGTCTTGGCCTTGCTCCTGTAGTCTTGGGCTTGCTCCAGCTGTCTTGGCCTTGCTCCAGCTGTCTTGGCCTTGCTCCAGTTGTCTTGGTCTTGCTCCAAATGTCTTGGCCTTGCTCCAGTTGTATTGGGCCTGCTCCTGTTGTCTTGGGCGTTCCCCAGTTGTCTTGGGCTTGCTCGAGTATTCTTGGCCTTGATCCAGATGTCTTGGGCTTGCTCCTGTTGTCTTGGCCTTGCTCCAGTTGTCTTGGTCTTGCTCCAAATGTCTTGGCCTTGCTCCAGTTGTATTGGGCCTGCTCCTGTTGTCTTGGGCGTTCCCCAGTTGTCTTGGGCTTGCTCGAGTATTCTTGGCCTTGATCCAGATGTCTTCGGCTTGCTCCTGTTCTCTTGGGCTTGCTCCAGTTGTCTTGGCCTTGCTACAGTTGTCTTATACTTGTTCCAGTTGTCTTTGGCTTGCCCTAGTTGTCTTGGGCTTGATCTAAATGTCTTGGGCTTGCTCCTGTTGTCTTGGCCTTGCTCCAGATTTCTTGGGCTTGCTCCAGCTGTCTTGGCATTGCTCCAATTGTCTTGGCCTTGCTCCAGTTGTCTTGGCCTCGCTCTAGTTGACTTGGCCTTGCTCCAGTTGTCTTGGGCCTGCTACAATTGCCTTGGGCATGCTCCAATTGTCTTGGCTTTGCTCCAATTGTCTTGGCCTTGCTCTAGTTGTCTTTTGTCTGCTCTAGATGTCTTGGGCTTGCTCCAGTTGTCTTGGGCTTGCTCCAGTTTTCTTGGCCTTGCTCCATTTGTCTTGGCCGTACTCCAGTTGTCTTGGGCTTGCTCCAGTTGTCTTGGGCTTGCTCCAGTTGTTTTGGCCTTGCTCCACTTGTCTTGTACTTGCTCCAGTTGTCTTGGGCTTTCTCTTCTTGTCTTGGGCTTGCTCCAGATGTCTTAGCCTTGCTCCTGTTGTCTTAGCCTTGCTCCAGGTGTCTTGGGCTTGTTCCAGTTGTCTATGACTGAATTCAGTTTTCTTGGCCTTGCTCCAGGTTTCTTGGGCTTGCTCCAGTTGTCTTGGGCTTGCTCCAGCTGTCTTGGGTTTGCTCCAGATATCTTGGCCTTGCTCCAATTGTCTTAGGCTTGCTCCACTTATCTTGGGCTTGCCCCACTTGTCCTTGACTTGCTCCAGTTATCTTGGGCTTGCTCCAGTTGTGTTGGTCTTGCTCCAGTTGTCTTGGGCTTGCTCCAGCTGTCTTGGCCTTGCTCCAGTTGTCTTGGCCTTGCTTCAGATGTCTTGGGCCTGCTCCAGTTGTCTAGGGCTTGCTCCAGTTATCTTGGCCTTGCTCCAGTTGTCTTGGCTATTCTCCAGTTGTATTTGGCCTGCTCCTGTTGTCTTGGGCTTGCTCCAGTAGTTTTGGGCTTGCTCGAATTTTCTTGGCCTTGCTCTAGTTGTCTTGGGCTTGCTCCAGTTTTCTTGGGCTTGTTCCAGTTGTCTTGGCCTTGCTGCAGTTGTCTTTGGCTTGCTCCAGTTGTCTTGGGCTTGCTCTAGTTGTCTTGGGCTTGCTCCAGTTGTCTTGGGCTTGCTCCAGTTGTCTTGGCCTTGCTCCCGTTGCCTTGGGCTTGCTCCCGCTGCCTTGGCATTGCTCCAGTTGTCTTGGCCTTGCTCCAGTTGTCTTGGCCTTGCTCCAGTTGTCTTCGCCTTACTCCAGTTGTTTTTGGCCTGCTCCAATTGTCCTGGGCTTGCTCCAGTTGTCTTGGCTTTGCTCCAGTTGTCTTGGCCTTGCTCCAGTTGTCTCTGGCCTACTCCAGATGTCTTCGGCTTGCTCCAGGTGTCTTTGGCTTGCTCCAGCTTTCTTGGCCTTGTTCCAGTTGTCTTGGCCTTGCTCCAGTTGTCTTGGGCTTGATCCAGTTGTCTTGGGCTTGCTCCAGTTGTTTTGGCCTTGCTCTAGTTGTCTTCGCCTTGCTCCAGTTCTTTTGGGCTTGCTCCAGTTGTCTTGGGCTTGCTCCAGTTTTCTTGGGCTTGCTCCAGTTTTCTTGGCCTTGCTCCAGTTGTCTTGGCCTTGCTCCAGTTCTTTTGGGCTTGCTCCAGTTGTCTTGGGCTTGCTCCAGTTTTCTTGGGCTTGCTCCAGTTTTCTTGGCCTTGCTCCAGTTGTCTTGGCCTTGCAACAGTTTTCTTGGGGTTGCTCCACTTCTCTTGGGCTTGCTCCAGTGATCTTGGTCTTTTTCCAGTTGCCTTGTACTTGCTCCAGTTGTCTTGGGCTTGCTCCAGTTGTCTTGGGCTTGCTCCAATTACCTTGGCCTTGCTCCAGTTGTCTTGGCTTCGCTCCTGTTGTTTTGGGCTTGCTCGAGGTGCCTTGGACTTACTTTAATTTTCTTGGGCTTTCTCCAGATGTCTTGGCCTTGCTCCAGTTTTCTTGGGCTTGCTCCAGTTTTCTCGGCCTTGCTCCAGTTGTCTTGGCCTTGCTCCAGTCGTCTTCGCCTTGCTCCAGTTGTCTTGGCCTTGCTCCAGTTGCGTTGGACTTGCTCCAGTTGTCTTTGGAATGCTCCAATTGTCAAGGGATTGCTCCAGTTGTCTTGCCCTTGCTCCAGTTATCTTAGGCTTGCTCCAGCTGTCTTGGACTGGCTCTAGTTGTCTTGGGCTTGCTCCAGTTGTCTTGGCCTTGCTCCTGTTGTCCTGGCCTTGCTCCAGTTTTTATTGGGCTTGCTCCAGGTGTCTTGGGCTTGCTCCAGTTCTCTTGGCCTTGCTCCAGTTTTCTTGGGCTTGCTCCAGTTATCTTGGGCTTGCTCCTGTTGTCTTGGGCTTACTCCTGTTGTCTTGGCCTTGCTCCATTTGTCTTAGGCTTGATCCAGTTGTCTTAGGCTAGCCCGAGTTGTCTTGGGCTTGCCCCAGTTGTCTTGGGCTTGCCCCAGTTTTCTTTCGCTTGCTCCAGTTGTCTTGGCCTTGCTCCAGTTGTCTTGGGCTTGCTCCAGTTGTCTTGGCCTATCTCAAGTTGTCTTGGCCTTTCTCCAATGGTCTTGGCCTTGCTCAAGTTGTATTGGCCTTGCTCCAGGTGTCTTGTGTTGTCTCCAGTTTTCTTGGCCTTGCTCCAGATGTCTTGTCCATACTCCAGTTGTCTTGAGCTTGCTCTAGTTGTCTTGGGCTTGCTCCAGTTCTCTTGGCTTTGCTCTAGTTGTCTTGGACTTGCTCCATGTGTCTTGGCCTTGCTCCAGTTGTCTTGGCCTTGCTCCAGTTTTCTTAGGTTTCCTCCATTTGTCTTAGGCTTGCTTCAGTCGTCTTGAGCTTGCTCCAGTTGTCTTGGCCTTGTTCCAGTTGTCTTAGACTTGCTTCAGTTGTCATGGACTTGTCCCAGTTTTCTTGGGTGTTCTCCTGTTGTCTTCGGCTTGCTCCATTTGTCTTGGCCTTTCTCCAGTTGTCTTGGCCTTGCTCCAGTTATCTTGGCCTTGCTCCAGTTGTCTTGGCCTTGCTCCAGTTGTTTTGGGCCTGCTCCAGTTATCTTGGGCTTCCTCCAGTTGTCCTGGCCTTGCTCCAGTTTTTTTGGCCTTGCTCCAGTTGTCTTCGGCTTGCTCCAGTTGTCTTGAGCTTGCTCCAGTTTTCTTGGCCTTGCTCATGTTGTCTTGGCCTTGCTCATGCTGTCTTGGCTCCAGTTATATTGGGCTTGCTCCATTTGTCTCGGCCTTGGTCCGGTTGTCTTGGACTTGCTCCACTTGTCTTGAGCTTGCTCGAGTTGTGTTGGGCTTGTTCCAGTTGTCTTGGCCTTGCTCCAATTGTCTTGGCCTTGCTCCAGTTATTTTCGGCTTGCTTCAGGTGTCTCGGGCTTGCTCCAGTTGTCTAGACCTTGCTCCAGTTTTCGTTTTCTTGCTCCAGTTGTCTTAGGCTTGCTCCAGTTATCTTGGACTTGCTCCAGTTGGCTTGGCCTTGCTCCAGTTGTCTTAGGCTTGCTCCAGTTGTCTTGGGCTTGACCCCAGTTGTCTTGGGCTTGCTCCAGTTGTCTTGGGCTTGCTCCAGTTGTCTTGGCCTTGCTCCTGTTGTCTTGGGCTTGCTCCAGCTGTCTTGGCCTTGCTCCAGTTGTCTTAGGCTTGCTCCAGTTCTCTTGGGCTTGCCCCAGTTGTCTGGGGCTTGCTCCAGTTGTCTTGGGCTTGACCCCAGTTGTCTTGGGCTTGCTCCAGTTGTCTTGGGCTTGCTCCAGTTGTCTTGGCCTTGCTCCTGTTGTCTTGGGCTTGCTCCAGCTGTCTTGGCCTTGCTCCAGTTGTCTTGGCCTTGCTCCAGTTGTCTTGGCCTTGCTCCAGCTTTCTTGGCCTTGCTCCAGTTGTATTGGGCCTGCTCCTGTTGTCTTGGGCGTTCCCCAGTTGTCTGGGGCTTGCTCCATATGTCTTGGGCTTGCTCCAGTTGTCTTGGCTTTGCTTCAGTTTTCTTGGCCTTGCTCCAGTTCTCTTGGGCTTGCCCCAGTTTCTTGAGCATTCTCCAGTTGTCTTGGGCTTGCTCCAGTTGTCTTGGCCTTGCAACAGTTGTCTTGGGGTTGCTCCACTTCTCTTGGGCTTGCTTCAGTGATCTTGGTCTTTTTCCAGTTGCCTTGTACTTGCTCCAGTTGTCTTGGGCTTGCTCCAGTTGTCTTGGGCTTGCTCCAATTACCTTGGCCTTGCTCCAGTTGTCTTGGCCTCGCTCCTGTTGTTTTGGGCTTGCTCGAGGTGCCTTGGACTTACTTTTATGTTCTTGGGCTTTCTCCAGTTGTCTTGGCCTTGCTCCAGTTTTCTTGGGCTTTCTCCAGTTTTCTCGGCCTTGCTCCAGTTGTCTTGGCCTTGCTCCAGTCGTCTTCGCCTTGCTCCAGTTGTCTTGGCCTTGCTCCAGTTGTGTTGGACTTGCTCCAGTTGTCTTTGGAATGCTCCAATTGTCAAGGGATTGCTCCAGTTGTCTTGGCCTTGCTCCAGTTATCTTAGGCTTGCTCCAGCTGTCTTGGACTGGCTCTAGTTGTCTTGGGCTTGCTCCAGTTGTCTTGGCCTTGCTCCTGTTGTCCTGGCCTTGCTCCAGTTTTTATTGGGCTTTCTCCAGGTGTCTTGGGCTTGCTCCAGTTCTCTTGGCCTTGCTCCAGTTTTCTTGCCCTTGCTCCATATGTCTTAGGCCTGCCCCAGCTGTCTTGGGCTTGCTCTAGTTGTCTTGAGCTTTCTCTAGTTGTCTTGGCCTTGCTCCAGTTGTCTTGGGCTTGCTCCTGCTGTCTTGGCATTGCTCCAGTTGTCTTGGCATTTCTCCAGTTGTCTCTGCTTGGCTCCAGTTTTCTTGGCCTTGCTCCAGTTGTATTGGGCATGTTCGAGTTGTCCTGGGCTTCCTCCAGTTTTCTTTGCCTTGCTCCAGTTGTCTTTGGCCTGCTCCAGTTGTCTTGGGCTCGCACCAGTTGTCTTGGCCTTGCTCCATTTGTCTTGTGCTGTCTCGAGTTGTCTTGGCCTTGATCCAGTTCTCTTGGTCTTTCTCCAGTTGTCTTGGGCATGCTCCACTTGTCTTGGGCTTGCTCCAGTTGTATTGTCCGTGCTCCAGTTGTCTTGGCCTTGCTCCAGTTGTTTTGCGTATGCTCCAGGTGTCTTGTGCTTGCTCCAGTTGTCTTGGCCTTGCTCTAGTTTTCTTGGGCTTCCTCAATCGTCTTGAGCTTGCTCCAAATTTCTTGGGCTTGCTCCAGTTGTCTTGGCTTTGCTCCAGTTGTATTGGCCTTGCTCCAGTTGTCTTGGGCTTTCCTCAGTTCTCTTGAGCATTCTCCAGTTGTCTTGGGCTTGCTCTAGTTGTCTTGGCCTAGCTATAGGTGTCTTGTGCTTGCTCCAGCTGGCTTGGCCTTGCTCCAGTTGTCTTGGCCTTGCTCCAGATGTCTTGGCCTTGATCCAATTTTTCTTGGGATTGTTCCAGTTGTCTTGGGCTTGCTCCAGTTGTCTTAGGCTTGCTCCAGTTTTCTTGGCCTTGCTCCAGTTGTCTTCGCATTGCTCCAGTTCTCTTGGGATTGCTCCAGTTGCCTTTGGCTTGGTCTAGTTGTCTTGGCCTTGGTCCAGTTGTCTTGGACTTGCTCCAGTTGTCTTGAGCTTTCTCCAGTTGTCTTGGGCTTGCTCCATGTGTCTTGTTCTTGCTCCAGTTGTCTTGGCTTTGCTCCAATTGTTTTGGGCTTGTTCTAGGTGTCTTAGGCTTGCTCCAATTGTCTGCACCTTGATCCAGTTTTCTTGGCCTTATTCCAGTTGTCTTAGGCTTGCTCCAGTTGTCTTGGGCTTGCTCCAGTTGTCTTCGCTTTGCTCCAGTTGTATTAGGCTTGCTCCAGTTGTCTTGGGCTTGCCCCGGTCGTCTTGGGCTTGCTTCAGTTGTCGTTGGCTTGCTCCACTTGTCTTGGCCTTGCTCCAGTTGTCTTGGGCTTGCTCCAGCTGTCTTGGCCTTGCTCCAGTTGTCTTGGCCTTTCTCCAGTTGTCTTGGCCTTGCTCCAGTTGTCTTGGCCTTGCTCCAGTTGTCTTGTGCTGTCTCTAGTTTTCTTGGCCTTGCTCCAAATGTCTTGGCCTTTCTCCAATTGACTTGACCTTGCTCTAGTTGTCTTGGGCTTGCTCCAGTTCTCTTGGCTTTGCTCTAGTTGTATTGGGCTTGCACCATGTTTCTTGGCCTTGCTCCAGTTGTCTTGGCCTTGCTCCAGTTTTCTTAGGTTTCCTCCAGTTGTCTTGGCCTTGCTCCAGTCTTCTTGGGCTTACTCCAGTTGTCTTGGCCTTGCTCCAGTTGTCTTAGGCTTGCTCCAGTTGTCATGGGCTTGCCCCAGTTTTCTTGGGTATTCTCCAGTTGTCTTGGGCTCGCTCCAGTTGTCTTGGCCTTGCTCCAGTTGTCTTGGCCTTGCTCCAGTTATCTTGGCCTTGCTCCAGTTGTCTTGGCCTTTCTCCGGTTGTTTTGGGCCTGCTCCAGATATCTTGGGCTTGCTGCAGTTGTTTTTGCCTTGCTCCAGTTGTCTTGGCCTTGCTCCAGTTGTCTTCGGCCTGCTCCAGTTGTCTTGGGCTTGCTCCAGTTGTCTTGAGCTTGCTCCAGTTTTCTTGGCCTTGCTCCAGTTGTCTTGGCCTTGCTCCAGTTGTCTTGGGCTTGCTCCAGTTTTCTTGGCCTTGCTCCAGTTGTCTTGGCCTTGCTCCAGTTGTCTTGGGCTGAATCCAGTTGTCTTGGGCTTGCTCCAATTGTCTTGGCCTTGGTTCAGTTGTCTTGGACTTGCTCCAGTTGTCTTGAGCTTGCTTGAGTTGTCTTGGGCATGTTCCAGTTGTCTCGGCCTTGCTCCAATTGTCTTCGCCTTGCTCCAGTTGTTTTGGGCTTGCTTCAGGTGTCTAGGGCTTGCTCCAGTTGTCTAGACCTTGCTGCAGTTTTCTTTTTCTTGCTCCAGTTGTCTTAGGCTTTCTCCAGTTATCTTGGGCTTGCTCCAGTTGTCTTGGCCTTGCTCCAGTTGTCTTAGGCGTGCTCCAGTTGTCTTGGGCTTGACCCCAGTTGTCTTGGTCTTGCTCCAGTTGTCTTGGCCTTGCTCTAGTTGTCTTAGGCTTGCTCCAGTTGTCTTGGGCTTACTCCTGTTGTCTTGGCCTTGCTCCAGATTTCTTGGGCTTGCTCCAGCTGTCTTGGCCTTGCTCCAGTTGTCTCTGGCTTGCTCCAGATGTCTTGGGCTTGCTCCAGGTGTCTTTGGCTTGCTCCACTTTTCCTGGCCTTGCTCCAGTTGTCTTGGCCGTGCTCCAGTTGTCTTGGCCTTGCTCTAGTTGTCTTAGGCTTGCTCCAGTTGTCTTGGGCTTACTCCTGTTGTCTTGGCCTTGCTCCAGATTTCTTGGGCTTGCTCCAGCTGTCTTGGCCTTGCTCCAGTTGTCTCTGGCTTGCTCCAGATGTCTTGGGCTTGCTCCAGGTGTCTTTGGCTTGCTCCACTTTTCCTGGCCTTGCTCCAGTTGTCTTGGCCGTGCTCCAGTTGTCTTGGCCTTGCTCTAGTTGTCTTAGGCTTGCTCCAGTTGTCTTGGGCTTACTCCTGTTGTCTTGGCCTTGCTCCAGATTTCTTGGGCTTGCTCCAGCTGTCTTGGCCTTGCTCCAGTTGTCTCTGGCTTGCTCCAGATGTCTTGGGCTTGCTCCAGGTGTCTTTGGCTTGCTCCACTTTTCCTGGCCTTGCTCCAGTTGTCTTGGCCGTGCTCCAGTTGTCTTGGCCTTGCTCTAGTTGTCTTAGGCTTGCTCCAGTTGTCTTGGGCTTACTCCTGTTGTCTTGGCCTTGCTCCAGATTTCTTGGGCTTGCTCCAGCTGTCTTGGCCTTGCTCCAGTTGTCTCTGGCTTGCTCCAGATGTCTTGGGCTTGCTCCAGGTGTCTTTGGCTTGCTCCACTTTTCCTGGCCTTGCTCCAGTTGTCTTGGCCGTGCTCCAGTTGTCTTGGCCTTGCTCTAGTTGTCTTAGGCTTGCTCCAGTTGTCTTGGGCTTACTCCTGTTGTCTTGGCCTTGCTCCAGATTTCTTGGGCTTGCTCCAGCTGTCTTGGCCTTGCTCCAGTTGTCTCTGGCTTGCTCCAGATGTCTTGGGCTTGCTCCAGGTGTCTTTGGCTTGCTCCACTTTTCCTGGCCTTGCTCCAGTTGTCTTGGCCGTGCTCCAGTTGTCTTGGCCTTGCTCTAGTTGTCTTAGGCTTGCTCCAGTTGTCTTGGGCTTACTCCTGTTGTCTTGGCCTTGCTCCAGATTTCTTGGGCTTGCTCCAGCTGTCTTGGCCTTGCTCCAGTTGTCTCTGGCTTGCTCCAGATGTCTTGGGCTTGCTCCAGGTGTCTTTGGCTTGCTCCACTTTTCCTGGCCTTGCTCCAGTTGTCTTGGCCGTGCTCCAGTTGTCTTGGCCTTGCTCTAGTTGTCTTAGGCTTGCTCCAGTTGTCTTGGGCTTACTCCTGTTGTCTTGGCCTTGCTCCAGATTTCTTGGGCTTGCTCCAGCTGTCTTGGCCTTGCTCCAGTTGTCTCTGGCTTGCTCCAGATGTCTTGGGCTTGCTCCAGGTGTCTTTGGCTTGCTCCACTTTTCCTGGCCTTGCTCCAGTTGTCTTGGCCGTGCTCCAGTTGTCTTGGCCTTGCTCTAGTTGTCTTAGGCTTGCTCCAGTTGTCTTGGGCTTACTCCTGTTGTCTTGGCCTTGCTCCAGATTTCTTGGGCTTGCTCCAGCTGTCTTGGCCTTGCTCCAGTTGTCTCTGGCTTGCTCCAGATGTCTTGGGCTTGCTCCAGGTGTCTTTGGCTTGCTCCACTTTTCCTGGCCTTGCTCCAGTTGTCTTGGCCGTGCTCCAGTTGTCTTGGCCTTGCTCTAGTTGTCTTAGGCTTGCTCCAGTTGTCTTGGGCTTACTCCTGTTGTCTTGGCCTTGCTCCAGATTTCTTGGGCTTGCTCCAGCTGTCTTGGCCTTGCTCCAGTTGTCTCTGGCTTGCTCCAGATGTCTTGGGCTTGCTCCAGGTGTCTTTGGCTTGCTCCACTTTTCCTGGCCTTGCTCCAGTTGTCTTGGCCGTGCTCCAGTTGTCTTGGCCTTGCTCTAGTTGTCTTAGGCTTGCTCCAGTTGTCTTGGGCTTACTCCTGTTGTCTTGGCCTTGCTCCAGATTTCTTGGGCTTGCTCCAGCTGTCTTGGCCTTGCTCCAGTTGTCTCTGGCTTGCTCCAGATGTCTTGGGCTTGCTCCAGGTGTCTTTGGCTTGCTCCACTTTTCCTGGCCTTGCTCCAGTTGTCTTGGCCGTGCTCCAGTTGTCTTGGCCTTGCTCTAGTTGTCTTAGGCTTGCTCCAGTTGTCTTGGGCTTACTCCTGTTGTCTTGGCCTTGCTCCAGATTTCTTGGGCTTGCTCCAGCTGTCTTGGCCTTGCTCCAGTTGTCTCTGGCTTGCTCCAGATGTCTTGGGCTTGCTCCAGGTGTCTTTGGCTTGCTCCACTTTTCCTGGCCTTGCTCCAGTTGTCTTGGCCGTGCTCCAGTTGTCTTGGCCTTGCTCTAGTTGTCTTAGGCTTGCTCCAGTTGTCTTGGGCTTACTCCTGTTGTCTTGGCCTTGCTCCAGATTTCTTGGGCTTGCTCCAGCTGTCTTGGCCTTGCTCCAGTTGTCTCTGGCTTGCTCCAGATGTCTTGGGCTTGCTCCAGGTGTCTTTGGCTTGCTCCACTTTTCCTGGCCTTGCTCCAGTTGTCTTGGCCGTGCTCCAGTTGTCTTGGCCTTGCTCTAGTTGTCTTAGGCTTGCTCCAGTTGTCTTGGGCTTACTCCTGTTGTCTTGGCCTTGCTCCAGATTTCTTGGGCTTGCTCCAGCTGTCTTGGCCTTGCTCCAGTTGTCTCTGGCTTGCTCCAGATGTCTTGGGCTTGCTCCAGGTGTCTTTGGCTTGCTCCACTTTTCCTGGCCTTGCTCCAGTTGTCTTGGCCGTGCTCCAGTTGTCTTGGCCTTGCTCTAGTTGTCTTAGGCTTGCTCCAGTTGTCTTGGGCTTACTCCTGTTGTCTTGGCCTTGCTCCAGATTTCTTGGGCTTGCTCCAGCTGTCTTGGCCTTGCTCCAGTTGTCTCTGGCTTGCTCCAGATGTCTTGGGCTTGCTCCAGGTGTCTTTGGCTTGCTCCACTTTTCCTGGCCTTGCTCCAGTTGTCTTGGCCGTGCTCCAGTTGTCTTGGCCTTGCTCTAGTTGTCTTAGGCTTGCTCCAGTTGTCTTGGGCTTACTCCTGTTGTCTTGGCCTTGCTCCAGATTTCTTGGGCTTGCTCCAGCTGTCTTGGCCTTGCTCCAGTTGTCTCTGGCTTGCTCCAGATGTCTTGGGCTTGCTCCAGGTGTCTTTGGCTTGCTCCACTTTTCCTGGCCTTGCTCCAGTTGTCTTGGCCGTGCTCCAGTTGTCTTGGCCTTGCTCTAGTTGTCTTAGGCTTGCTCCAGTTGTCTTGGGCTTACTCCTGTTGTCTTGGCCTTGCTCCAGATTTCTTGGGCTTGCTCCAGCTGTCTTGGCCTTGCTCCAGTTGTCTTCGCCTTGCTCCAGTTGTCTTGGCCTTGCTCCAGTTGTCTCTGGCCTACTCCAGATGTCTTCGGCTTGCTCCAGGTGTCTTTGGCTTGCTCCACTTTTCCTGTCCTTGCTCCAGTTGTCTTGGCCTTGCTCCAGTTGTGTTGGGCTTGCTCCAGTTGTCTTTGGCTTGCTCCAGTTGTTTTGGCCTTGCTCCAGTTGTCTTAGCCTTGCTCCAGTTCTTTTGTGCTTGCTCCAGTTGTCTTGGGCTTGCTCCAGTTGTCTTGGGCTTGCTCCAGTTTTCTTGGCCTTGCTCCAGTTGTCTTGGCCTTGCAACAGTTTTCTTGGGGTTGCTCCACTTGTCTTGGTCTTTTTCCAGTTGTCTTGTACTTGCTCCAGTTTTCTTGGGCTTGCTCCAGTTGTCTTGGGGTTGCTCCAATTACCTTGGCCTTGCTCCAGTTGTCTTGGGGTTGCTCCACTTGTCTTGGTCTTTTTCCAGTTGTCTTGTACTTGCTCCAGTTTTCTTGGGCTTGCTCCAGTTGTCTTGGGGTTGCTCCAATTACCTTGGCCTTGCTCCAGTTGTCTTGGCCTCGCTCCTGTTGTTTTGGGCTTGCTTGAGGTGTCTTGGACTTAATTTAGTTTTCTTGGGCTTTCTCCAGTTGTCTTGGCCTTGCTCCAGTTGTCTTGGTCTTGCTCCAGTTGTCTCGACCTTGCTCCAGTTGTCTTGGCCTTGCTCCAGTTGTCTTCGCCTTGCTCCAGTTGTCTTGGCCTTTGCTCCAGTTGTCTTGGACTTGCTCCAGTTGTCTTGGGAATGCTCCAATTGTCATGGGCTTGCTCCAGTTGTCTTGGGCTTGCTCCAGTTTTATTGGCCTTGCTCGAGTTGTCTTCGGCTTGCTCCAATTGTCAAGGGATTGCTCCTGTTGTCTTGGCCTTGCTCCAGTTATCTTAGGCTTGCTCCAGCTGTCTTGCACTGGCTCTAGTTTTCTTGGGCTTGCTCTAGTTGTCTTGGCCTTGCTCCAGTTGTCAAGGGATTGCTCCTGTTGTCTTGGCCTTGCTCCAGTTATCTTAGGCTTGCTCCAGCTGTCTTGCACTGGCTCTAGTTTTCTTGGGCTTGCTCTAGTTGTCTTGGCCTTGCTCCAGTTGTCTTGGCCTTGCTCCAGTTTTTATTGGGCTTGCCCCAGGTGTCTTGGGCTTGCTCCAGTTCTCTTGGCCTTGCTCCAGTTTTCTTGCGCTTGCTCCAGTTATCTTGGGCTTGCTCCAGTTGTCTTGGGCTTACTCCTGTTGTCTTGGCCTTGCTCCAGTTATCTTAGGCTTGCTCCAGCTGTCTTGCACTGGCTCTAGTTTTCTTGGGCTTGCTCTAGTTGTCTTGGCCTTGCTCCAGTTGTCGTGGCCTTGCTCCAGTTTGTATTGGGCTTGCCCCAGGTGTCTTGGGCTTGCTCCAGTTCTCTTGGCTTTGCTCTAGCTGTCTTGGCCTTGCTCCAGTTGTCTCTGGCTTGCTCCAGATGTCTTCGGCTTGCTCCAGGTGTCTTTGGCTTGCTCCAGTTTTCCTGTCCTTGCTCCAGTTGTCTTGGCCTTGCTCGAGTTGTCTCTGGCCTACTCCAGATGTCTTCGGCTTGCTCCAGGTGTCTTTGGCTTGCTCCAGTTTTCCTGTCCTTGCTCCAGTTGTCTTGGCCTTGCTCGAGTTGTCTCTGGCCTACTCCAGATGTCTTCGGCTTGCTCCAGGTGTCTTTGGCTTGCTCCAGTTTTCCTGTCCTTGCTCCAGTTGTCTTGGCCTTGCTCGAGTTGTCTCTGGCCTACTCCAGATGTCTTCGGCTTGCTCCAGGTGTCTTTGGCTTGCTCCAGTTTTCCTGTCCTTGCTCCAGTTGTCTTGGCCTTGCTCGAGTTGTCTCTGGCCTACTCCAGATGTCTTCGGCTTGCTCCAGGTGTCTTTGGCTTGCTCCAGTTTTCCTGTCCTTGCTCCAGTTGTCTTGGCCTTGCTCGAGTTGTCTCTGGCCTACTCCAGATGTCTTCGGCTTGCTCCAGGTGTCTTTGGCTTGCTCCAGTTTTCCTGTCCTTGCTCCAGTTGTCTTGGCCTTGCTCGAGTTGTCTCTGGCCTACTCCAGATGTCTTCGGCTTGCTCCAGGTGTCTTTGGCTTGCTCCAGTTTTCCTGTCCTTGCTCCAGTTGTCTTGGCCTTGCTCGAGTTGTCTCTGGCCTACTCCAGATGTCTTCGGCTTGCTCCAGGTGTCTTTGGCTTGCTCCAGTTTTCCTGTCCTTGCTCCAGTTGTCTTGGCCTTGCTCGAGTTGTCTCTGGCCTACTCCAGATGTCTTCGGCTTGCTCCAGGTGTCTTTGGCTTGCTCCAGTTTTCCTGTCCTTGCTCCAGTTGTCTTGGCCTTGCTCGAGTTGTCTCTGGCCTACTCCAGATGTCTTCGGCTTGCTCCAGGTGTCTTTGGCTTGCTCCAGTTTTCCTGTCCTTGCTCCAGTTGTCTTGGCCTTGCTCGAGTTGTCTCTGGCCTACTCCAGATGTCTTCGGCTTGCTCCAGGTGTCTTTGGCTTGCTCCAGTTTTCCTGTCCTTGCTCCAGTTGTCTTGGCCTTGCTCGAGTTGTCTCTGGCCTACTCCAGATGTCTTCGGCTTGCTCCAGGTGTCTTTGGCTTGCTCCAGTTTTCCTGTCCTTGCTCCAGTTGTCTTGGCCTTGCTCGAGTTGTCTCTGGCCTACTCCAGATGTCTTCGGCTTGCTCCAGGTGTCTTTGGCTTGCTCCAGTTTTCCTGTCCTTGCTCCAGTTGTCTTGGCCTTGCTCGAGTTGTCTCTGGCCTACTCCAGATGTCTTCGGCTTGCTCCAGGTGTCTTTGGCTTGCTCCAGTTTTCCTGTCCTTGCTCCAGTTGTCTTGGCCTTGCTCGAGTTGTCTCTGGCCTACTCCAGATGTCTTCGGCTTGCTCCAGGTGTCTTTGGCTTGCTCCAGTTTTCCTGTCCTTGCTCCAGTTGTCTTGGCCTTGCTCGAGTTGTCTCTGGCCTACTCCAGATGTCTTCGGCTTGCTCCAGGTGTCTTTGGCTTGCTCCAGTTTTCCTGTCCTTGCTCCAGTTGTCTTGGCCTTGCTCGAGTTGTCTCTGGCCTACTCCAGATGTCTTCGGCTTGCTCCAGGTGTCTTTGGCTTGCTCCAGTTTTCCTGTCCTTGCTCCAGTTGTCTTGGCCTTGCTCGAGTTGTCTCTGGCCTACTCCAGATGTCTTCGGCTTGCTCCAGGTGTCTTTGGCTTGCTCCAGTTTTCCTGTCCTTGCTCCAGTTGTCTTGGCCTTGCTCCTGTTGTCTTGGGCTTGCTCCAGTTGTCTTAGGCTTGCTCCAGTTGTCTTAGGCTTGCTCCAGTTGTCTTAGGCTTGCCCGAGTTGTCTTGAGCTTGCCCCAGTTGTCTTGGGCTTGCCCCAGTTTTCTTTCGCTTGCTCCAGTTGTCTTGGCCTTGCTCCAGTTGTCTTGGGCTTGCTCCAGCTGTCTTGGCCTTGCTCCAGTTTTCTTGGCCTTTCTCCAATTGTCTTGGCCTTGCTCAAGTTGTATTGGCCTTGCTCCAGGTGTCTTGTGTTGTCTCCAGTTTTCTTGGCCTTGCTCCAGATGTCTTGGCCTTACTCCAGTTGTCTTGAGTTTGCTCTAGTTGTCTTGGGCTTGCTCCAGTTCTCTTGGCTTTGCTCTAGCTGTCTTGGACTTGCTCCATGTGTCTTGGCCTTGCTCCAGTTGTCTTGGCCTTGCTCCATTTTTCATAGGTTTCCTCCATTTTTCTTGGGCTTGCTTCAGTCGTCTTGGGCTTGCTCCAGAGGTCTTGGCCTTGTTCCAGTTGTCTTAGACTTGCTTCAGTTGTCTTGGACTTGTCCCAGTTTTCTTGGGTGTTCTCTTGTTGTCTTGGGCTTGCTCCAGTTGTCTTGGCATTTCTCCAGTTGTCTTGGCCTTGCTCCAGTTATCTTGGCCTTGCTCCAGTTGTCTTGGCCTTGCTCCAGTTGTTTTGGGCCTGCTCCAGTTATCTTGGGCTTCCTCCAGTTGTCCTGGCCTCGCTCCAGTTGTTTTGGCATTGCTCCTGTTGGCTTGGGTTTGCTCCAGTTGTCTTGAGCTTGCTCCAGTTTTCTTGGCCTTGCTCATGTTGTCTTGGCCTTGCTCGAGTTGTCTTGGGCTGGCTCCAGTTATATTGGGCTTGCTCCAGTTGTCTTTGCCTTGGTCCAGTTGTCTTGGACTTGCTCCACTTGTCTTGAGCTTGCTTGAGTTGTCTTGGGCTTGTTCCAGTTGTCTTGGCCTTGCTCCAATTGTCTTCGCCTTGCTCCAGTTCTTTTTGGCTTGCTTCAGGTGTCTCGGGCTTGCTCCAGTTGTCTAGACCTTGCTCCAGTTTTTGTTTTCTTGCTCCAGTTGTCTTAGGCTTGCTCCAGTTATCTTGGACTTGCTCCAGTTGGCTTGGCATTGCTCCAGTTGTCTTATGCTTGCTCCAGTTGTCTTGGGCTTGACCCCAGTTGTCTTGGGCTTGCTCCAGTTGTCTTGGGCTTGCTCCAGTTGTCTTGGCCTTGCTCCTGTTGTCTTGGGCTTGCTCCAGCTGTCTTGGCCTTGCTCCAGTTGTCTTGGGCTTGCTCCAGTTGTCTTGGGCTTGCTCCAGTTGTCTTGGCCTTGCTCCTGTTGTCTTGGGCTTGCTCCAGCTGTCTTGGCCTTGCTCCAGTTGTCTTGGCCTTGCTCCAGCTGTCTTGGCCTTGCTCCAGCTGTCTTGGCCTTGCTCCAGTTGTATTGGGCCTGCTCCAATTGTCCTGGGCTTGCTCCAGTTGTCTTGGCTTTGCTCCAGTTGTCTTGGCCTTGCTCCCGTTGTCTTTGGCCTACTCCAGTTGTCTTGGGCTTGCTCCAGTTGTCTTTGGATTTCTCCAGTTTTCTTGGCCTTGCTCCAGTTGTCTTGGCCTTGCTTCAGTTTTCTTGGGCTTGCTCCAGTTGTCTTGGGCTTGCTCCAGTTGTTTTGGCCTTGCTCCAGTTGTCTTGGCCTTGCTCCAGCTGTCTTGGCCTTGCTCCAGTTGTATTGGGCCTGCTCCTCTTGTCTTGGGCGTTCCCCAGTTGTCTTGGGCTTGCACGAGTTTTCTTGGACTTGATCCAGTTGTCTTGGTCTGGCTGGATTTGTCTTGGGCTTGCTCCAGTTGTATTGGCCTTGCTACAGTTGTCTTATTCTTGTTCCAGTTGTCTTTGGTTTGTCCTAGTTGTCTTGGACTTGCTCTTATTGTCCTGGGCTTGCTCCTGTCTTCTTGGCCTTGCTCCAGCTTTCTTGGGCTTGCTCCAGATGTCTTGGCATTGCTCCGGTTGTCTTGGCCTTGCTCCAGTTGTCTTGGGCTTGCTCTAGTTGTCTTGGCCTTGCTCCAGTTGTCTTGGGCCTGCTCCAATAGTCTTGGGCTTGCTCCAGTTTTCTTCGCTTTGGTCCAGTTGTCTTGGCCTTGCTCTATTTGACTTTGGTCTGCTCTAGTTGTCTTGGGCTTGCTCCAGTTGTCTTGGGCTTGCTCCAGTTTTCTTGGCCTTGCTCCAGTTGTCTTGGCCGTACTCCAGTTGTCTTGGGCTTGCTCCAGTTGTCTTGGGCTTGCTCCAGTTGTTTTGGCCTTGCTCCAGTTGTCTTGGACTTGCTCCAGTTGTCTTGGCCTTGCTCTTGTTGTCTTGGGCTTGCTCCAGTTGTCTCGGCCTTGCTCCTGTTGTCTTAGCCTTGCTCCAGTTGTCTTGGGCTTGTTCCAGTTGTCTTGGGCTTAATTCAGTTATCTTGGCCTTGCTCCAGATTTCTTGGGCTTTCTACAGTTTTCTTGGGCTTGCTCAAGTTGTCTTGGGCTTGTTCCAGTTGTCTTGGCCTTGCTCCAGTTGTCTTAGGCTTGCTCCACTTGTCTTGGGCTTGCCCCTGTTGTCCTTGGCTTTCTCCAGTTATCTTGGGCTTGCTCCAGTTATCCTTGGCTTTCTCCAGATATCTTGGGCTTGCTCCAGTTGTGTTTGTCTTGCTCCAGTTGTCTTGGGATTGCTCCAGCTGTCTTGGCCTTGCTCCAGCTGTCTTGGCCTTGATCCAGATGTCTTGGGCCTGCTCCAGTTGTCTTGGGCTTGCTCCAGTTGTATTGGGCCTGCTCCCGTTGTCTTGGGCGTGCTCCAGTTTTTTTGGCCTTGCTCTAGTTGTCTTGGGCTTGCTCCAGTTGTCTCGGGCTTGTTCCAGTTGTCTTGGCATTGATCCAGTTGTCTTTGGCTTGCTCCAGTTGTCTTGGGCTTGCCCCAGTTGTCTTGGGCTTGCCCCAGTTGTCTTGGGCTTGCTCCAGTTGTCTTGGCTTTGCTCCAGTTGTCTTGGGCTTGCTCCCGCTGCCTTGGCATTGCTCCAGTTGTCTTGGCCTTGCTCCAGTTGTCTTGGCCTTGCTCCAGTTTTCTTGGCCTTACTCCTGTTGTTTTGGGCCTGCTCCAATTGTCCTGGGCTTGCTCCAGTTGTCTTGGCTTTGCTCCAGTTGTCTTGGCCTTGCTCCAGTTGTCTTTGGCCTACTCCAGTTGTCTTGGGCTTTCTCCAGTTGTCTTTGGCTTTCTCCAGTTTTCTTGGCCTTGCTCCAGTTGTATTGGCATTGCTCTAGTTGTCTTGGGCTTGCTCCAGTTGTCTTGGGCTTGCTCCAGTTGTTTTGGCCTTGCTCCAGTTGTCTTAGCCTTGCTCCAGTTCTTTTGGCCTTGCTCCAGTTGTCTTGGGCTTGCTCCAGTTGTCTTGGGCTTGCTCCAGTTTTCTTGGCCATGCTCCAGTTGTCTTGGCCTTGCTCTAGTTGTCTTGGGCTTGCTCCAGTTGTCTTGGGCTTGCTCCAGTTGTTTTGGCCTTGCTCCAGTTGTCTTAGCCTTGCTCCAGTTCTTTTGGCCTTGCTCCAGTTGTCTTGGGCTTGCTCCAGTTGTCTTGGGCTTGCTCCAGTTTTCTTGGCCATGCTCCAGTTGTCTTGGCCTTGCAACAGTTGTCTTGAGATTTCTCCAGTTTTATTGGGCTTGCTCCAGTTGTCTTGGTATTGCACCAGTTGTCTTGTACTTCCTCCAGATGTCTTGGGCTTGCTCCAGTTGTCTTGGGCTTGTTCCAATTACCTTGGCCTTGCTCCAGTTGTCTTGGCCTCGCTCCAGTTGTTTTGGGCTTGCTCGAGGTGTCTTGGACTTACTCCAGTTGTCTTGGGCTTTCACCAGTTGTCTTGGCCTTGCTCCAGTTGTCTTGGGCTTGCTCCAGTTGTCTCAGCCTTGCTCCAGTTTTCTTGGTATTAATCCATTTGTCTTGCCCTTGCTCCAGTTGTCTTGGGCTTGCTCCAGTTTACTTGGCCTTGCTCTAGCTGTCATGGACTTTCTCCAGTTGTCTTGGGCTTGCTCCAGTTTTCTTGGGCTTGCTCCAGTTTTCTTGGCCTTGCTCCACTTGTCTTGGACTTGCTCCAGTTGTCTTGGGCTTGCTCCAGTTGTCTTGGGCTTGCTCCAGTTGTCTTGGCCTTGCTCCAGTTGTCTTGGCCTTGCTCCAGTTGTTTTGGGCTTGCTCTAGGTGTCTTGG
>SZWC01000123.1:325449-340011 GCA_023375785.1 Penium margaritaceum | reverse complement strand
CTTGCTCCAGTTGTCTTGGCCTTGCTCCAGTTGTTTTGGGCTTGCTCTAGGTGTCTTGGCCTTGCTCCAGTTGTCTTGGCCTTGCAACATTTTTATTGGGCTTCTCCAGCTGTCTTGGGCTTGTTCCAATTGTCTTGGGCTTGCTCCAGTTGTCTTGGCCTTGCTCCAGTTGTCTTGGCCTTGCTCCAGTTGTCTTGGGCTTGGTCCACTTGTCTTGGGCTTGCTCCAGTTGTATTGTACGGGCAGATGCAGGCTTTATAGGCACATGTACGGGTTTTGCAGGAGCTCGAGAGGGGTTTGTAGGTGCAAGCGTGAGCTTTGAAGGTGCAGGCGCGGGCTTTGTAGGCGCAGGCGAGAGGTTTGCAGGCGCATGCGCGGGTTTTGTAGGCGCAGGCGCGGGCTCTGAAGTTTATGCACAATGTTCAAGCACAAAGTCTATGCACAAAGTTTTTACACAATTTTTACGCACAAAGTTTGTACACAACGTTTATGCATAACGTTTATGCACAAAGTTGATGCACAAAGTTTGTATACAAAGCTTGTACACAACGTTTATGCACAAAGTTGATGGACAAAGTTTGTACATAACTTTTTTGCACAAAGTTTATGCACAAAGTTTGTAAGTTTGTACACAAAATTTATGCACAAAGTTTATGGAAAACGTTTGTACACAAAGGTTATGCACAAATTTTGTGCACAACTTTTGTGCACAAAGGTTATGCATAAACTTTTTAACACAACGTTTATGCAAACATTTTATGCAAAACGATTATGCACAAAGTTTGTACACAAAGTTTATGCACAAAGGCTATGCACAAAGTTTACGCACAAATTTTGTACACAATGTTTGTATACAAAGTTTACGCAGAAATTTTATGCAAAACTTTTGTACACAAAGTTTGTACAAAATGTTTACGTACAAACTTTGTACACAAAGTTTATGCACAAATTCTATGCACAAAGTTAAGACACAAAGTTTGTACACAAAGTTTCTACAC
The DNA here is from genome assembly GCA_023375785.1 of Penium margaritaceum. Classification (NCBI taxonomy): domain Eukaryota; kingdom Viridiplantae; phylum Streptophyta; class Zygnematophyceae; order Desmidiales; family Peniaceae; genus Penium; species Penium margaritaceum. The sequence continues at coordinate 339,013 of SZWC01000123.1, read as the reverse complement.
AAAGTTCATGCACAAAGTTTATGCACTAGGTTTATGCAAAACTTTTATGCACAACGTTTTTACACAAAGTTTATGCACAAAGTTCATGCACAACGTTTGTACACAAAGTTTGTACACAAATTTTACGCACAAAGTTTGTACACAATGTTTATGCACAAAGTTTGTACACAGAGTTTATGCACAAGATCTATGCACAAAGTTTGTGCACAATGTTTAAGCACAATGTTTGTAGACAAAGTTCATGCAGAAATTTTGTGCAAAATTTTTGTACACAAAGTTTATGCTTAAAGTTTATACACAACTTTTGCACACAAAGTTCATGCACACAAAGTTTGTACACAAAGTTTATGCACAAAGTTTATGGACAAATCTTGTACACAATGTTTATGCACAAAGTTTATGCACAAAGTTTATGCACAGATTCTGTACACAAAGTTTGTGCACAAAGTTTATGCGCAAAGTTTGTACACAACGTTTATGCACAAAGTTTATGCATAAAATTTATGCACAACTTTGTGCACAACATTTATGCATAAAGATTGTACACATAGTTTATGCAGGAAGTTTATGCACAAAGTTTGTACACAAAGTTTACACACAAAGTTTATGCACAATGTTTATGCATAAAATTTGTACACAACGTTTGTACACAAAGCTTATGCAAAACGTTTGTGCACAAATCTTGTACACAAAGTTCATGCACAAAGTTTGTACACAAATTTTATGCACAAAGTTTGCACACAAAGTTTGTACACAAAGTTTATGGACAAAGTTTGTACACAAAGTTTATGCATAAAGTTTATGCACACTTCTGTACACAGAGATTATGTACAAAGATTATGCTCAACGTTTGTGCACAAAGTTTGTACACAAAGTTTATGCACAAAGTGTATGCACAAATTTTATGCACAAACATTATGCACAAAGTTTATGCACAAAGTTTATGCACAACGTTTATGCACAAAGTTTATAAACAAAGTTTTTGCACAAAGTTTATGCACAAAGTTTATGCACAAAATTGTATGCACAACGTTTGTACACAAAGTTTATGCAAAACATTTATGCACAACGTTAATGTACAAAGATTATGCACAAAGTTTGTGCACAAAGTTTATGCACAATTTTTATGCACAAAGTTTATGCACAAAATATATGCACAAAGTTTATGCACAAAGTTGTACACAAAGTTTATGGACAAAGTGTATGCACAAAGTTTGTACACAAAATTTTTACACAAAGTTCATGCACAAAGTTTATAGACAAAGTTTGTGCACAAAGTTTATACAAAAATTCTATGCACAAAGTTTGTAGACAAAGTTTATGCACAAAGTTTGTACACAAAGTTTACGCACAAACGTTGTACACAACAGATGTGCACAAAGTTTATGCACAAATTTTATGCACATTGTTTGTACGCAAAGTTTATGCACAGAGTTTAGGCACAAAGTTTATGCACAAAGTCTTTACACAAAGTTTATTCACAAAGTTTATGCACAAAGTTTATGCACAATGTTTCTGCACAGTTTATACACAAAGTTAATGCACAAAGTTTATGCACAAATATTGTACACAAAGTTTCTGGACAAAGTGTATGCACAAAGTTTTTGCACAAACTTTATGCACAAAATTTATGCACAAATATTATGCACAAATTTTATGCACAAAGTATGGACACAAAGGTTAGGCACAAATTTTGTGAACGAGCATTTTGCATGAATTTTGTACACAAAGTTTATGCACAACATTTATGCACAAAGTCTATGCACAAAGTGTGTGCACAAAGTTTATGCACAAAGTTTGTACACAAAGTTTATGCACAAAGGTTATGCACAAGTTTTTTGCATAGAGTTTATGCACATATTTTGTACAAAACGTTTATGCACAAACTTTATGAACAGGGTTTGTACAAAAAGATTATGAACAAATTTCATGCACAAATTTTATGTACAAAGTTTATGCACAAAGTTTGTACACAAAGTTTATGCACAAAGTTTATGCACAAAGTTTGTACACAAAGTTTGTGCACAAAGTTTTTACACAAAGTTTATGCACAAATTTCATGCACAAATTTCATGCACCAAGTTTACACACAACGTTTATGCACAAAGTTCATGCAGAATGTTTATGCACAAAGTTTATGCACAAAGTTTGTACACACAGTTTATGCACAACGTTTATGCACAAAGGTTTTACACAAAGTTCATGCACAAAGTTTATGCACACAGCTTTTACACAATGTTTGTACAAAACGTTTATGCACAAAGTTTATGCACAAAGTGTGTACACAAAGTTTATGCAAAAACGTTTGTACACAACGTTTATGCACAAAGGTTATGCTCAAAGTTTATGCACAAAGTTTGTACACAATGTTTGTACACAAAGTTTGCGCACAACATTGATGCACAAAGTTTGTACACAAAGTTTATGCACAAAGTTTCTGCACAACTTTTATGCACAAAGTTTACGCACAAAGTTTGTACACAAAGTTTCTACACAAAGTTCATGCACAACGTTTTTTCACAAAGTTTGTACACAAAGTTTATGCACAACGTTTTTGCACAAAATTTATGCAAAACGTTTATGCACAAAGGTTATGCACAAATTTTAATCACAAAACTTACGCACAAAGTTTATGCACAAAGTTTGTACTCAAAGTTTATGCACAAAGTGTGTACAAAACGTTGATGCACAAAGTTTGTGCATAAAGTTAGAACACAAAGTTTATGCACAAATTTTATGCGTTAAGTTTATGCACAAAGCTTGATGCACAGATTTTATGCACAAATTGTATGCACAAAGTTTATGCACAAAGTTTATGCAGAAAGTTTATGTACAACGTTTATGCACAAAGTTTATGCACATAGTTTATGCACAGAGTTTATTCACAAAGTCTATGCACAAAGTTTATGCACAAAGTTTATGCACAAAGTTTATGCACAAATTTCGTGCACAAAGTTTATACACAAACATTATGCACAAAGTTTGTGCACAAAGTTTGTGCACAAAGTTTGTGCACAAAGTTTATGCAAAACGTTTGTACACAAAGTTTATGCACAACGTTTACGCACAAATTTTATGCACAAAACTTATGAACAAAGTTTATGCACAAAGTTCGTACACAACGTTTATGGACAAAGTTTATACACACCGTTTGTACACAACGTTTTTATACAAAGTTCATGCACAAAATTTATTGACAAAGTTTGTACACAAATTTTATGCACAATGTTTATGCACAAAGTTTATACAAAAATTCTATACACAAAGTTTGTGCACAAATTTTATGCACAAAGTTTGTAGAAAAACGTTATGCACAAAATTTGTGCACAAAGTTTGTACACAAAATTTACGCACAAACTTTGTACAGAATGTTTATGCACAAAGTTTATGCACAAATTTTGTACGTAAAGTTTATGCACAGAGTTTATGCACAAATTCTTCACGTAAAGTTTATGCACAAAGTTTTTGCACAAAGTTTATGCACAAAGTTTGTGCACAACGTTTATGCACAAAGTTTATGCACAATTATTGTACACAATATTTATGCATGAAGTTTATGCACAAAGTTTAGGCACACAGTTTATGCACAAGGTTTATGCACAAAGTTTATGCACAAAGTATGTACACAAATGTTATGCACAAGTTTTGTAAACAAACATTGTGCATGAATTTTAGACACAAAGTTAATGCACAACGTTTATGCACCAAGTCTATGCACAAATTTTATGCACAAAGTTTGCACACAAAGTTAATGCACAAATTTTTGTACACAAATTTCATGCACAAATTTTATGCACAACGTTTGTACACAAAGTTTATGCACAAAGTTTATGCACAAAATTTATGCACAAAGTTTATGCACAAAGTTCGTACACAAAGTTTATGGACAAAGTTTATGCACAACGTCTATACACAATGTTTTTACACAAAGTTCATGCACAAATTTTATTGACAAAGTTTGTACACAAAGTTTATGCACAACTTTTATGCACAAAGTTTATGCACAAATTCTATACACGAAGTTTGTGTACAAAGTCTAAGCACAAAGTTTATGCACAAAGTTCATAGAAAAACGTTATGCACAAAATTTGTGCACAACGTTTGTACACAAAGTTTACACACAAAATTTGTACACAACGTTTATGCACAAAGTGTATGCACAGATTTTATGCACAAAAATTGTATGCAAAGTTTATGCACAAATTTTATGCACAAAGTCTTCACGCAAAGTTTATGCACAAAGTTTTTGCACAAAGTTTATGCACAAAGTTTGTGCACAACGTTTATGCACAAAGCTAATGCACAAATTTTATGCACAAATATTTTACACAAAGTTTATGCATGAAGTCTATGCACAAAGTTTAGGCACTAAGTTTATGCACAAAGTTAATGCACAAAGTTTATGCACAAAGTATGTACACAAATGTTATGCACACGTTTTGTAAACAAACTTTGTGCATGAATTTTAGACACAAAGTTAATGCACAACGTTTATGCACAAAGTCTATGCACAAAGTTTATGCACAAATTTTGCACACAAAGTTAATGCACAAATTTTGTACACAAAGTTTATGCACGAAGTTTATGCACAAAATTTGTACACAAAGTTTATGCACAAATTTATGCACAAGCTTTTTTGCATAGATTTTATGCACAACGTTTGTACACATAGTTTACGCACAAAGTTTATGAACAAAGTTTGTACACAGTTTATGGAAAAAGTTTATGCACAAAGTTTATGCGCAGAGTTTATGCACAAAGTTAAAACACAAAGTTTATGCACAACGTTTATGCACAAATTTTATGCACAAACGTTCTACACAAAGTCTATGCATAAAGTTTATGCACAGGTTTTGTACACAAAATTTACGCACAAAGTTTATGCACAAAGTTTATTCACAAAATTCATGCACAAAGTTTATGCACAGAGTTTATGCACAACGTTTATACAGAGAGTTTGTACACAAATTTCATGCACAAATTTTATGCACAAATTTTAAGCACAAAGTTTATGTACAACGTTTATGCACAAAGTTTATGCACAAAGTTTATGCAGAAAGTTTATGCAAAAAAATTAATGCACAAAGTTTATGCACAAATTTTATGCAAAATATTTATGCACAAAGTTTGTGCACAAAGTTTATGCACAAAGTTTATGCACAAAGTTTATGCACAAAGTTTATGCACAAAGTTTGTACACAAAGTTTGTACGCAGAGTATGTGCACAACGTATATGGACAAAGTTTGTACACAATGTTTAAGCACAATGTTTATGCACAAAGTTTTTTAACAAAGTTTGTACACAAAGTTTATGCCCAAAGTTTATTCACAAGTTTTTACAGAGAGTTTATGCACAAAGCTTATGCAAAACGTTTATGGACAATGTTTAACACAAAGTTCATGTACAAAGTTTATGCAAAACGTTTGTACACAAAGTTTATGCACAAAGTTTATGCACGAAGTTTATGCACAAAGTTCATGCACAAAATTTATGCACAAAGGTTATGCAAAACGTTTGTATACAAAGTTTGTACACAAAGTACATGGACAACGTTTGTACACAAATTTTATGCACAATGCTTATGCACAAAGTTTGTACACAAAGTTCATGCACAAAGTTTATGCACAAAGTTTTTACACAAAGCTTATGCACAAAGTTTATGCACAAAGTTTATGCACAAAGTTTATGCACAAAGTTTATGCACAAAGTTTATGCACAAAGTTTATGCACAAAGTTTATGCACAAAGTTTATGCACAAAGTTTATGCACAAAGTTTATGCACAAAGTTCATGCACAAAGTTTATGCACAAAGTTTATGCACAACGTTTGTACACAAAGTTTATACGTAATGTTTATGTACAAATTTTGTACAAAATGTTTATGCACAACGTTTATGCACAAAGTTTATGCACAAACTTTATGCACAAAGGTTATGCACAAAGTTTATGCACAAAGTTTATGCACAAATTTTATGCACAAAGTTTATGCATGAAGTTTATGCAAAAAGATTATGCACAAACTTTATGCAGAACGTTTTTGCACAATTTTTATGCACAAAATTTATGCACAAAGTTTGTACACAAAGTTCATGCACAACATTAATGCACAAAGTTTATGCACAAAGGTTATGCACGAAGTTTATGCACAAAGATTATGCACAAAGTTTACGCACAAAGTTTATGCACAAAGCTTCTGCCCAAATTTTATGCACAAAGTTTGTACACAAAGTTCATGCACAAAGTTCATGCACAAATTTTATGCACAAAATTTTATGCACAGATTTGTGCACAAATGTTATGTCCAAGTTTTCTATACAAACACTATGCAAGAATTTTATACACAAAGTTCATGCACAAAGTTTAAGCACAAATTTTGTACACAAAGTTTATGCACAAAGCTTATGTTCAAAGTTTATGCACAACATTTATGCACAACGTTTCTACACAAAGTTCATACATAACGTTTATCCACAAATTTTGTACACAAAGTTTATGCACAAATTTTATGCACAAACTTTATGCACAAAGCTTATGCACAACGTTTATGCACAAGTTTTATTCACAAAGTTTATGCATAAAGTTTATGCACAACGTTTATGCACAAAGTTTATGTACAAAGTTTATGCACAAACATTATGCACAAAGTCTGTACACAAAGTTTATGCAGAAAGTTTATGCACAACATTTATGCACAAAATTTATACACAAATTTTATGCACGAAGTTTATTCACCAATTTTATGCACAAGGTTTATGCACAAATTTTGTACACAACGTTTATGCACAAATTTTATGCACAAAGTTTGTACACAAAGTTTATGCACAAAGTTTTTGCACAAAGTTTATGCACAAAGTTTATGCACAAAGTTTATGCACAAAATTTATGCACAAAGTTTATGCACAAAGTTCATGCACAAATTAAATGCACAAAGTTCATGCATAAATTTTATGCACAAAGTTTATGCAGAAAGTTTTTGCACAACGTTTATGCACAAAAATTATGCACAAATTTTGTACACAAAGTTTATGCAAAACGTTTATGCACAACGTTTGTGCACAAATTTTATGCACAAATTTTATGCACAAAGTTTGCACACAAAGCTTATGCACAAAGTTTATGCACAAAGTTTGTACACAAAGTTTATGCACAAGGTTTATGCACAAAGTTTATGCACAAATTTGTACACAAAGTTTATGCACAAATTTTGTATACAAGCACTGTGCATGAATTTCGTACACAAAGTTTATGCACAAAGTTTATGCACAAAGTTTATGCACAAAGTTCATGCACGAAGTTTATGCACAAAGTTTATGCAGAAAGTTTATGCAAAATGTTTATGCACAAAGTTTGTACACAAATTTTATGCACAAAGTTAATGCACAAAGTTTGTACACAAAGTTCATGCATAAAGTTTATGCACAAAGATTATTCACAAACTCTGTACACAAATTTTATGCAAAACATTTATGCACAAAGTTTATGCACAAAGTTTGTACACAGAGTTAATGCACAAGATCTATGCACAAAGTTTGTGCACAACGTTCATGCACAACGTTTGTAGACAAAGTTCATGCAAAACGTTTATGCAAAAAGTGTGTACACACAGTTTATGCTTAAAGTTCCTACACAACGTTTGCACACAAAGTTTATGCACAAAGTTTGCACACAAAGTTTGTACACAAAGTTTATGCACAAAGTTTATGGACAAATTTTGTACACAATGTTTATGCACAAAGTTTATGGACAACGTTTATGCACAGATTCTGTACACAAAGTTTATGCACAGAGTTTATGCACAAAGTTTATGCACAAATGTTTTACACTGTTTATGCACAACATCTATGCGCAAATTATGTACACAGTTTATGCACAAAGTTTATGCACAAAGTTTGTACACAAAATCTATGCACACAGTTTGTGCACAAAGTTTATGCACACAGTTTGTACACAAAGTTTATGCATAAATTTTATGCACAAACCTTATGCACGAAGTTTGTACACGAAGTTTATGCAGAAGGTTTATGCACAACGTTCATGCACAAAGTTTGTACACAACGTTTATGCACAACGTTTATGCATAAAATTTATGCACAAACTTTGTGCACAATATTTATGCATAAAGTTTGTACACAAAGTTTATGCAGGAAGTTTATGCACAAAGTATGTACACAAAGTTACCACACAAAGGTTATGCACAATGTTTATGCATCAAATTTGTACACAACGTTTGTACACAAAGCTTATGGAAAATGTTTATGCACAAATTTTGTACACAAAGCTTATGCACGAAGTTTGTACAAAATGTTTATGCACAAAGTTTGCACACAAAGTTTGTACACAAAGTTTATGCACAAAGTTTATGGACAAAGTTTGTACACAAAGTTTATGCACAGTTCTGTACACAGAGATTATGTACAAAGATTATGCACAACATTTGTGCAAAACTTTTGTACACAAAGTTTATGCACAAAGTGTCTGCACAAAATTTATGCACAAACATTATGCACAAAGTTTAGGCACAACGTTTATGCACAACGTTTATGCACAAAGTTTATAAACAAAGTTTATGCACAAAGTATATGCACAAAGTTTATGCATAATGTTTGTACACAAAGTTTTTGCAAAACTTTTAAGCACAAAGTTAATGCACAAAATGTATGCACAAAGTTTGTACAGAAAGTTTAAGCACAACATTTGTGCACAAAGTTTATGCACAAAACATATGCACAAAGTTTATGCACAAAGTTGTACACAACGTTTATGCAAAACATTTGTCTTTGACTTGCTCCAGTTTTTTCGGACTTGCTCCAGTTGTCTTGGTCTTGCTCTTGTTGTCTTGGGCTTGCTCCAGTTGTCTAGGCCTTGCTCCAGTTGTCTTAGCGTTGCTCCAGTTGTCTTGGGCTTGCTCCAGTTGCCTTGGGCTTGCTCCAGTTGTCTTGGCCTTGCTCCAGTTTTCTTGGGCTTGCTCCAGTTGACTTGGGCTTGCTCCAGTTGCCTTGGGCTTGCACCAGTTGTCTTGGCCTTGCTCCAGTTGTCTTAGGCTTGCTCCACTTGTCTTGGGCTTGCCCCAGTTGTCTTCGGCTTGCTCCAGTTGGCTTGGGCTTGCTCCAGTTGTCTTGGCCTTGCTCCAGCTATATTGGGCTTGCTCGAGCTGTCTTGGCCTTGCTCCAGTTTTCTTGGCCTTGCTCTAGTTGTCTAGGCCTTGCTCCAGTTGTCTTGGCCTTGATCCAGATGTCTTGGGCCTACTCCAGTTGTCTTGGGCTTGCTCCAGTTATCTTGGCCTTGCTCGAGTTGTCTTGGCCTTGCTCCAGTTGCATTGGGCCTGCTCCTGTTGTCTTAGGCATGCTCCATTTGTCTTTGCCTTGCCCCAGTTGTCTTGGCTTTGCTCCAGTTGTTTTGGGCTTGTTCTAGGTGCCTCGGGCTTGCTCCAATTGTCTTGGCCTTTCTCCAGTTTTATTGGTCTTGCTGCAGTTGTTTTGGGCTGTCTCGAGTTGTCTTGGCCTTGCTCCAGTTGTCTTGGCCTTGCTCCAGTTGTCTTGGGCTTGCTCCAGTTTTCTTGGGCTTTCTCCAGTTGTATTGGCCTTGCTCCAGTTGTCTTGGCCTTGCTCCAATTATTTTGGGTTTGCTCCAGATGTCTTGGGCTTGCTCCAGTTGTCTTGGCCTTGCTCTAGTTTTCTTGGGCCTCCTCCAGTCATCTTCAGCTTGCTCCTGTTGTCTTGGGCTTGCTCCAGTTGTCTTGGCCTTGCTCCAGTTGTTTTGAGCTTGCTCCAGGTTTCTTGGGCTTGCTCCAGTTGTCTTGGCCTTGCCCTTGTTTTCTGGGGCTTGCTCCAATTGTCTTTGGCTTGTTCCAGTTGTCTTGGGCTTGCTCCAGTTGTCTTGGCCTTGCTCCAGTTGTCTTAGGCTTGCTCCAGTTGTCTTGGGCTTTCCCCAGTTTTCTTGAGCATTCTCCAGTTGTCTTGGGCTTGCTCCAGTTATCTTGGCCTTGCTATAGGTGTCTTGGGCTTGCTCCAGCTGTCGTGGCCTTGCTCCAATTATCTTGGGCTTGCTCCAGTTGTCTTGGCCTTACTCCAGTTGTCTTGGCCTTGCTCCAGTTGTCTTGCACCTGCTCTAGTTGTCTTGGGCTTGCTCCAGTTATCTTGGCTTTGCTCCAGGTTTCTTGGCCTTGCTCCAGTTGTCTTGGGCCTACTCCAGTTGTCTGGGGCATGCTCCAGTTGTATTGGGCTTGCTCCATTTTCTTGGCCTTAATCCAATTGTCTTGGGCTAGTTCCAGTTGTCTTGGGCTTCCTCCAGTTGTCTTGGGCTTGCTCCGGTTTTCGTGGCCTTGCTCCAGTTGTGTTGGCCTTGCTCCAGCTGTCTTGGGCTTGCTCCAGTTGTCTTTGGCTTGTTCCAGTTCTCTTGGCCTTGTTCAAGTTATCTTGGACTTGCTCCAGTTTTCTTAAGCTTGCTCCAGTTATCTTGGGCTTGCTCCATGTGTCGTGGCCTTGCTTTAGTTGTCTTGGCTTTGCTCCAGTTGTTTTGGGCTTGTTCTAGATGTCTTGGGCTTGCTCCAATTGTCTTGGCCTTGCTCCAGTTTTCTTGGCCTCACTCCAGTTGTCTTAAGCTTGCTCCGGTTGTCTTGGGCTTGCTCCAGTTGTCTTGGCTTTGCTCCAGTTGTCTTACGCTTGCTCCAGTTGTCTTGGGCTTGCCCCAGTTGTCTTGGGCTTGTTCCAGTTGTCTTTGGCTTGCTCCAGTTGTCTTGGACTTGCTCCTGTTGTCTTGGGCTTACTCTTGTTGTCTTGGGCTTGCTCCAGTTGTCTTGGCCTTGCTCCAGTTGTCTTAGCCTTGCTCCAGTTGTCTTGGGCTTGCTCCAGTTGCCTTCGGCTTGCTCCAGTTGTCTTGGCCTTGCTCCAGTTTTCTTGGGCTTGCTCCAGTTTTCTTAGGCTTGCTCCAGTTCACTTGGGCTTGCTCCAGTTGTCTTGGGCTTGCTCCAGTTGTCTCGGCCTTGCTCCAGTTGTCTTAGGCTTGCTCCACTTGTCTTGGGCTTGCCCCAGTTGTCTTGGTCTTGCTCCAGTTGTCTTGGACTTGCTCCAGTTGTCTTGGTCTTGCTCCAGCTGCCTTGGGCATGCCCCAGCTGTCTTGGCTATGCTCCAGTTGCCTTGGCCTTCCTCCTGTTATCTTGGCCTTGCTCTAGTTGTCTTGGCATTGATCCAGATGTCTTGGGCCTGCTCCAGTTGTCTTCTGCTTGCTCCAGTTATCTTGGCCTTGCTCCAGTTGTCTTGGCCTTACTCCAGTTGTATTGGGCCTGCTCCTGTTTTCTTGGGCGTGCTCCATTTGTCTTGGCCTTGCTCCAGTTGTCTTGGATTTGCTCCAGTTGTGTTGCACTTGTTCTAGGTGTCTCGGGCTTGCTCCAATTATCTTGGCCTTGCTCCAGTTTTCTTGGCCTTGCTCTACGTGTCTTGGGCTTGCTTTAGTTGTCTTGGGCTTGCTCCAGTTGTCGTGGCTTTGCTCCAATTGTCTTAGGCTTGCTCCAGTTGTCTTGGGCTTGCCCCAGTTGTCTTGGGCTTGCTCCAATTGTCTTGGGCTTGCTCCAGTTCTCTTGGCCTTGCTCCAGTTATCTTGGGCTTGCTCCAGCTGTCTTGGCCTTGCTCCAATTGTCTGGGCCTTGCTCCAGTTGTCTTGGCCTTGCTCCAGTTGTCTTGGCCTTGCTCCAGATGTATTGGGCCTGATCCAGTTGTCTTGGGCTTGCTCCAGTTGTCTTGGGCTTGCTCCAGCTGTCTTGGCATTGCTCCAGTTGTCTTGGCCTTGCTGCAGTTGTCTTGGCCTTGCTCAAGTTTTCTTGGCCTTGCTCCAGTTGTCTTGGCCTTGCTCCAGTTGTCTTGGGCTTGCTCCAGTTTTCTTGGGCTTGCTCCAGTTGTCTTGGCCTTGCTCCAGTTGTCTTTGGCTTGCTCCAGTTGTCTTGGGCTTGCTCCAGTTGTCTTGGCCTTGCTCCAGTTGTCTTGTGCTTGCTCCAGTTGTCTTGGGCTTGCTCCAGCTGTCTTGGCCTTGCTCCAGTTGTCTGGGCCTTGCTCCAGTTGTCTTGGCCTTGCTCCAGATGTATTGGGCCTGATCCAGTTGTCTTGGGCTTGCTCCAGTTGTCGTGGCTTTGCTCCAGTTGTCTTAGGCTTGCTCCAGTTGTCTTATGCTTGCCCCAGTTGTCTGGGGCTTGCTACAGTTGTCTTTTGCTTGCTCCAGTTGTCTGGGACTTGTTCCAGTTGTCTTGGGCTTGCTCTTGTTGTCTTGGACTTGCTCCAGTTGTCTTGGCCTTGCTCCAGATGTATTGGGCCTGATCCAGTTGTCTTGGGCTTGCTCCAGTTGTCGTGGCTTTGCTCCAGTTGTCTTAGGCTTGCTCCAGTTGTCTTGGGCTTGCTCCAGTTGTCTTGGCCTTGCTCCAGTTGTCTTTGGCCTGCTCCAGTTGTCTTGGGCTTGCACCAGTTGTCTTGGCCTTGCTCCAGTTGTCTTGTGCTGTCTCGAGTTGTCTTGGCCTTGCTCCAGTTGTCTTGGACTTGCTCCAGTTGTCTTGGGATTGCTCCAGTTGTCTTGGGCTTGCTCCATTTGTCTTGGCCTTGCTCCAGTTGTTTTGATCTTGCTCCAGGTGTCTTGGGCTTGCTCCAGCTGTCTTGGCCTTGCTCTTGTTTTCTTGGGCTTGCTCCAGTTGTATTGAGCTTGTTCCAGTTGTCTTGGGCTTGCACCAGTTGCCTTGTTCTTGCTACAGTTGTCTTGTGCTTGCTCCAGTTTTCTTGGGCTTGTCCCAGTTGTCTTGAGCATTATCCAGTTCTCTTGGGCTTGCTCCAGTTGTCTTGGCCTTTCTATAAGAATTTTGGGATTGCTTCAGCTGTCTTGGCCTTGCTCCAGTTGTCATGGGCTTGCTCCAGTTGTCTTGGCCTTACTCCACTTGTCTTGGCCTTGCTCCAGTTGTCTTGCGCATGCTCCAGTTGTCTTGGGCTTGCTCCAGTTGTCTTGGCTTTGCTCCGGTTTTCTTGGCCTTGCTCCAGTTGTCTTGGGCCTACTCCAGTTTTCTGGGGCTTGCTCCAGTTGTATTGGGCTTGCTCCATTTTTCTTGGCCTTGATCCAAGTGTCTTGGGCTTGCTCCAGTTGTCTTGGGCTTTCTCCAGTTGTCTTGACCTTGCTTCGGTTTTCTTAGCCTTGCTCCAGTTGTCTTGGCCTTGCTCCAGTTGTCTTGGAATTGCTCCAGTTGTCTTTGGCTTGGCCCAGTTGTCTTGGCCTTGGTCAAGTTATCATGGACTTGCTCCAGTTGTCTTGAACTTGCTCCAGTTGTCTTGGGGTTGCTCCAGTTGTCTTGGCTTTGCTCCAGTTGTTTTGGGCTTGTTCTAGGTGTCTTGGGCTTGCTCCAATTGTCTTGGCCTTGCTCAAGTTTTCTTGGCCTTACTCCAGTTGTCTTAAGCTTGCTCCAGTTGTCTTGGGCTTGCTCCAGTTGTCTTGGTTTTGCTCCAGTTGTCTTAGGCTTGCTCCAGTTGTCTTATGCTTGCCCCAGTTGTCTTGGGCTTGCTACAGTTGTCTTTGGCTTGCTCCAGTTGTCTTGGACTTG
>SZWC01000123.1:280232-325290 GCA_023375785.1 Penium margaritaceum | reverse complement strand
CTTGGGCTTGCTCCAGTTGTCTTGGCCTTGCTCCAGTTTTCTTGGGCTTGCTACAGTTGACTTGCGCTTGCTCCAGTTGTCTTGAGCTTGCTCCAGTTGTCTTGGCCTTGCTCCAGTTGTCTTAGGCTTGCTCCACTTGTCTTGGGCTTGTCCTAGTTGTCTTGGGCTTGCTCCAGTTGTCTTGGGTTTGCTCCAGTTGTCTTGGTCTTGCTCCAGCTGTCTTGGGCACGCTCCAGCTGTCTTGGCCTTGCTCCAAATGTCTTGTCCTTGCTCCAGTTATCTTGGCCTTGCTCCATTTGTCTTGGCCTTGATCCAGATGTCTTGGGCCTGCTCCAGTTGTCTTGGGATTGCTCTAGTTATCTTGGCCTTGCTCCAGTTGTCTTGGCCTTGCTCCAGTTGTATTGGGCCTGCTCCTGTTGTCTTGGGTGTGCTCCATTTGTCTTGGCCTTGCTCCAGTTGTCTCGCCTTTGCTCCAGATCTTTTGGGCTTGTTCTAGGTGTCTCGGGCTTGCTCCAATTGTCTTGGCCTTGCTCCAGTTTTCTTGGCCTTGCTCTAGGTGTATTGGGTTTGCTCCAGTTGTCTTGGGCTTACTCCAGTTGTCTTGGCTTTGCTCCAGTTGTCTTAGGCTTGCTCCAGTTGTCTTGGGCTTGCTCCAATTGTCTTGGCCTTGCTCCAGTTGTCTTGGACTTGCTCCAGTTGTCTTGGGCCTGCTCCAGTTGTCTTGGGCTTGCTCCAGTTGTCTTGGCCTTGCTCAAGTTGCCTTGGCCTTTTTTCCAGTTGTCTTGGGCCTGCTATTGTTGTCTTGGGCTTGCTCCAGTTGTCTTGGGCTTGCTTGAGTTTTCTTGGCCTTGCTCCAGTTGTCTTGGGCTTGCTCCAGTTGTCTTAGGCTTGCTCCAGTTGTCTTGGGCTTGCCCCAGCTGTCTTGCACTTGCTCTAGTTGTCTTGAGCTTGCTCCAGTTGTCTTGGCCTTGCTCCAGTTGTCTTGGGCTTGCTCCAGCTGTCTTGGCATTGCTCTTGTTGTCTTGGCCTTGCTCCAGTTGTCTTTGCCTGGCTCCAGTTTTCTTGGCCTTGCTCCAGTTGTCTTGGGCATGTTCGAGTTGTCTTAAGATTTCTCCAGTTGTCTTGGCCTTGCTCCAGTATTCTTTGGCCTGCTCCAGTTGTCTTGGGCTTGCACCAGTTGTCTTTGCCTTGCTCCATTTGTCTTGTGCTGTCTCGAGTTGTCTTGGCCTTTATCCAGTTCTCTTGGCCTTTCTCCAGTTGTCTTGAGCATGCTCCAGTTGTCTTAGGCTTGCTCCAGTTGTATTGGCCTTGCTCCAGTTTTCTTGGCCTTGCTCCAGCTGTCTTGGGCTTGCTCCAGTTGTCTTTGGCTTGGTCCAGTTTCCTTGGCCTTGGTCAAGTTATCTTGGACTTGCTCCAGTTGTCTTGAGCTTGCTCCAGTTATCTTGGGCTTGCTCCATGTGTCTTGGCCTTGCTCCAGTTGTCTTGGCTTTGCTCCAGTTGTTTTGGGCTTGTTCTAGATGTCTTGGGCTTGCTCCAATTGTCTTGGCCTTGCTCCAGTTTTCTTGGCCTTACTCCAGTTGTCTTAAGCTTGCTCCAGTTGTCTTGGGCTTGCTCCAGTTGTCTTGGCTTTGCTCCAGTTGTCTTAGGCTTGCTCCAGTTGTCTTGGGCTTGCCTCAGTTGTCTTGGGCTTGCTCCAGTTGTCTTTGGCTTGCTCCAGTTGTCTTGGACTTGCTCCTGTTGTCTTGGGCTTACTCTTGTTGTGTTGGGCTTGCTCCAGTTGTCTTGGCCTTGGTCCAGTTGTCTTAGCCTTGCTCCAGTTGTCTTGGGCTTGCTCCAGTTGCCTTGGGCTTGCTCCAGTTGTCTTGGCCTTGCTCCAGTTTTCTTGGGATTGCTCCAGTTGACTTGGGCTTGCTCCAGTTGTCTTGGGCTTGCTCCAGTTATCTCGGCCTTGCTCCAGTTGTCTCGGCCTTGCTCCAGTTCTCTTAGGCTTGCTCCACTTGTCTTGGGCTTGCCCCAGTTGTCTTGGTCTTGCTCCAGTTGTCTTGGACTTGCTCCAGTTGTCTTGGTCTTGCTCCAGCTGCCTTGGGCTTGCCCCAGCTGTCTTGGCTTTGCTCCATTTGTCTTGGCCTTCCTCCGGTTGTCTTGGCCTTGCTCCAGTTGTCTTGGCATTGATCCAGATGTCTTGGGCCTTCTCCAGTTGTCTTCGGCTTCCTCCAGTTATCTTGGCCTTGCTCCAGTTTTCTTGGCCTTGCTCCAGTTGTATTGGGCCTGCTCCTGTTGTCTTGGGCGTGCTCCATTTGTCTTGGCCTTGCTCCAGTTGTCTTGGCTTTGCTCCAGTTGTGTTGCGCTTGTTCTAGGTCTCTCGGGATTGCTCTAATTATCTTGGCCTTGCTCCAGTTTTCTTGGCCTTGCTCTACGTGTCTTTCGCTTGCTTTAGTTGTCTTGGGCTTGCTCCAGTTGTCGTTGTGTTGCTCCAGTTGTCTTAGGCTTGCTCCAGTTGTCTTGGGCTTGCCCCAGTTGTCTAGGGCTTGCTCAAATTGTCTTGGGCTTGCTCCAGTTGTCTTGGCCTTGCTCCAGTTGTCTTGGGCTTGCTCCAGCTGTCTTGGCCTTGCTCCAATTGTCTTGGCCTTGCACCAGTTGTCTTGGCCTTGCTCCAGTTGTCTTGGCCTTGCTCCAGATGTCTTGGGCCTGATCCAGTTGTCTTGGGCTTGTTCCAGTTGTCTTGGGCTTGCTCCAGCTGTCTTGGCATTGCTCCAATTGTCTTGGCCTTCCTCCAGTTGTCTTGGCCTTGCTCAAGTTTTCTTGGCCTTGCTCCAGTTATCTTGGCCTTGCTCCAATTGTCTTGGACTTGCTCCAGTTGTCTTGGGCTTGCTCCAGTTGTCTTGGCCTTGCTCCAGTTGTCTTTAGCCTCTTCTAGTTGTCTTGGGCTTGCACCAGTTGTCTTGGCCTTGCTCCATTTGTCTTGTGCTGTCTTGAGTTGTCTTGGCCTTTCTCCAGCTGCCTTAAAATTGCTCCAGTTGTCTTGGGATTGCTCCAGTTGTCTTGGGCTTGCTCCAGTTGTATTGGCCTTGCTCCAGTTTTCTTGGCGTTGCTCCAATTATTTTGGGCTTGCTCCAGGTTTCTTTGGCTTTCTCCAGTTGTCTTTGCCTTGCTCTAGTTTTCTTGGGCTTCCTCCAGTTGTCTTGAGCTTTCTCCAGTTGTCTTGGGCTTGCTCCAGTTGTCTTGGCCTTGCTCCAGTTGTCTTGGCCTTGCCCCAGTTGACTTTGGCCTGCTCCAGTTGTCTAATGCTTGCTCCAGCTATTTTTCTTAGGCTTCCTCCAGTCGTCTTGAGCTTGCTCCAGTTGTCTTGGGCTTGCTCCAGTTGTCTTGGCCTTGCTCCAGTTGTCTTGGCCTTGCTCCAGTTGTCTTGTGTTGTCTCCAGTTTTCTTCGCCTTGCTCTAGTTGTCTTGGCCTTGCTCTTATTGTCTTGGGCTTGCTCCAGTTGTCTTGGGCTTGCTCCAGTTGTCTTGGCTTTGCTCCAGTTGTCTTGGCCTTGCTCCAGTTGTTTTGAGCTTGCTTCAGGTGTCTTGGGCTTGCTCCAGCTGTCTTGGCCTTGCTTTTCTTTTCTTGGGCTTTCTCCAGCTGTATTGGGCTTGTTCTAGTTGTCTTGGGCTTGCACGAGTTGTCTTGTTCTTGCTCCAGTTGTCTTGTGCTTGCTCCAGTTGTCTTGGGCTTGTCCCAGTTGTCTTGAGCATTATCCAATTTTCTTGGGCTTGCTCCAGTTGTCTTGGCCTTGCTAAAAGTGTCTTGGGCTTGCTTCAGCTGTCTTGGCCTTGCTCCAGTTGTCTTGGGCTTGCTCCAGTTGTCTTGGCCTTACTCCACTTGTCTTGGCCTTGCTCCAGTTGTCTTGCGCGTGCTCCAGGTTGTCTTGGGCTTGCTCCCGTTGTTTTGGCTTTGCTCCAGTTTTCTTGGCCTTTCTCCAGTTGTCTTGGGCCTACTCCAGTTGTCTGGGGCTTGCTCCAGTTGTATTGCACTTGCTCCATTTTTCTTGGCCTTGATCCAATTGTCTTGGGCTTGTTCCAGTTTTTCTTGGTCTTTCTCCAGTTGTCTTGGGCTTTCTCCAGTTGTCTTGGGCTTGCTCCGGTTTTCTTGGCCTTGCTCCAGTTGTCTAGGCCTTGCTCCAGTTTTCTTGGAATTTCTCCAGTTGTCTTTGGCTTGGTCCAGTTGTCTTGGCCTTGGTCAAGTTATCTTGGACTTGCTCCAGTTGTCTTGAGCTTGCTCCAGTTGTCTTGGGCTTGCTCCGGTTGTCTTGGTTTTGCTCCGGTTGTTTTGGGCTTGTTCTAGGTTTCTTGGGCTTGCTCCAATTGTCTTGGCCTTGCTCAAGTTTTCTCGGCCTTACTCCAGTTGTCTTAAGCTTGCTCCAGTTGTCTTGGGCTTGCTCCAGTTGTCTTGGTTTTGCTCCAGTTGTCTTAGGCTTGCTCCAGTTGTCTTATGCTTGCCCCAGTTGTCTTGGGCTTGCTCCAGTTGTCTTTGGCTTGCTCCAGGAGTCTTGGACTTTCTCCAGTTGTCTTGGGCTTGCTTTTGTTGTCTTGGGCGTGCTTCAGTTGTCTTGGCCTTTCTCCAGTTGTCTTAGCCTTGCTCCAGTTGTCTTGGGCTTGCTCGCGTTGTCTTGGCCTTGCTCCAGTTGTCTTAGCCTTGCTCCAGTTGTCTTGGGCTTGCTCGCGTTGTCTTGGCCTTGCTCCAGTTGTCTTAGCCTTGCTCCAGTTGTCTTGGGCTTGCTCGCGTTGTCTTGGCCTTGCTCCAGTTGTCTTAGCCTTGCTCCAGTTGTCTTGGGCTTGCTCGCGTTGTCTTGGCCTTGCTCCAGTTGTCTTAGCCTTGCTCCAGTTGTCTTGGGCTTGCTCGCGTTGTCTTGGCCTTGCTCCAGTTGTCTTGGCCTTGCTCCAGATGTCTTGGGCCTGCTCCAGTTGTCTTGGGCTTGCTCCAGTTGTCTTGGCCTTGCTCAAGTTGCCTTGGCCTTTTCTCCAGTTTTCTTGGGCCTGCTCCTGTTGTCTTGGGCTTGCTCCAGTTGTCTTGGGCTTGCTCGAGTTTTCTTGGCCTTGCTCCAGTTGTCTTGGGCTTGCTCCAGTTGTCTTAGGCTTGCTCCAGTTTTCTTGGGCTTGCCCCAGCTGTCTTGGGCTTGCTCTAGTTGTCTTCAGCTTGCTCCAGTTGTCTTGGCCTTGCTCCAGTTGTCTTGGGCTTGCTCCAGCTGTCTTGGCATTGCTCTTGTTGTCTTGACCTTGCTCCAGTTGTCTTTGCCTGGCTCCAGTTTTCTTGGCCTTGCTCCAGTTGTCTTGGGCATGTTCGAGTTGACTTAAGCTTTCTCCAGTTGTCTTGGCCTTGCTCCAGATGTCTTTGGCCTGCTCCAGTTGTCTTGGGCTTGCACCAGTTGTCTTGGCCTTGCTCCAGTTTTCTTGTGCTGTCTCGAGTTGTCTTGGCCTTTATCCAGTTCTCTTGGCCTTGATCCAGTTGTCTTGGGCATGCTCCAGTTGTCTTGGGCTTGCTCCAGTTGTATTGGCCTTGCTCCAGTTGTCTTCGCCTTGCTCCAGTTTTTTTGGGCTTACTCCAGGTGTCTTGGGCTTTCTCCAGTTGTCTTGGCCTTGCTCTAGTTTTCTTGGGCTTCCTCCTGTCGTCTTGAGCTTGCTCCAAATGTCTTGGGCTTGCTACAGTTGTCTTGGCCTTGCTCCAGTTGTCTTGGCCTTGCTCCAGTTGTCTTGGGCTTCCCCCAGTTGTCTTGAGCATTCTCCAGTTGTCTTGGGCTTGCTCCAGTTGTGTTGGCCTTGTTATACGTGTTTTGGGCTTGCTCCAGCTTGCTTGGCCTTGCTCCAGTTGTCTTGGCCTTGCTCAAGTTGTCTTGGCCTTGATCCAATTGTCTTGGGATTGCTCCAGTTGTCTTGGGCTTGCTCCAGTTGTCTTGGGCTTGCTCAAGTTGTCTTGGGCTTGCTCCAGTTGTCTTGGGCTTGCTCCAGTTTTCTTGGCCTTGCTCCAGTTGTCTTGGCGTTGCTCCAGTTGTCTTGGGATTGCTCCAGTTGTCTTTGGCTTGGTCTAGTTGTCTTGGCCTTGGTCCAGTTGTCTTGGACTTGCTCCAGTTGTCTTGAGCTTGCTCCAGTTGTCTTGGGCTTGCTCCATGTGTCTTGGCCTTGCTCCAGTTGTCTTCGCTTTGCTCCAATTGTTTTTGGCTTGTTCTAGGTGTCTTGGGCTTGCTCCAATTGTCTTGGCCTTGCTCCAGTTTGCTTGGCCTTACTCCAGTTATCTTAGGCTTGCTCCAGTTGTCTTGGGCTTGCCCCAGTTGTCTTGGGCTTGCTTCAGTTGTCTTTGGCTTGCTCCAGTTGTCTTGGCCTTGCTCCAGGTGTCTTGGGCTTGCTCCAGCTTTCTTGGCCTTGCTCCAGTTGTCTTGGCCTTTCTCCAGTTGTCTTGGCCTTGCTCCAGTTGTCTTGGCCTTGCTCCAGTTGTCTTTTGTTGTCTCCAGTTTTATTGGCCTTGCTCCAGATGTCTTGGCCTTACTCCAGTTGTCTTGAGGTTTCTCTAGTTGTCTTGGGCTTGCTCCAGTTGTCTTGGCTTTGCTCTAGTTGTATTGGGGTTGCTCCATGTGTCTTGGCCTTGCTCCAGTAGTCTTGGCCTTGCTCCAGTTTTCTTAGGTTTCCTCCAGTTGTCTTGGACTTGCTTCAGTCGTCTTGGGCTTGCTCCAGTTGTCTTGGCCTTGCTCCAGTTGTCTTAGGCTTGCTCCAGTTGTCGTGGGCTCGCCCCAGTTTTCTTGGGTGTTCTCCAGTTGTCTTGGGCTTTCTCCACATGTCTTGACCTTGCTCCAGTTGTCTTGGCCTTGCTCCAGCTATCTTGGCCTTGCTCCAGTTGTCTTGGCCTTGCTCCAGTTGTTTTGGGCCTGCTCCAGTTATGTTGGGCTTGCTCCAGTTGTCTTGGCCTTGCTCCAGTTGTTTTGGCCTTGCTCCAGTTGTCTTCGGCCTGCTCCAGTTGTCTTGGTCTTGATCCAGTTGTCTTGAGCTTGCTCCCGTTTTCTTGGCCTTGCTCCAGTTGTCTTGGCCTTGCTCCAGTTGTCTTGGGCTGACTTCAGTTGTCTTGGGCTTGCTCCATTTGTCTTGGCCTTGGTCCAGTTTTCTTGGACTTGCTCCAGTTGTCTTGAGTTCTCTCGAGTTGTCTTGGGCTTGTTCCAGTTGTCTTAGCCTTGCTCCAATTCTCTTCGCCTTGCTCCAGTTGTTTTGGGCTTGCTTCAGGTGTCTAGGGCTTGCTCCAGTTGTCTAGACCTTGCTCCAGTTTTCTTTTTCTTGCTCCAGTTGTCTTAGGCTTGCTCAAGTTAACTTGGGCTTGCTCCAATTGTCTTGGCCTTGCTCCATTTGTCTTAAGCATGCTCCACTTGTCTTGGGCTTGACCCCAGTTGTCCTGGGCTTGCTCCAGTTGTCTTGGGCTTGCTCCAGTTGTCTTGGCCTTGCTCCTGTTGTCTTGGGCTTGCTCCAGCAGTCTTGGCCTTGCTCCAGTTGTCTTGGCCTTGCTTCATTTGTCTTGGTCTTGCTCCAGCTGTCTTGGCCTTGCTCCAGTTGTATTGGGCCTGCTCCTATTGTCTTGGGCGTTCCCCAGTTGACTTGGGCTTGCTCGAGTTTTCTTGGCCTTGATCCAGTTGTCTTGGGCTTGCTCCAGTTGTCTTGGGCTTGCTCTAGTTGTCTTGGCCTTGCTACAGTTGTCTTATGCTTGTTCCAGTTGTCTTTGGCTTGCCCTAGTTGTCTTGGGCTTGCTCTAATTGCCTTAAGCCTCCTCCTGTTGTCTTGGCCTTGCTCCACATTTCTTGGGCTTGCTCCAGTTGTCTTGGCCTTGCTCCAGTTGTCTTGGCCTTGCTCTATATGTCTTGGCCTTGCTCCAGTTGTCTTGGGCCTGCTCCAATTGTCTTGGGCTTGCTCCAGTTGTCTTGGATTTGCTCCAGTTGTCTTGGCCTTGCTCTAGTTTTCTTTGTGCGGTCTAGTTGTCTTGGGCTTGCTCCAGTTGTCTTGGGCTTGCTCCAGTTTTCTTAGCCTTGCTCCAGTTATCTTGGCCGTACTGCAGTTGTCTTGGGCTTGCTTCAGTTTTCTTGGGCTTGCTCCAGTTGTTTTGGCCTTGCTCCAGTTGTCTTGGGCTTGCTCTTGTTGTCTTGGTCTTGCTCCAGTTGTCTTGGCCTTGCTCCTGTTGTCTTAGCCTTGCTCCAGTTGTCTTGTGCTTGTTCCAGTTGTCTTGGGCTTAATTCAGTTTTCTTGGCCTTGCTCCAGGTTTCTTGCGCTTGCTCCAGTTGTCTTGGGCTTGCTCCAGTTCTCTTGGGCTTGCTCCAGTTGTCTTGGCCTTGCTCCGGTTGTCTTAGGCTTGCTGCACTTGTCTTGGGCTTGCCCCAGTTGTCCTTGGCTTGCTCCAGTTATCTTATGCTTGCTCCAGTTGTGTTGGTCTTGCTCCAGTTGTCTTGGGCTTGCTCCAACTGTCTTGGCCTTGCTCCAGTTGTCTTGGCCTTGATCCAGATGTCTTGGGCCTGCTCCAGTTGTCTTGGGCTTGCTCCTGTTATCTTGGCCTTGCTCCAGTTTTCTTGGCCTTGCTCCAGTTGTATTGGGCCTGCTCCCCTTGTCTTGGGCTTTCTCCAGTTGTTTTGCGCTTGCTCTAGTTTTCTTGGCCTTGCTCTAGTTGTCAAGGGCTTGCTCCAGTTGTCTTGGGCTTGCTCCAGTTTTATTGGCCTTGCTCCAGTTGTCTTCGGCTTGCTCCAATCGTCAAAGGATTGCTTCAGTTTTCTTGGCCTTGCTCCAGTTATCTTAGGCTTGCTCCAGCTGTTTTGGACAGGCTCTAGTTGTCTTGGGCTTGCTCCAGTTGTCTTGGTCTTGCTCCAGTTGTCCTGGCCTTGCTCCAGTTTTGATTGGGCTAGCTTCAGGTGTTTTGGGCTTGCTCCAGTTCTCTTTGCCTTGCTCCAGTTTTCTTGGGCTTGCTCCAGTTATCTTGGGATTGCTCCAGTTTTCTTGGGCTAACTCCTGTTGTCTTGGCCTTCCTCCAGTTGTCTTAGGCTAGCTCCAGTTGTCTTAGGCTTGCCCCAGTTGTCTTGGGCTTGCCCCAGTTGTCTTGGGCTTGTCCCAGTTTTCTTTGGCTTGCTCCAGTTGTCTTGGCCTTGCTCCAGTTGTCTTGGGTTTGCTCCAGCTGTCTTGGCCTTGCTCCAGTTGTCTTTGCCTTTCTCCAGTTGTCTTGGCCTTGCTCCAGTTTTCTTGGCCTTGCTCCAGATGTCTTGGCCTTACTCCAGTTGTCTTGAGCTTGCTCTAGTTGTCTTGGGCTTGCTCCAGTTCTCTTGGCTTTGCTCTAGTTGTCTTGGGCTTGCTCCATGTGTCTTGGCCTTGCTCCAGTTGCCTTTGCCTTTCCTCCAGTTGTCTTGGGCTTGCTTCAGTCATCTTGGGCTTGCTCCAGTTGTCATTGCCTTGCTCTAGTTGTCTTAGGCTTGCTCCAGTTGTCATGGACTTGCCCCAGTTTTCTTGGGTGTTCTCCAGTTGTCTTGGGCTTGCTCCAGGTTGCTAGGCCTTGCTACAGTTGTCTTGGCCTTGCTCCAGTTATCTTGGCCTTGCTCCAGTTGTCTTGGCCTTGCTCCAGTTTTTTTTAGCCTACTCCAGTTATCTTGGGCTTGCTCCAGTTGTCTTGGCCTTGCTCCAGTTGTCTTGGCCTTGCTCCAGTTGTCTTCGGCCTGCTCCAGTTATCTTGGGCTTGCTCGAGTTGTCTTGGCTTTGGTCCAGTTGTCTTGGACTTGCTCCAGTTGTCTTGAGCTTGCTCGAGTTGTCTTGGGCGTGTTCCAGTTGTCTTAGCCTTGCTCCAATTGTCTTTGCCTTGCTCCAGTTGTTCTGGGCTTGCTTCAGGTTTCTAGGGCTTGCTGCAGTTGTCTAGACCTTGCTCCAGTTTTCGTTTTCTTGCTCCAGTTGTCTTAGGATTGCTCCATTTATCTTGGGCTTGCCCCAGTTGTATTTGCCTTGCTCCAGTTGTCTTTGGCTTGCTCCAGTTGTCTTGGGCTTGACCCCAGTTGTCTTGGGCTTGCTCCAGTTGTCTTGGGCTTGCTCCAGGTGTCTTGTCCTTGCTCCTGTTGTCTTGGGCTTGCTCCAGCTGTCTTGGCCTTGCTCCAGTTGTCTTTCCCTTGCTCCAGTTGTCTTGGCCTTGCTCCAGCTGTCTTGGCCTTGCTCCAGTTGCATTGGGCCTGCTCCTGTTGTCTTGGGCGTTCCCCAGTTATCTTGGGCTTGCACGAGTTTTCTTGGCCTTGATCCAGTTGTCTTGGGCTTGCTCCAGTTGTCTTGGGCTTGCTCCAGTTGTCTTGGCCTTGCTACAGTTGCCGTATGCTTGTTCCAGTTGGCTTTGGCTTGCCCTAGTTGTCTTGGGCTTGCCCTAATTGTCCTGGGCTTGCTCCTGTTGTCTTGGCCTTGCTCCAGATTTCTTGGGCTTGCTTCAGCTGTCTTGGCATTGCTCCAGTTGTCTTGGCCTTGCTCCAGTTGTCTTGGCCTTGCTATATTTATCTTTGCCTTGTTCCAGTTGTCTTGGGCCTGCTCCAATTCTCTTGGGCTTGCTCCAGTTGTCTTAGCTTTGCTCCAGTTGTCTTGGCCTTGCTCTAGTTGTCTGTGGTCTTCTCTAGTTGTCTTGGGCTTGCTCCAGTTGTCTTGGGCTTGCTCCAGTTTTCTTGGCCTTGCTCCAGTTGTCTTGGCCGTACTCCAGTTGTCTTGGGCTTGCTCCAGTTTTCTTGGGCTTGCTCCAGTTGTTTTGGCCTTGCTCCAGTTGTCTTGGACTTGCTCCAGTTGTCTTGGCCTTGCTCTTGTTGTCTTGGGCTTGCTCCAGTTGTCTTGGTCTTGCTCCTGTTGTCTCAGCCTTGCTCCACTTGTCTTGGGCTTGCCCCAGTTGTCCTTGGCTCTCTCCAGTTATCTTGGGCTTGCTCCAGTTGTGTTGGTCTTGCTCCAGTTGTCTTGGGCTTGCTCCAACTATCTTGGCCTTGCTCCAGTTGTCTTGGCCTTGCTCCAGTTGTCTTGGCCCTCATCCAGATGTCTTGGGCCTGCTCCAGTTGTCCTGGGCTTGCTCCAGTTATCTTGGCCTTGCTCCAGTTGTCTTGGCCTTCCTCCAGTTGTATTGGGCCTGCTCCCGTTGTCTTGGGCGTGCTTCAGTTGTTTTGGGCTTGCTCGAGTTTTCTTGGCCTTGCTCTAGTTGTCTTGGGCTTTCTCGAGTTGTCTTGGGCTTGTTCCAGTTGTCTTGGCCTTGCTCCAGTTGTCTTTGGATTGCTCCGGTTGTCTTGGGCTTGCCCCAGTCGTCTTGGGCTTGCTCCAGTTGTCTTGTGCTTGCTCCAGTTATCTTGGCCTTGCTCCAGTTGTCTTGGCCTTGCTCCAGTTGTCTTGGCCTTGCTCCAGTTGTCTTGGCCTCGCTCCAGTTGTCTTTGGCCTACTCTCGTTGTCTTGGGCTTGCTCCAGTTGTCTTTGGCCTTGCTCCAGTTGTGTTAGCCTTGCTCTAGTTCTTTTGGGCTTGCTCCAGTTGTCTTGGGCTTGCTCCAGTTGTCTTAGGTTTTCTCCAGTTGTCTTGGTCTTGCTCCAGTTGTCTTGGCCATCTATTGGCCTTGTTCTAGTTGTCTTGGGCTTGTTCCACCTACTCTCGTTGTCTTGGGCTTGCTCCAGTTGTCTTTGGCCTTGCTCCAGTTGTGTTAGCCTTGCTCTAGTTCTTTTGGGCTTGCTCCAGTTGTCTTGGGCTTGCTCCAGTTGTCTTGGGTTTGCTCCAGTTTTCTTGGCCTTGCTCCAGTTGTCTTGGCCTTGCAACAGTTGTCTCGGGATTGCTCCAGTTGTCTAAGGTTTTCTCCAGTTGTCTTGGTCTTGCTCCAGTTGTCTTGTACTTGCTCCAGTTGTCTTGGGCTTGCTCCAGTTGTCTTGGGCTTGTTCCACTTACCTTGGCCTTGCTCCAGTTGTCTTGGCCTCGCTCCAGTTGTTTTGGGCTTGCTCGAGGTGTCTTTGACTTACTCCAGTTGTCTTGGGCTTTCTCCAGGCGTCTTGGCCTTGCTCCAGTTGTCTTGGGCTTGCTCCAGTTGTCTCGGCCTTGCTCCAGTTGTCTTGGTCTTGCTCCAGTTGTCTTGGCCTTGCTCCAGTTTTCTTGGCCTTGCTCCAGTTGTCTTGGGCTTGCTCCAGTTATCTTGGGATTGCTCCAATTGTGAACGGCTTGCTCCAGTTTTCTTGGGCTTGCTGCAATTGTATTGGCCTTACTCCAGTTTTCTTCGGCTTGCTCTATCTGTCAAGGGATTGCTCCAGTTGTCTTGGCCTTGCTCCAGTTATCTTTGGCTTGCTCCAGCTGTCTTTGGCTTGCTCCAGTTGTCTTAGGCTTGCTCCAGCTGTGCTGGACTGGCTCTAGTTGTCTTAGGCTTGCTCCAGTTGTCTTGGCCTTGCTCTAGTTGTCCTGGCCTTGCTCCAGTTTTTATTGGGCTTGCTCCAGGTGTCTTGGGCTTGCTCCAGTTCTCTTGGCCTTGCTCCACTTTTGCTTGGGCTTGCTCCAGTTATCTTGGGCTTGCTCCAGTTGTCTTGGGCTTACTCCAGTTGTCTTGGCCTTGATCCAGTTGTCTTAGGCTTGCTTCAGTTGTCTTAGGCTTGCCTCAGTTGTCTTGGGCTTGCCCCAGTTGTCTTGGGATTTCTCCAGCTGTCGTGGCCTTGCTCCAGTTGTCTTGGGCTTGCTCCAGATTTCTTGGCCTTGCTCCTGTTGCCTTGGCCTTTCTCCAATTGTCTTGGCCTTGGTCCAATTGTCTTGGCCTTGCTCCAGTTGCCTTGGGCCTGCTCCAGTTGTCTCGGGCTTGCTCCAGTTGTCTAGTTCTTGATCCTGTTGTCTTCAACCTGCTCAAGTAGTCTTGGGCTTGCTCCAGTTCTCTTGGGCTTGCTCCAGTTTTTTTGGCCTTGCTCCAGCTGTCTTGGACTTTGTCCAGTTGTCTTGCTTTTGCTCCAGTTGTCTTGGGCTTGGTCCAGTTTTCTTGGCCTTGCTCCATTTTTCTTGGACTTGCTTCTGTTGTATTGGGCTTGCTCCAGTTGTCTTGGGCTTGCTCCAGTTGTCTTGGCCTTGCTCCAGTTGTCTTGGACTTGCTCCAGTTGTCTTGGCCTTGCTCCAGGGCTTGCTCCAGTTGTCTTGGGATTGCTCCAATTGTCAAGGGCTTGCTCCAGTTGTCTTGGGCTTGCTCCAGTTTTATTGGCCTTGCTCCAGTTGTTTTTGGCTTGCTTCAGCTTGCGTTGGCTTGCTCCAGTTGTCTTAGGCTTGCTCCAGCTGTCTTGGACTGGCTCTAGTTTTCTTGGGCTTGCTCCAGTTGTCCTGGCCTTGCTCCAGTTTTTATTGGGCCTTCAGGTATCTTGGGCTTGCTCCAGTTCTCTTGGCCTTGCTCCAGTTTTCTTGGGCTTTTTCGAGTTATCTTGGGCTTGCTCCAGTTGTCTTGGGCTTTCTCCAGTTGCCGTGGCCTTGATCCAGTTGTCTTAGGCTTGCTCGAGTTGTCTAAGGCTTGCCCCAGTTGTCGTGGCCTTGCTCCAGTTGTCTTGGCCTTGCTCCAATTGTGTTGGCCTTGCTCCAGTTTTCTCGGGCTTGCTCCAGTTGTCTTGGCCTTGCTCCAGTTGTCTAGGCCTTGCTCCAGTTATCTAGGCCTTGCTCCAGTTGTCTTGGACATGCTCAAGTTGTCTTGGGCTTGCTCTAGTTTTCTTGGGCTTGCTCCAGTTTACTTGGCCTTTCTCCAGCTGTCTTGGACTTTCTCCAGTTGTCTTGGGCTTGCTCCAGTTTTCTTGGGCTTGCTCCAGTTTTCTTGGCCTTGCTCCAGTTGTCTTGGACTTCCTCCAGTTGTCTTGGGCTTGCTCCAGTTGTCTTGGGCTTGCTCCAGTTGTCTTGGCCTTGCTCCAGTTGTCTTGGCCTTGATCCAGTTGTTTTGGGCTTGCTCTAGGTGTCTTGGGCTTGCTCCAGTTGTCTTGGCCTTGCAACATTTTTATTGGGCTTCTCCAGCTGTCTTGGGCTTGTTCCAGTTGTCTTGGGCTTGCTCCAGTTGTCTTGGCCTTCCTCCAGTTGTCTTGGGCTTGGTCCACTTTTCTTGGGCTTGCTCCACTTGTATTGTACGGGCATATGCAGGCTTTATAGGCACAGGTACGGGTTTTGCAGGAGCTCGAGAGGGGTTTGTAGGTGCAAGCGTGAGATTTGAAGGTGCATGCGCGGGCTTTGTAGGCGCAGGCATGAGCTTTGCAGGCGCATGCGCGGATTTTGTAGGCGCAGGCGCGGGCTCTGAAGTTGATGCACAAAGTTTATGCAAAAAGTTTATGCACAACGTTTGTACACATTGTTTGTACACAAAGTTTACGCACAAAGTTTGTACACAACATTTATGCATAAAGTTTATGCATAAAGTTGATGCACAAAGTTTGTATACAAAGTTTGTACACAACTTTTATTCACAAAGTTTATGGACAAAGTTTGTACATAACGTTTTTGCACAAAATTTATGCACAAAGTTTGTACACAAAGTTTGTACACAAAGTTCATGCACAAAGTTTATGCACTAGGTTTATGCACAAAGTTTATGCACAATGTTTTTATACAAAGCTTATGCACAGAGTTCATGCACAACGTTTGTACACAAAGTTTGTGCACGAATTTTACGCACAAAGTTTTTACACAATGTTTATGCATAAAGTCCATGCACAAAGTTTATGCGCAATGTTTGTACACAAAGTTTATGCACAACATATATGCACAAATTTTATGCACAACGTTTATACACAAAGTTTGTATACAAAGTTTCTACACAAAGTTTATGCACAAACTTTATGCACGATGTTTGTACACAAATTTTGTGCACAACGCATATGCACAAATTTTATGCACAAAGTTTATACACAAAGTTGGTATATAAAGTTTGTACACAAAGTTGATGCACAAAGTTTATGCACAAAGTTTATGCACGAAGTCTATGCACAAAGTGTATGAACAAAGTTTGTACACAAGGTTTATGCACAACGTTTATGCACAAAGTTTGTACACAAATTTTATGCACAACGTTTATGTACAAATTCTATGCACAAAGTTTATGCACAAAGTTTATGCACAAAGTTTATGCACAAAGTTTCTGCACAAAGTTTATGCACAAAGTTTATGCACAACGTTCATGCACAAAGTTTGTACCCAAAGTCTATGCACAAAGTTTGTACAGAAAGATTATGCACAAAGTTTATGCACAAAGTTTGAACACAGAGTTTATGCACAAAGATTATGCACAAAGCTTTTACACAAAGTTTGTACACAACGTTTATGCATAATTTTTATAGATAAAGTTTGTGTACAAACGTTGTGCACAAACTTTGTGCATAAACTTTGTGTGCAAAGTTTATTTGCAAAGTTTATGCACAACGTTTATACACAAAGTTTATGCACAATGTTTAAGCACAGAGTTTGTACACAAAGTTTGTACAAAATGTTTATGCACAAAGTTTATGCACAAAGTTTGTACACAAAGTTTGTACAAAATGTTTCTACACGCATTTTATGCACACATTTTGTATACACAGTTTATGCACAAATTTTATGCTCAAAGTTTATGCACAAAGTTTATGCACAAAGTTTATGCACAAAGTTTGTGCACAAAGTTTATGCACAAAGTTTATGCACAAAGTTTATTCACAAAGTTTATGCAAAAAGTAATTGCACAAATTTTATGCACAAAGTTTATGCACAAAGTTTGTGCACAAATTTTGTGCACAAAGTTTATGTACAAAGTTTTTGCACAAAGTTAATGCACATAGTTTATGCACAAAGTTTGTACACAAATTTTGTGCACAAAGTTTATGCGCAATGTTTATGGACAAAGTTTATGCACAACGTTCATGCACAAAGATTATGCACACAGTTTATGCACAAAGTTTATGCACAAAGTTCATGAAAAACATTTATGCACAAAGTTTGTACACAAATTTCATGCAAAAAGTTTGTGCACAAATTTTGTACACAAAGTTTATGCACAAATTTTCTGCACAAAGATAATGCACAGCGTTTTATAAAAAATTTATGCAAAAGGTTTATGCACAAAGTTCGTGCACAAATTTTATGCACAAAGTTTGTACACAGAGTTTATGGACAAAATCTATGCACAAAGTTTGTGTTCAATGTTTAAGCACAATGTTTGTAGACAAAGTTCATGCAAAAAAAATTATGCAATAATTTATTACACAACGTTTATGCTTAAAGTTTATACACAAAGTTTGCACACAAAGTTTGTACACAAAGTTTATGGACAAATCTTATACACAATCTTTATGCACAAAGTTTATGCAACACGTTTATGCACAGATTCTGTACACAACGTTTGTGTACAAAGTTTATGCACAATGTTTGTACACTTTTTATGCACANGTTCATGCAAAAAAAATTATGCAATAATTTATTACACAACGTTTATGCTTAAAGTTTATACACAAAGTTTGCACACAAAGTTTGTACACAAAGTTTATGGACAAATCTTATACACAATCTTTATGCACAAAGTTTATGCAAAACGTTTATGCACAGATTCTGTACACAACGTTTGTGTACAAAGTTTATGCACAATGTTTGTACACTTTTTATGCACAACGTTTACGCGCAAATTTTATGCATAAAATTTATGCACAAACTTTGTGCACAACATTTATGCATAAAGTTTGTACTCAGAGTTTATGCAGGAAGTTTATGCACAAAGTTTGTACACAAAGTTTACACACAAAGTTTATGCACAATGTTTATGCATAAAATTTGTACACAACGTTTGTACACAAAGTTTATGCAAAATGTTTGTGCACAAATCTTGTACACAAAGTTCATGCACAAAGTTTGTACACAACGTTTATGCACAAACTTTGCACAAAACGTTTGTACACAAAGTTTATGCACAAAGTTTATGGACAAAGTTTGTACACAAAGTTTATGCACAAAGTTTATGCACACTTCTGTACACAGAGATTATGTACAAAGATTATGCACAACGTTTGTGCACAAAGTTTGTACACAAAGTTTATGCACAAAGTGTATGCACAAATTTTATGCACAAACATTATGCACAAAGTTTATGCACAATGTTTATGCACAACGTTTATAAACAAATTTTATGCACAAATTCTATGCACAAAGTTTATGCACAACGTTTGTACACAAAGTTTATGCAAAACATTTATGCACGGAATTGAATCCACAAAATTTATGCACAAAGTTTGTACACAAAGTTTATGCACAATGTTTATGCACAAAGTTTATGCACAAAACGTATGCACAACGTTTATGCACAAAGTTGTACACAACGTTTATGGACAAAGTTTATGCACAAAGTTTGTACACAACATTTTTGCACAAAGTTCATGCACAAAGTTTATAGACAAAGTTTGTACACAAAGTTTATGCACAAAATTTAATGCACAAAGTGTATATACAAATTCTATGCACAAATTTTGTGCACAAAGTTTGTAGACAAAGTTTATGCACAAATTTTCTGCACATCGTTTGTACGCAAAGTTTATGCACAAAGTTTATGCACAAAGTCTTCACGCAAAGTTTATGCACAACGTTTTTGGCCTTGCTTCACATGTCTTTAGTTTTCTCCAGTTGTCTTTGGCTTGGTCCAGTTGTCTTGGC
The DNA here is from genome assembly GCA_023375785.1 of Penium margaritaceum. Classification (NCBI taxonomy): domain Eukaryota; kingdom Viridiplantae; phylum Streptophyta; class Zygnematophyceae; order Desmidiales; family Peniaceae; genus Penium; species Penium margaritaceum. The sequence continues at coordinate 307,665 of SZWC01000123.1, read as the reverse complement.
CTTGGTCAAGTTATCTTGGACTTGCTCCAGTTGTCTTGAGCTTGCTCCAGTTATCTTGGGCTTGCTCCATGTGTCTTGGCCTTGCTCCAGTTGTCTTGGCTTTGCTCCAGTTGTTTTGGGCTTGTTCTAGATGTCTTGGGCTTGCTCCAATTGTCTTGGCCTTGCTCCAGTTTTCTTGGACTTACTCCAGTTGTCTTAAGCTTGCTCCAGTTGTCTTGGGCTTGCTCCAGTTGTCTTGGCTTTGCTCTACTTGTCTTAGGCTTGCTCCAGTTGTCTTGTGCTTGCTCCAGTTGTCTTGGGCTTGCTCCAGTTGTCTTTGGCTTGCTCCAGTTGTCTTGGACTTGCTCCTGTTGTCTTGGGCGTACTCTTGTTGTCTTGGGCTTGCTCCAGTTGTCTTGGCCTTGCTCCAGATCTATTGGCCTTGTTCTAGTTGTCTTGGGCTTGTTCCAGTTGTCTTGGGCTTGCTCCTGTTGTCTTGGGCTTGCTCCAGTTGTCTTGGCCTTGCTCCAGTTGTCTTAGCCTTGCTCCTGTTGTCTTGGGCTTGCTCCAGTTGCCTTGGGCTTGCTCCAGTTGTCTTGGCCTTGCTCCAGTTTTCTTGGGCTTGCTCCAGTTGACTTGGGCTTGCTCCAGTTGTCTTGGGCTTGCTCCAGTTGTCGCGGCCTTGCTCCAGTTCTCTTAGGCTTGCTCCACTTGTCTTGGGCTTGCCCCAGTTGTCTTGGTCTTGCTCCAGTTGTCTTGGACTTGCTCCAGTTGTCTTGGTCTTGCTCCAGCTGCCTTGGGCTTGCCCCAGCTGTCTTGGCTTTGCTCCAGTTGTCTTGGCCTTCCTCCGGTTGTCTTGGCCTTGCTCCAGTTGTCTTGGCATTGATCCAGATGTCTTGGGCCTGCTCCAGTTTTCTTCGGCTTGCTCCAGTTATCTTGGCCTTGCTCCAGTTGTCTTGGCCTTGCTCCAGTTGTACTGGGACAGCTCCTGTTGTCTTGGGCGTGCTCCATTTGTCTTGGCCTTGCTCCAGTTGTCTTGGCTTTTCTCCATTTGTGTTGCGCTTGTTCTAGGTGTCTCGGGCTTGCTCCAATTATCTTGGCCTTGCTCCAGTTTTCTTGGCCTTGCTCTACGTGTCTTTGGCTTGCTTTAGTTGTCTTGGGCTTGCTCCAGTTGTCTTTACTTTGCTCCAGTTGTCTTAGGCTTGCTCCAGTTGTCTTGGGCTTGCCCCAGTTGTCTTGGGCTTGCTGATATTGTCTTGGGCTGGCTCCAGTTGTCTTGGCCTTGCTCCAGTTGTCTTGGGCTTGCTCCAGCTGTCTTGGCCTTGCTCCAATTGTCTTGGCCTTTCTCCAGTTGTCTTGGCCTTGCTCCAGATGTCTTGGTCCTGATCCAGTTGTCTTGGGCTTGCTCCAGTTGTCTTGGGCTTGCTCCAGCTGTCTTGGCATTGCTCCAGTTGTCTTGGCCTTGCTCCAGTTTTCTTGGCCTTGCTCAAGTTTTCTTGGCCTTGCTCCAGTTGTCTTGGCCTTGCTCCAGTTGTCTTGGTCTTGCTCCAGTTGTCTTGGTCTTGCTCCAGTTATCTTGGCCTTGCTCCAGTTGTCTTTAGCCTCCTCTTGTAGTCTTGGGCTTGCACCAGTTGTCTTGGCCTTGCTCCAATTGTCTTGTGCTGTCTCGAGTAGTCTTGGCCTTGCTCCAGTTGCCTTAAAATTGCTCCAGTTTTCTTGGGATTGCTCCAGTTGTCTTGGGCTTGCTCCATTTGTATTGGCCTTGCTCCAGTTGTCTTGGCATTGCTCCAATTATTTTGGGCTTGCTCCAGGTGTCTTTGGCTTTCTCCAGTTGTCTTTGCCTTGCTCTAGTTTTCTTGGGCTTCCTCCAGTCGTCTTGAGCTTGCTCCAGTTGTCTTGGGCTTGCTCCAGTTGTCTTGGCCTTGCTCCAGTTGTCTTGGCCTTGCCCCAGTTGTCTTTGGCCTGCTCCAGATATCTAAGCCTTGCTCCAGCTAGTTTTCTTGGGCTTCCTCCAGTCGTCTTGAGCTTGCTCCAGTTGTCTTGGGCTTTCTCCAGTTGTCTTGGCCTTGCTCCAGTTGTCTTGTCCTTGCTCCAGTTGTCTTGTGTTGTCTCCAGTTTTCTTCGCCTTGCTCTAGTTGTCTTGGCCTTGCTCTAATTGTCAAGGGCTTGCTCCAGTTGTCTTGGGTTTGCTCCAGTTGTCTTGGCTTTGCTCCACTTGTCTTGGCCTTGCTCTAGTTGTTTTGAGCTTGCTCCAGGTGTCTTGAGCTTGCTCTAGCTGTCTTGGCCTTGCTTTTCTTTTCTTGGGCTTTCTCCAGCTGTATTGGGCTTGTTCCAGTTGTCTTGGGCTTGCACCAGTTGTCTTGGGCTTGTCCCAGTTGTCTTGAACATTATCCAGTTTTCTAGGGCTTTCTCCAGTTGTATTGGCCTTGCCATAAGTGTCTTGGGCTTGCTTCAGCTGTTTTGGCCTTGCTCCAGTTGTCTTGGGCTTGCTCCAGTTGTCTTGCCCTTACTCCACTTGTCTTGGCCTTGCTCCAGTTGTCTTGCGCGTGCTCCAGTTGTCTTGGGCTTTCTCCAGTTGTCTTGGCTTTGCTCCAGTTTTCTTGGCCTTTCTCCAGTTGTCTTGGGCCTACTCCAGTTGTCTGGGGCTTGCTCCAGTTGTATTGAGCTTGCTCCATTTTTCTTGTCCATGATCCAATTGTCTTGGGCTTGTTCCAGTTGTCTTGGGCTTGCTCCAGTTGTCTTGGGCTTTCTCCAGTTGTCTTGGGCTCGCTCCGGTTTTCTTGGCCTTGCTCCAGTTGTCTAGGCCTTGCTCCAGTTGTCTTGGAATTGCTCCAGTTGTCTTTGTTGGCCTGAGGGTGAGTGTGCACCCTGGAGGGTCCCTAGCAATGGCTGGTTCACACCACCAACTGTTTTTGGAGAGACTGAAACTGTGGAGGCAACTCGTTCCAAGGATGGCAGAAAACTAGTCAGAGAGTGTGGCAAAAGTTTGGGCCTCAATTTAATGGGAATGAACAATTGATCAAGGCTCACAAGCAGTGGCATTTTATAGCCACTGATCTAAGCTTTCCAGAACACCAAAGCATGCCAGATTTGAAGCTTCCTAGCAGATTCTATGGCTTCTAGAGTGGCCCTTGGTAGGCTGTCCTTTTCCCACCTAGGAAGGCATCCCTTCTCTCCTCTAGAAGCTTCTGCCCCTTCCTAGATTCCTCAGCTTGCTTCTAGTAGGAGGGAATGTGTCCAGAAGACCAAGACACCTCTAGATGCCTTGTAGGACAAGTCACCCTTTCTAGAAGGTGTGCCACCTTCCTGGACCCTCACCAGGCCTTCTAGAAACTTAAAGAGGAACTCTAGAGGTTGAGCTAGCTTCCTGGCATATATTTTCCACCTCCCTTGAGGCAGGGCAGAATTTCATCTTGTGGGACTTGAACCCAGACCTCTGCCTCTAGAGCTGGACACCATTAACCACTAAGCCACTAAGGCTTGTCTTTTTGGTGTTCCTTTTTGGAGTCACTCCTGCCATGGTGAGGAGCATTACTCCAACAGTCTTGGGCTTGCTCCAGTTGTCTTGGTTTTGCTCCAGTTGTCTTAGGCTTGCTCCAGTTGTCTTATGCTTTCCCCAGTTGTCTTGGGCTTGCTCCAGTTGTCTTTGGCTTGCTCCAGTTGTCTTGGACTTGCTCCAGTTGTCTTGGGCTTGCTTTTGCTGTCTTGGGCTTGCTCCACTTGTCTTGGCCTTGCTACAGTTGTCTTAGCCTTGCTCCAGTTGTCTTGGGCTTGCTCCAGTTGCCTTGGGCTTGCTCCAGTTGTCTTGGCCTTGCTCCAGTTTTCTTAGGCTTGCTCCAGTTGACTTGGGCTTGCTCCAATTGTCTTGAGCTTGCTCCAGTTGTCTTGGCCTTGCTCCAGTTGTCTTAGGCTTGCTCCACTTGTCTTGGGCTTGTCCTAGTTGTCTTGGGCTTGCTCCAGTTGTCTTGGGTTTGCTCCAGTTGTTTTGGTCTTGCTCCAGCTGTCTTGGGCATGCTCCAGCTGTCTTGGCCTTGCTCCAGTTATCTTGGTCTTGCTCGAGTTATCTTGGCCTTGTTCCAATTGTCTTGGCCTTGATCCAGATGTCTTGGGCCTGCTCCAGTTGTCTTGGGTTTGCTCATGTTATCTTGCCCTTGCTCCAGTTGTCTTGGCCTTGCTCCAGTTGTATTGGGACTGCTCCTGTTGTCTTGGGCGGGCTCCATTTGTCTTGGCCTTGCTCCAGTTGTCTCGCCTTTGCTCCAGCTCTTTTGGGCTTGTTCTAGGTGTCTCAAGCTTGCTCGAATTGTCTTGGCCTTGCTCCAGTTTTCTTGGCCTTGCTCTAGGTGTCTTGGGCTTGCTCCAGTTGTCTTGGGCTTACTCCAGTTGTCTTGGCTTTGCTCCAGTTGTCTTAGGCTTGCTCCAGTTTTCTAGGGCTTGCCCCAGTTGTCTTGGGCATGCTCCAGTTGTCTTGGGCTTGCTCGAGTTGCCTTGGCCTTGCTCCAAGTGTCTTGGGCTTGCTCCCGCTGTCTTGGCCTTGCTCCAATTGTCTTGGCCTTGCTCCAGTTGTCTTGGCCTTGCTCCAGTTGTCTTGGCCTTGTTCCAGATGCCTTGAGCCTGCTCCAGTTGTCTTGGGCTTGCTCCAGCTGTCTTGGCCTTGCTCAAGTTGCCTTGGCCTTTTCTCCAGTTGTCTTGGGCCTCCTCCTGTTGTCTTCAGCTTGCTCCAGTTGTCTTGGCCTTGCTCCAGTTGTCTTGGGCTTGCTCCATCTGTCTTGGCATTGCTCTTGTTGTCTTGGCCTTGCTCCAGTTGTCTTTGCCTGGCTCCAGTTTTCTTGGCCTTGCTCCAGTTGTCTTGGGAATGTTCGAGTTGACTTAAGCTTTCTCCAGTAGTCTTGGCCTTGCTCCAGTTGTCTTTGGCCTGCTCCAGTTGTCTTGGGCTTGCACCAGTTGTCTTGGCCTTGCTCCAGTTTTCTTGTGCTGTCTCGAGTTGTCTTGGCCTTTATCCAGTTCTCTTGGCCTTGCTCCAGTTGTCTTGGGCATGCTCCAGTTGTCTTGGGCTTGCTCCAATTGTATTGGCCTTGCTCCAGTTGTCTTGGCCTTGCTCCAGTTTTTTTGGGCTTTCTCCAGGTATCTTGGGCTTGCTCCAGTTGTCTTGGCCTTGCTCTAGTTTTCTTGGGCTTCCTCCAGTCGTCTTGAGCTTGCTCTAGATTTCTTGGGCTTGCTAAAGTTGTCTTGGCCTTGCTCCAGTTGTCTTGGCCTTGCTCCAGTTGTCTTGGGCTTGCCCCAGTTGTCTTGAGCATTCTCCAGTTGTCTTGGGCTTGCTCCAGTTGTGTTGGCCTTGTTATAGGTGTCTTGGGCTTGCTCCAGCTGGCTTGGCCTTGCTCCAGTTGTCTTGGCCTTGCTCAAGTTGTCTTGGCCTTGATCCAATTACCTTGGGACTGTTCCAGTTGTCTTGGGCTTGCTCCAGTTGTCTTGGGCTTGCTCCAGTTTTCTTGGCCTTGCTCCAGTTGTCTTGGCATTGCTCCAGTTGTCTTGGGATTGCTCCAGTTGTCTTTGGCTTGGTCTAGTTGTCTTGGCCTTGCTCCAGTTGTCTTGGGCTTGCTCCAGTTGTCTTGGGCTTGCTCCAGTTTTCTTGGCCTTGCTCCAGTTGTCTTGGCATTGCTCCAGTTGTCTTGGGATTGCTCCAGTTGTCTTTGGCTTGGTCTAGTTGTTTTGGCCTTGGTACAGTTGTCTTGGACTTGCTCCAGTTGTCTTGAGCTTGCTCCAGTTGTCTTGGGATTGCTCCATGTGTCTTGGCCTTGCTCCAGTTGTCTTCGCTTTGCTCCAATTGTTTTTGGCTTGTTCTAGGTGTCTTGGGCTTGCTCCAATTGTCTTGCCCTTGCTCCAGTTTCCTTGGCCTTACTCCAGTTTTCTTACGCTTGCTCCAGTTCTCTTGGGCTTGCTCCAGTTTTCTTTTTCTTTCTCCAGTTGTCTTAGGCTTGCTCAAGTCAACTTGGGCTTGCTCCAATTGTCTTGGCCTTGCTCCAGTTGTCTTAAGCGTGCTCCAGTTGTCTTGGGCTTGACCGCAGTTGTCCTGGGCTTGCTCCAGTTGTCTTGGGCTTGCTTCAATTGTCTTGGCCTTGCTTCTGTTGTCTTGGGCTTGCTCCAGCTGTCTTGGCCTTGCTCCAGTTGTCTTGGCCTTTCTCCAGTTGTGTTGGTCTTTCTCCAGCTGTCTTGGCCTTGCTCCAGTTGTATTGTGCCTGCTCCTATTGTCTTGGGCGTTCCCCAGTTGCCTTGGGCTTGCTCGAGTTTTCTTGGCCTTGATCCAGTTGTATTGGGCTTGCTCAAGTTGTCTTCGGCTTGCTCCAGTTGTCTTGGCCTTACTACAGTTGGCTTATGCTTGTTCCAGTTGTCTTTGGCTTGCCCTAGTTATCTTGGGCTTGATCTAATTGTCTTAGTCTTGCTCCTGTTGTCTTGTCCTTGCTCCAGATTTCTTAGGCTTGCTCCAGCTGTTTGGCATTGCTCCAGTTGTCTTGGCCTTGCTCCAGTTGTCTTGGCCTTGCTCTAGTTGTCTTGGCCTTGCTCCAGTTGTCTTGGGCCTGCTCCAATTGTCTTGGGCTTGCTCCAGTTGTCTTGCCTTTGCTCCAGTTGTCTGGGCCTTGCTCTAGTTTTCTTTGGTCTGCTCTAGTTGTCTTGGGCTTGCTCCAGTTTTCTTGGGCTTGCTCCAGTTTTCTTGGCCTTGCTCCAGTTGTCATGGCCATACTCCAGTTGTCTTGGGCTTGCTCCAGTTTTCTTGGGCATGCTCCAGTTGTTTTGGCCTTGCTCCAGTTGTCTTGGACTTGCTCCAGTTGTCTTGGGCTTGCTCTTGTTGTCTTGGGCTTGCTCCAGTTGTCTTGGCCTTGCACCTGTTGTATTAGCCTTGCTCCAGTTGTCTTGTGCTTGTTCCAGTTGTCTTGGGCTTAATTCAGTTTTCTTGGCCTTGCTCCAGTTTTCTTGGGCTTGCTCCAGTTGTCTTGGCCTTGCTCCAGTTGTCTTGGACTTGCTCCAGTTGTCTTGGGCTTGCTCTTGTTGTCTTGGGCTTGCTCCAGTTGTCTTGGCCTTGCACCTGTTGTATTAGCCTTGCTCCAGTTGTCTTGTGCTTGTTCCAGTTGTCTTGGGCTTAATTCAGTTTTCTTGGCCTTGCTCCAGGTTTCTTGGGCTTGCTCCAGTTGTCTTGGGCTTGCTCCAGTTTTCTTGGGCTTGCTCCAGTTGTCTTGGCCTTGCTCCGGTTGTCGTAGGCTTGCTCCACTTGTCTTGGGCTTGCCCAAGTTGTGTTGGTCTTGCTCCAGTTGTCTTGGGCTTGCTCCAGTTGTGTTGGTCTTGCTCCAGTTGTGTTGGTCTTGCTCCAGTTGTCTTGGGCTTGCTCCAGCTGTCTTGGCCTTGCTCCAGTTGTCTTGGCCTTGATCCAGATGTCTTGGGCCTGCTCAAGTTGTCTTGGGCTTGCTCCAGTTATCTCGGCCTTGCTCCAGTTTTCTTGGCCTTGCTCGAGTTGTATTGGGCCTGCTCCCGTTGTCTTGGGCTTTCTCCAGTTGTTTTGCGCTAACTCTAGTTTTCTTGGCCTTGCTCTAGTTATCAAGGTCTTGCTCCAGTTGTCTTAAGCTTGCTCCAGTTTTATTGGCCTTGCTCCAGTTGTCTTCGGCTTGCTCCAATTGTCAAGGGATTGCTCCAGTTGTCTTGGCCTTGCTCCAGTTATCTTAGGCTTGCTCCAGCTGTCTTGGACTGGCTCTAGCTGTCTTGGGCTTGCTCCAGTTGTCTTGGCCTTGCTCCAGTTTTCCTGGCCTTTTTCCAGATTTTATTGGGCTAGCTTCAGGTGTCTTGGGCTTGCTCCAGTTCTCTTGGCCTTCCTCCAGTTTTCTTGGGCTTGCTCCAGTTATCTTGGGATTGCTCCAGTTTTCTTGGGCTTACTCCTGTTGTCTTGGCCTTGCTCCAGTTGTCTTAGGCTTGCTCCAGTTGTCTTAGGCTTGCCCCATTTGTCTTGGGCTTGTCCCAGTTGTCTTGGGCTTGTCCCAGTTTTCTTTGGCTTGCTCCAGTTGTCTTGGCCTTGCTCCAGTTGTCTTGGGTTTGCTCCAGCTGTCTTGGCCTTGCTCCAGTTGTCTTGGCCTTTCTCCAGTTGTCTTGGCCTTGCTCCAGTTGTATTGGCCTTGCTCCAGTTGTCTTGTGCTGTCTCCAGTTTTCTTGGCCTTGCTCCAGATGTCTTGGCCTTACTCCAGTTGTCTTGAGCTTGCTCTAGTTTTCCTTGGCTTGCTCTAGTTCTCTTGGCTTTGCTCTAGTTGTCTTCGGCTTGCTCCATGTGTCTTGGCCTTGCTCCAGTTGCCTTTGCCTTGCTCCAGTTTTCTTACGTTTCCTCCAGTTGTCTTGGGCTTGCTTCAGTCGTCTTGGGTTTGCTCCAGTTGTCTTGGCCTTGCTCCAGTTGTCTTAGGCTTGCTCCAGTTGTCATGGACTTGCCCCAGTTTTCTTGGGTGTTCTCCAGTTGTCTTGGGCTTGCTCCAGTTTTCTTGGGTGTTCTCCAGTTGTCTTGGGCTTGCTCCAGTTTTCTTGGCCTTGTTCCAGTTATCTTGGCCTTGCTCCAGTTGTCTTGGCCTTTCTCCAGTTGTTTTGAGCCTACTCCAGTTATCTTGGCCTTGCTCCAGATGTCTTGGCCTTGCTCCAGTTGTCTTCGGCCTGCTCCAGTGGTCCTGGGCTTGCTCCAGTTGTCTTGAGCTTGCTCCAGTTTTCTTTGCCTTGCTCCAGTTCTCTTGGCCTTGCTCGAGTTGTCTTGGGCTGACTCCAGTTATCTTGGGCTTGCTCCAGTTGTCTTGGCTTTGGTCCAGTTGTCTTGGACTTGCTCCAGTTGTCTTGATCTTGCTCGAGTTATCTTGCGCGTGTTCCAGTTCTCTTAGCATTGTTCCAATTGTCTTCGCCTTGCTCCAGTTGTTTGGGCTTGCTTCAGGTGTCTAGGGCTTGCTGCAGTTGTCTAGACCTTGCTCCAGTTTCCGTTTTCTTGCTCCAGTTGTCTTAGGCTTGCTCCATATATCTTGGGCTTGCTCCAGTTGTCTTTGCCTTGCTCCAGTTGTCTTAGGCTTGCTCCAGTTGTCTTGGGCTTAACCCCAGTTGTCTTGGGCTTGCTCCAGTTGTCTTGGGCTTGCTCCAGGTGTCTTGGCCTTGCTCCTGTTTTCTTGGCCTTGCTCCAGTTGTCTTAGGCTTGCTCCAGTTGTCTTGGGCTTAACTCCAGTTGTCTTGGGCTTGCTCCAGCTGTCTTGGCCTTGCTCCAGTTGTCTTTCCCTTGCTCCAGTTGTCTTGGCCTTGCTCCAGCTGTCTTGGCCTTGCTCCAGTTGCATTGGGCCTGCTCGTGTTGTCTTGGAAGTTCCCCAGTTTTCTTTTCCTTGCTCCAGTTGTCTTGGCCGTACTCCAGTTGTCTTGGGCTTGCTCCAGTTGTCTTGGGCTTGCTCCAGTTGTTTTGGCCTTGCTCCAGTTGTCTTGGACTTGCTCCAGTTGTCTTGGACTTGCTCTTGTTGTCTTGGGCTTGCTCCAGTTGTCTTGGTCTTGCTCCTGTTGTCTTAGCCTTGCTCCACTTGTCTTGGGCTTGCCCCAGTTGTCCTTGGCTTTCTCCAATTATCTTGGGCTTGCTCCAGTTGTGCTGGTCTTGCTCCAGTTGTCTTGGGCTTGCTCCAGCTATCTTGGCCTTGCTCCAGTTGTCTTGGCCTTGATCCAGATGTCTTGGGCCTGCTCCAGTTGTCTTGGGCTTGCTCCAGTTATCTTGGCCTTGCTCCAGTTGTCTTGGCCTTGCTCCAGTTGTATTGGGCCTGCTCCAGTTGTCTTGGGCGTGCTTCAGTTGTTTTGAGCTTGCTCGAGTTTTCTTGGCCTTGCTCTAGTTGTCTTGGCCTTGCTCCAGTTGTCTTGGCCTTGCTCCAGTTATCTTTGGATTGCTTCGGTTGTCTTGGGCTTGCCCCAGTCGTCTTGGGCTTGCTCCAGTTGTCTTGTGCTTGCTCCAGTTGTCTTGGCCTTGCTCCAGTTGTCTTGGGCTTGCTCCCGCTGCCTTGGCATTGCTCCAGTTGTCTTGGCCTTGCTCCAGTTGTCTTGGCCTTGCTCCAGTTTTCTTGGCCTTACTCCAGTTGTTTTGGGCCTGCTCCAATAGTCCTGGACTTGCTCCATTTGTCTTGGCTTTGCTCCAATTGTCTTGGCCTTGCTCCCGTTGTCTTTGGCCTACTCTCGTTGTCTTGGGCTTGCTCCAGTTGTCTTTGGCTTACTCCAGTTTTCTTGGCCTTGCTCCAGTTGTCTTGGCCTTGCTCCAGTTGTTTTGGGCTTGCTCCAGTTGTCTTGGGCTTGCTCCAGTTGTTTTGGCCTTGCTCCAGTTGTGTTAGCCTTGCTCTAGTTCTTTTGGGCTTGCTCCAGTTGTCTTGGGCTTGCTCCAGTTGTCTTGGGTTTGCTCCAGTTTTCTTGGCCTTGCTCCAGTTTTCTTGGCCTTGCAACAGTTGTCTCGGGATTGCTCCAGTTGTCTTGGGCTTGCTCCAGATGTCTTGGTCTTGCTCCAGTTGTCTTGTACTTGATCCAGTTGTCTTGGACTTGTTCCAGTTGTCTTGGGCTTGTTCCACTTACCTTGGCCTTGCTCCAGTTGTCTTGGCCTCGCTCCAGTTGTTTTGGGCTTGCTCGAGGTGGCTTGGACTTACTCCAGTTGTTTTGGGCTTGCTCCAGTTGTCTTGGGTTTGCTCCAGTTGTCTTGGGCTTTCTCCAGTTGTCTTGGCCTTGCTCCAGTTGTCTTGGGCTTGCTCCAGTTGTCTCGGCCTTGCTCCAGTTGTCTTGGTCTTGCTCCAGTTGTCTTGGACTTGCTCCAGTTGTCTTGGCCTTGCTGCAGTTGTCTTGGGCTTGCTCCAGTTATCTTGGGATTGCTCCAATTGTCAAGGGCTTGCTCCAGTTTTCTTGGGCTTGCTCCAATTGTATTGGCCTTATTCCAGTTGTCTTTGGCTTGCTCTATCTGTCAAGGGATTGCTCCAGTTGTCTTGGCCTTGCTCCAGTTATCTTTGGCTTGCTCCAGCTGTCTTTGGCTTGCTCCAGCTATCTTAGGCTTGCTCCAGCTGTCTTGGACTGGCTCTAGTTGTCTTGGGCTTGCTCCAGTTGTCTTGGCCTTGCTCTAGTTGTCCTTGCCTTGCTCCATTTTTTATTGGGCTTGCTCCAGGTGTCTTGGGCTTGCTCCAGTTCTCTTCGCCTTGGTCCAGTTTTCTTGGGCTTGCTCCAGTTATCTTGGGCTTGCTCCAGTTGTCTTGGGCTTACTCCAGTTGTATTGGCCTTGATCCAGTTGTCTTAGGCTTGCTCCAGTTGTCTTTGGCTTGCCCCAGTTGTCTTGGGCTTGCCCCAGTTGTCTTGGGCTTTCTCCAGTAGTCGTGGCCTTGCTCCAGTTGTCTTGGGCTTGCTCCAGACTTCTTGGCCTTGCTCATTTTGCCTTGGCCTTTCTCCAGTTGTCTTGGCCTTGCTCCAATTGTCTTGGCCTTGCTCCAGTTGCCTTGGGCCTGCTCCAGTTGTATCGGGCTTGTTCCAGTTGTCTTGGCCTTGCTCCAGTTGTCTAGGCCTTGATCCAGTTGTCTTCGACCTGCTCAAGTAGTCTTGGGCTTGCTCCAGTTCTCTTGGGCTTGCTCCAGTTTTTTTGGCCTTGCTCCAGCTGTCTTGGACTTTCTCCAGTTTTCTTGGTCTTGCTCCAATTGTATTGGGCTTGCTCCAGTTTTCTTGGTCTTGCTCCATTTGTCTTGGACTTGCTCCAGTTGTATTGGGCTTGCTCCAGTTGTCTTGGGCTTGCTCCAGTTGTCTTGGCCTTGCTCCAGTTGTCTTGGCCTTGCTCCAGTTGTCTTGGCCTTGCTCCAGGGCTTGCTCCAGTTGTCTTGGGATTGCTCCATTTGTCAAGGGCTTTCTCCAGTTGTCTTGGGCTTGCTCCAGTTTTATTGGCCTTGCTCCAGTTGTCTTTGGCTTGATCCAATTGTCAAGGGATTGCTCCAGTTGTCTTGGCCTTGCTCCAGTTATCTTTGGCTTGCTCCAGCTTTCTTTGGCTTGCTCCAGTTGTCTTAGGCTTGCTCCAGCTGTCTTGGACTGGCTCTAGTTTTCTTGGGCTTGCTCCAGTTGTCCTGGTCTTGCTCCAGTTTTTATTGGGCTTGCTCCAGATATCTTGGGCTTGCTCCAGTTCTCTTGGCCTTGCTCCAGTTTTCTTGGGCTTGCTCGAGTTATCTTGGGCTTGCTCCAGTTGTCTTGGGCTTTCTCCAGTTGCCGTGGCCTTGCTCCAGTTGTCTTAGGCTTGCTCCAGTTGTCTAAGGCTTGCCCCAGTTGTCGTGGCCTTGCTCCAGTTGTCTTGGCCTTGCTCCAATTGTCTTGGCCTTGCTCCAGTTGTCTTGGGCTTGCTCCTGTTGTCTTGGGCTTGCTCCAGTTTTCTTGGCCTTGCTCCAGTTGTCTAGGCCTTGCTTCAGTTGTCTTGGACATGCTCAAGTTGTCTTGGGCTTGCTCTAGTTTTCTTGGGCTTGCTCCAGTTTACTTGGCCTTGCTCCAGCTGTCTTGGACTTTCTCCAGTTGTCTTGGGCTTGCTCCAGTTTTCTTGGGCTTGCTCCAGTTTTCTTGGCCTTGCTCCAGTTGTCTTGGACTTGCTCCAGTTGTCTTGGGCTTGCTCCAGTTGTCTTGGGCTTGCTCCAGTTGTCTTGGCCTTGCTCCAGTTGTCTTGGCCTTGCTCCAGTTGTCTTGGGCTTGCTCCAGTTGTCTTGGGCTTGCTCCAGTTGTCTTGGCCTTGCTCCAGTTGTCTTGGCCTTGCTCCAGTTGTTTTGGGCTTGCTCTAGGTGTCTTGGGCTTGCTCCAGTTGTCTTGGCCTTGCAACATTTTTAGTGGGTTTCTCCAGCTGTCTTGGGCTTGTTCTAGTTGTCTTGGGCTTGCTCCATTTGTCTTGGCCTTCCTCCAGTTGTCTTGGGCTTGGTCCACTTGTCTTGGGCTTGCTCCACTTGTATTGTACGGGCATATGCAGGCTTTATAGGCACAGGTACGGGTTTTGCAGGAGCTCGAGAGGGGTTTGTAGGTGCAAGCGTGAGATATGAAGGTGCAGGCGCGGGCTTTGTAGGGGCAGGCGCGAGCTTTGCAGGCGCATGCGCGGGTTTTGTAGGCGCAGGCGCGGGCTCTGAAGTTTATGCACAAATTTTAAGCACAAAGTCATGCACAAAGTTTGTACACAAAGTTTATGCAGAAAGTTTATGCACAACGTTTGTACACATGGTTTGTACACAAAGTTTACGCACAAAGTTTGTGCACAACATGTATGCATAAAGTTTATGCATAAAGTTTATGCATAAAGTTGATGCACAAAGTTTGTATACAAAGTTTGTACACAACTTTTATTCACAAAGTTTATGGACAAAGTTTGTACATAACGTTTTTGCACAAAGTTTATGCACAAAGTTTGTACACAAAGTTTGTACACAAAGTTTCTACACAAAGTTCATGCACAAAGTTTATGCACTAGGTTTATGCACAAAGTTTATGCACAACGTTTTTATACAACGCTTATGCACAGAGTTCATGCACAACGTTTGTACACAAAGTTTGTACACGAATTTTACGCACAAAGTTTTTACACAATGTTTATGCATAAAGTCCATGCACAAAGTTTATGCGCAATGTTTGTACACAAAGTTTATGCACAACATATATGCACAAAGTTTATGCACAACGTTTATACACAAAGTTTGTATACAAAGTTTCTACACAAAGTTTATGCACAAACTTTATGCACGAAGTCTATGCACAAAGTGTATGAACAAAGTTTGTACACAAAGTTTATGCACAAAGTTTGTACACAAAGTTTATGCACAACGTTTATGTACAAAGTCTATGCACAAAATTTATGCACAAAGTTTCTGCACAAAGTTTATGCACAAAGTTTCTGCACAAAGTTTATGCACAAAGTTTATGCACAATGTTCATGCACAAAGTTTGTACCCAAAGTCTATCCACAAAGTTTGTACAGAAAGATTATGCACAAAGTTTATGCACAAAGTTTGAACACACAGTTTATGCATGAAGTCTATGCATAAAGTTTATGTACAAAGTTTGTACACAAAGTTTATGCACCAAGATTATGCACAAAGCTTTTGCACAAAGTTTGTACACAACGTTTATGCATAATTTTTATGGATAAAGTTTGTACACGAAGTTTATGCACATATTTTATGCACAATGTTTGTACACAAAGTTTGTACATAAAGTTTGTACACAAATTTTATTTGCAAGGTTTATGCACAACGTTTATGCACAAAGTTTATGCACAACGTTTATACACAAAGTTCATGCACAACGTTTAAGCACAGGGTTTGTCCACAAAGTTTGTACAAAATGTTTATGCACAAAGTTTATGCACAAAGTTTGTACACAAAGTTTGTACAAAATGTTTCTACACAAAGTTTATGCACAAATTTTGTATGCACAGTTTATGCACAAATTTTTTGCTCAAAGTTTATGCACAAAGTTTATGCACAAATTTTATGCACAACGTTTGTGCACAAAGTTTATGCACAATGTTTATGCACAAGGTTTATTCACAAAGTTTATGCAAAAATTAATTGCACAAATTTTATGCACAAAGTTTATGCACAAAGTTGTTGCACAACTTTTGTGCACAAAGTTTATGTACAGAGTTTTTGCACAAAGTTAACGCACATAGTTTATGCACTAAGTTTGTACACAAATTTTGTGCACAAAGTTTATGCGCAATGTTTATGGACAAAGTTTGTACACAAAGTTTATGCACAAAGATTATGCACAAAGTTTATGCACAAAGTTTATGCACAACGTTCATGCACAAAGATTATGCACAAAGTTTATGCACAGAGTTTATGCACAAAGTTTATGCACAAAGTTTCTGCACAAAGTTCATGCAAAAAGTTTATGCACAAAGTTTGTACACAAATTTCATGCACAAAGTTTATGAACAAAGTTTGTACACAAAGTTTATGCACAAAGTTTATGCACAAAGATAATGCACAGCGTTTGTATACAAAATTTATGCAAAAGGTTTATGCACAAAGTTTGTGCACAAATTTTATGCACAAAGTTTGTACACAGAGTTTATGCACAAGATCTATGCACAAAGTTTGTGTTCAATGTTTAAGCACAATGTTTGTAGACAAAGTTCATGCAAAAAAATTATGCAAAAATTTTGTACACAACGTTTATGCTTAAATTTTATACACAACGTTTGCACACAAAGTTTATGCACAAAGTTTGCACACAAAGTTTATGCACAAAGTTTGCACACAAAGTTTATGCACAAAGTTTGTACACAAAGTTTATGCACAAAGTTTATGGACAAATCGTATACACAATGTTTATGCACAATGTTTATGCACAATGTTTGTACACTGTTTATGCACAAAGTTTATGGACAAAGATTGTACACAACGTTTATGCACAAAGTTTGTGCATAAAATTTATGCACAAACTTTGTGCACAACATTTATGCATAAAGTTTGTACACAGAGTTTATGCAGGAAATTTATGCACAAAGTATGTACACAAAGTTTACACACAAAGTTTATGCACAATGTTTATGCATAAAATTTGTACACACCGTTTGTACATAAAATTTATGCAAAATGTTCGTGCACAAATCTTGTACACAACGTTTATGCACAAACTTTGCACACAAAGTTTGTACACAAAGTTTATGCACAAAGTTTATGGACAAAGTTTGTACACAAAGTTTATGCACACTTCTGTACACAGAGATTATGTACAAAGATTATGCACAACGTTTGTGCACAAAGTTTGTACACAAAGTTTATGCACAAAGTGTACGCACAAATTTCATGCACAAACATTATGCACAAAGTTTATGCACAATGTTTATGCACAACATTTATAAACAAATTTTATGCACAAAGTTTATGCACAACGTTTGCACACAAAGTTTATACAAAACATTTATGCACTGAATTGAATCCACAAAATTTATGCACAAAGTTTATACACAAAGTTTATGCACAATTTTTATGCACAAAGTTTATGCACAAAAGTATGCACAAAGTTTATGCACAAAGTTGTACACAACGTTTATGGACAAAGTTTATGCACAAAGTTTGTACACAACATTTTTACACAAAGTTCATGCACAAAGTTTATAGACAAAGTTTGTACACAAAGTTTATGCACAAAGTTTACACACAAATTCTATGCACAAATTTTGTGCACAAAGTTTGTAGACAAAGTTTATGCACAAGGTTTGTACACAAGGTTTGTACACAAAGTTTGTACACAAAGTTTACGCACAAATGTTGTACACAACAGATGTGCACAAAGTTTATGCACAATTTTTATGCACATCGTTTGTACGCAAAGTTCATGCACAAAGTTTATGCACAAAGTCTTTACACAAAGTGTATTCACAAAGTTTATGCACAACGTTTATGCACAGTTTATGCACAAATTTAGTGCACAAAGTTTATGCACAAATATTGTACACAAAGTTTCTGGACAAAGTGTATGCACAAAACTTTTGCACATACTTTATGCACAAAATTTATGCACAAAAATTATGCACAAAGTTTATGCACAAAGTATGGACACAAAGGTTAGGCACAAGTTTTGTGAACAAGCATTGTGCATGAATTTTGTACACAAATTTTATGTACAACGTTTATGCAAAAAGTCTATGCACAAAGTGTGTGCACAAAGTTTATGCACAAAGTTTGTATACAAAGTTTATGCACAAAGGTTATGCACAAGTTTTTTGCATAGAGTTTATGCAGAAAGTTTGTACAAAACGTTTATGCACAAAGTTTATGAACAAGGTTTGAACAAAACGATCATGAAGAAAGTTCATGCACAAATTTTATGCACAAAGTTTATGCACAAATTTTGAAAACAAAGTTTATGCACGAAGTTTATGCACAAAGTTTGTACACAAAGTTTGTGCACAAAGTATATACACAAAGTTTATGCACAAATTTCATGCACCAAGCTTACGCACAACGTTTATGCACAAAGTTCATGCAGAACATTTATGCACAAAGTTTATGCACAAAGTTTAAGAAGAATGTTTGTACACAAAGTTTATGCAAAAACGTTTATGCACAAAGGTTATGCCCAAAGTTTATGTAAAACGTTTATGCACAAAGTTTATGCACAAAGGTTATGCACAAAGTTTATGCACAAAGTTTCTGCACAAATTCTATGCACAAAGTTTATGCACAAATTTTATGCACAACGTTTATGCACAAAGTTTGTACACAGTTTGTACACAAAGTTTATGCACAACGTTTATGCACAACGTTTATGCACAAATTTTGTACAAAGTCTATGCACAAACTTTATGCACAAAGTCTATGTACAAATTTTATGCACAAAGTCTATGCACAAAGTTTGTGCACAAAGTTCATGCACAGAGTTTGTCCACACACTATATGCACAACGTTTTTGGACAAAGTTTGTACACAAAGTTTATGCCCAAAGTTTATGCACAAAGTTTATGGACAAATTTTATACACAAAGTTCATGCACAAAGTTTATGTAAAACGTTTGTGCACAGAGTTTATGCACAAAGTTTATGCACAAAGTCTATGCATAACGTTTATGCACAAAGTTTATTCTCAAAGTTAATGCACAAAGTTTATGCACAAAGTTTATGCACAAAGTTTGTACACAAATTTTATGCATAAAGTTTATGCAAAAGGTTTATTCACAAAGTTTATGCACAAATCCTGTACACAAAGTTTATGCACGCAGCTTAAGCACAAATTTTATGCACAAATTTTGTACATAAAGTTTATGCACAAAGTTTATGCACAAATTTTGTACACAAATTTTGTACACAAAGTTTACGCACAAACTTTGTACACAAACTGTGTACACAAAGTTTATGCACAAAGTTTATGCAAAACGTTTGTTCACAAAGTTTATGCACAAAGTTTATACATAAAGTTTATGCACAAAGTTTATGCACAAAGTTTATACATAAAGTTTATGCACAAAGTTTATGCACAAATGTTATGCATAAAATTCATGCACAAAGTCTATGCACAAATTTTCTGTACAAAGTTCATGCACAAATCTTGTACAAAACATGAATGCAACAATTTTTATACAAAACGTTTATGCACAAGTTTTTTTAATAGAGTTTATGCACAAAGTTTGTACACAAAGTTTATGAACAAAGTTCGTATACAAATTTTATGCACAAAGTGTATGCAAAACGTTTATTCAAAGATTTTATGCACAAAGTTTATACACAAAGTTTTTGCACAAAATTTATGCACAAAGTATATGTACAACGTTTATTCCCAAGGTACGGAGTTGTACGGAAATGTACGGCAAACCACGGAGTTGTACGGAGTTGTAGCCAATGGTACGGAGTTGTACGGAGTTTTACAGATTTGTACGGCGTTGTCCGGAGTTGTACGGAGTTATACGGAGTTGTAGCGATTTGTACATAGTTGTACGGAGTTGTACGGAATTGTACAGAATTGTACAGAGTTGTGAGGAGTTGTACGAAGTTGGACATAGGAATATGGACTTGTACGGAGTTTTATGGAGTTTTACGGAGTAGAAGGGAGTTGTACGGAGTTGTACCGAGTTGTATAGAGTTGTACGAAGCTGTACGGAGATGTATGGAGTTTTACGGAATGGTACGGAAATGCAGCAAGTTGTACAGATTTATACGGAGTTGTACAGAGTTGTACGGAGTTATACGGAGCTGTAAAGAGTTATACGAAGTCGTACAAAGTTCCGTACAAGTCCGTACAACTCGATACGTCTCTGTACAGCTCCGTGCAGCTTTGTACAACTCTGTACAACTCCCTTCTACTCCGTACAACTCCATACAACTCCGTACTGCTCCATAGAACTCCGTATACCTATGTACAACTCCGTACAGCTCCGTACAACTCTGTACAACTCCGTACAACTCCGTACAACTCCATACAACTCCGTATAACAACGTACAACAACGTACAACTCGCTACAACTCCGTACAACTTCGTACAACTCCATACAACTCCGTACAACTCTGTATAACTCTGTACAACTCCGTACAGATCCATACAACTCTGTACAACTCCGTACAATTTGCTACAGCTCTGTACAACTCCGTATCACTCTGTACAACTCCATACAACTCTGTACAACTCCGTATAACTTGCTACGTTCCTATACATCTCTTTTCAACTCCATACAACTCCATACATCTCCGTGCAACTCTGTACAACTCTGTACAACACTGTTCAACCCCGTACAATCCCGCACTGCTCCATACAATTCCATACAACTCCGTACAACTCCGTACAACTCTTTTATGCTCCGTACAACTTTGTAAAACTGTGTACACCTCCATACAACTCGCTACAATGCGCTACAACTCGCTACAACTTGCTACAACTTTGTACAACTCTGTACAACTCTGTACAACTCCGTAGAGCTCTGTACAATTCCGTACAGCTCCATACATTTCCGTGCAAATCCGTACAACTCCGTACAACTCCGTACAACTCGGTACAAATTGCTACAACTCTGTGCAACTCTGTAAAGCTCCGTACAACTCCGTACAACGTTGTAAAACTCCGTACAACTCTGTAAAACTCAGCATTACTCCGTACAGCTCCGTACAACTCTGTACAATCTGCTACAACTCCACACAACTCTGTACAACTCCGTACAACCCCGTACAACTCCATAAACCTCCGTACAACACCGTATAACTCCGTACAACTTTTCTACAACTTGCTGTAAATCCGTACAACCCCGTACAACTCTGTACAACTCTGTACAACTCCGAACAACTTTGTACTACTATGTAAAACTCCGCCAAAACTCCGTACAACTCTGTACAACTCTTTACAACTCCCTACAACTTCATACGACTCCTTACAACTCCATACAGCTCCGTACAACTCTGTACAACTCCGTACAACCCCGTACAACTACGTTCAACTTTGTTCAACTCTGTACAACTCCGTCCAACTCCGTACAATTCTGAACAACTCCATAAAACTCACTACAACTCCGTACAACTCGTTATGACTCCATACAACTCCATACAATACCGCATAACTCCGTACAACTCTGTACAACTCTGTACAAATCTGTATAACTCCATACAGCTATGTACGACTCCATACAACTCCGTACAACTCCATAAAACTTTGATACAACTCCGTACATCTCCGTAGAGCTCCGTACAACTCTGTTCAACTTTGTACAACACCGTACAACTCCGTACAACTCAGTACAACTCCGTACAACTCCGTACAAATCTGCAAAATCCCTACAACTCCGTACAACTCCGTACGATATCATACAACTCTGTACAACTCCGTACAACTCTGTACAACTCTGTACAACTCAGTGCAACCCCGTACAAGTCTTTACAACTCCGTAGAACTCAGTACAACTCGTACAGCTCCGTACGACTCGCTACAACTCCGTACAACTCGGTACAACTCTGTACAACTCTGTATAACTCCGTACAAATCCTTACAATTTGCTACAACTCCGTACAACTTTGTACAACTCTATACAACTCCGTACAACTCAGAACAACTCCGTACAACTCCGTACAACTCGGTACAACTCTCTACAAATTGCTACAACTCTGTACAACTACGATTCCCTCCGTATAACTCCATACAACTCTGTGCAACTTCATACAAATTCGTACAACTCCATACAACTCTGTACAACTTCATACCACTTCTTACAACTCCATACAACTCTGTACATCTCCGTACAACTCTGTAAAACCCCGTACAACCATGTACAAAACCGTACAACTCCGTACGACTCTGTACAACTCTTTACAACTCCGTAAAACTCCGTACAACTCTGTACAACTCCCTATAATTCCCTACAACTCTGTACGACTCCCTATGACTCCGTACAGATCCGTACAACTCCGTAAAACTCTGAACAACTTCGATACAAGTTCATATAACTCCGTACAAATTGCTACAAATCCGTACAACTCCGTACATCTCTCTACACCTCCGTAAAACTCCGTACAACTTTGTACATTTTTGTACAACTTCGTACAACTCTGAAAACTGCTACAACTCCGTACAGCTCTGTACGTCACTGTACAGCTCTGTACAACTCCTTACAACTTTGTACACCTCCGTATAACTCAGTACAACTTTTTACACCTCCGTATGACTTGCTACAACTCCGTACAACTCCGTACAACTCCGTATAACTCTGTCAACTCTGTACAACTCAGTACAGATATGTACAAATCCGTACAGCTCCTTACAATTTGCTACAACTCTGTACAACTCCGTACAACTCTGTATACCTCTGTACAACCCTGTACAACTCCGTACAACGCCATACAACTCCGTCCAACTCCGTACAACTCCATATAACTCTGTACAACTCCGTACAGACTGGTACAACATTGGCTACAACTCGGTACAACTCCGTACACCTCCGTACAAAACTGTAGAACTCCGTACACATCCGTACAACTCCATACAACTCTGTACAACTCCGTTCAACTCTGTACAACTCTGTACAACTCTGTATAACTTCATAGAAATTGTTACAACTTTGTACTGCTCTGTATAGCTCCGTGGAACACCATACAATTCCATACAATTTCTTACAACTCCATACAACTCCGTACAACTCAGTACAACTCCGTAAATCTACGTACAACTCGGCACGACTCTGTACAAATTGCTACAACTCTATTCAACTCCGATTAACTCTGTACAACTCTGTACAACTCTGTACAACTCCGTACGAATCCGTACATTTCCATACAACTCCGTACAACTCTGTACAACTCCGTACAAATCCGTACCACTCCTTACAGCTCAATACCACTTCGTACAGCTCCATACAACTCCGTAAATCCTCGTACAACCCTGTAAAATTTTGTATAACTCCGTATAACTCTGTACAACTCTGCACGACAACGTACAACTTCTTACAACTCAGTACACCTCTGTACAACTCTATGCAATTCCATACCACTCCATGCAACACTGTACGACTCTGCACAGCTCTGTACAACTCCGTACAACTATATAAAACTTTGTAAAACTCCTCACAACTCTGTACAATTGTGTAATACTCCGTACAACTCCGTACAAGTTGTAAAAATGTTGTACCGAGTGGTACAAAGTTGTACAGAGTTGAACGGATTTCTACGGTGTTGTATGGAGTTGAACGTAGTTGTACGGAGTTGAACGGAGCTGTGCGGAGGTTTACAGAATTGAGTGGAGTTTTAGCATGTTCTACGGAGTTGTACGGAGATGTACGAAACTGCATGGATTTTTTTCGTGGTTATATGGAGTTTTACGGAGTTGTATGGAGTCATACAGAGTTGTACAGATTTGTATGGATTTCTGTGGAGTTTTACGAAATTTTATTGAGCTGTACGGAGTTGTACGGGGTTGTACGAAGCTATACGGAGTTGTACAGAGTTGTATGGAGCTATACGGTGTTGTGCGGAGTTCTACAAAGTTGTACGGAGCTGTACGGAGTTGTATGGAGCTGTACAAAGTTGTAGCGAGTTGTACGGAGCTGTACAGAGTTGTACGGAGTTGTACAGAGGTCTACAGAGTTGTACAGAGTTATACGAAGTTGTACAGATTTGTATGGAGTCATACGGAGTTGTACGGAGTTGAAATAGAGTTGTACAGAGTAGTACGGAGTTGTACGGGGTTGCACGGTATTGTAGCAAGTTGTACAGAGTTGTACAGAGTTGTACAGAGTTGTACGGAGTTGTACAGTGTTGTACTGAGTTGTATAGAGTTTTACGGAGTTGTACAAAGTTGTATGGAGTTGTACGGAGATATAAAGAGTTGTACGGAGTTGTAGCAATTTGTACGGATTTGTAAGGAGTTGTACAAATTTGTATGGAGTTGTACGGTGCTGTACAGAGTTGTACGGAGTTCTACGGAGTTGTACGGAGTTGTACGGAGTTGTATGGAGATGTACGGAGTTGTACGTAGTTGTAAGAAGTTGTACCAAGTTGTACAGAGTTGAGCAGAGTTTTACGGAGTTGTACGGAGTTATACAAACTTGTACAGAGTTGTACGGAGTTGTGCGGAGTTGCATAGAGTTGTACGGAGCTGAACAGAGTTGTACGGAGTTGTAAGGATATGTACGAAGTTGTATGGAGTTGTACGAAGTTGTACAGAGTTGTACAGAGTTGCACAGAGTTGTACCGAGATGTATGGAGTTTTAGCAAGTGGTACGGAGTTGTACAGAGCTGTACAGAGTTGTGCGGAGTTGTATAGAGTTCAAGCAAATTGTACGGAGTTGTACCAAGGTTTTCAGAGTTTCACAGAGTTGTACGTAGTTGTACGGATCTGTACGGAGTTGTACGGAGGTGTACAAAGTTGCACGGAGTTGTACGGACTTGTATGGAGTTGTACGGAGTTTTATGGAGTTGTACGGAGTTGTACTAAGTTATTTGGAGTTGTACAGAGTTGTTCAGAGTTGTACGAAGCTGTACATAGTTCTACGGAGTTCTACGAAGTTGTAGCGAGTTGTACGGAATTGTACAGAGTTGTACGGATTTGTACGAAATTGTACAGAGTTGTACAGAGTTGTACAGAGTTGTGCGGATTTATGCGGAGTTGCACGAAGTTGGACACATCTTTATGGAGTTGTATGGAGTTGTACAGAGTTGTGCGGAGTTGTCTGGAGTTGTACAAAGTTAAACCGAGTTGTACAGAGTTGGATAGTGTTGTACAAAGTTGTAGTAATTTGTACAGAGTTGTACGGAGTTGTACGGAGTTGTATAGAGCTGTATAGAGTTGTACGGAGTTGTACTGAGTTGTACAGAATTGCACATAGTTGTAGCAATTTACACAGAGTTGTACGGAGTTGTACAGACTTGTACAGGGTCGTACTAAGTTGTACGGAGTTGTAGAGATTTGTACGGAGTTGTACGGAGTTGTGCGGATTTATACGGAGTTCTACTGAGTTGTACGGAGTTGTACAAAGCTGTACAAAGTTGTACAGATTTGTACGGAGTTGTATGGGGTTGGACGGAGTCATGGCAAGTTGTATGGAGTTATACGGATTTGTATGGAGATGTACGGAGCTGTACGAGGTTGTAAGGAGTTGTACGGGGTTGTACGGAGTTATAGGGAGCTATACAGAGTTGTACAAAGCTGTAGCAATTATGACAAAGTTCTACGAAGTAGTACGGAGTTGTACTGAGTTGTACAGAGTTGTACAAAGTTATGCGGGTTTGTACGGAGTTTTACGGAGCTATACGGAGTTGCACGGAGTTGTACAGAGTTGTAGCGAGGTGTACGGAGTTTTGCGGAGTTGAATGGAGTTGTACGGAGTTGTACGGAGATGTACGGAGCTGAACAAAGTTGTATGGAGTTGTAAAACGTTGTATGGAGTTGTAAATAGTTGTACGGAGTTGTATGGAGCTATACAGAGTTGTACGGATTCGTACGGAGTTGTACGGAGTTGTATGGAGTTGTACAGAGTTGTATGGAGTTGTAGCGAGTTGTAGCGAGTTGTAAGGAGTTATACGGAGTTGTACGGAGTTGTACGGAGTCGTATGGAGTTGTACGGAGTTGGACAGAGTTGTACGGAGGTTTATGGAGCTTTACGCAGTTGTAGCAAGTTGTATGGAGTTGTACAGAGCTGTACAGAGTTTTACAGAGTTAAACGGAGTTGTACAGAGTTGTACGGAAGTGTACGTACTTGTACGGAGTTGTACAGAGTTGTACGGAGTTGGATGGAGTTGTACGGAGGTGTATGTAGCTTTACGCAGTTGTAGCAAGTTGTACGGAGTTGTATAGAGTTTTACGGAGCTAAACGGAGTTGTACAGAGTTGTACAGAGTTGTAGTAGATTGTAAGGAGTTGTACGGAGTTGTACGGAGTTGTACGGAGTTGTATGGAGTTGTACGAAGTTGTACGGCGTTGTACAGAGTTGTGCATTTCTGTATGGAGTTGTAGAGAGTTGTACGGCGTTGTACTCCGTACAACTGCGTACAACTCCGTAAAACTCTGTACAACTCCGTACAACTCCGTACAACTTCCTACATCTCTATACAAATAGCTCCAACTCCGTACGGCTCCGTACAATTCCGTACTCTGAACAACTCCGTACAGCTCCTAACAACTCTGTACAGACCACTACACCGTACAGCTCCGTCCAACTCTGTACGACTCCCTACGACTCCGTACAGATCCGTACAACTCTGTACAACTCCGTACACCTCCGTACAACTTCGATACAAATTCGCACAACTTTGTACAAATTGCTACAACTCCTTTCTACTCCGTACAACTCCGTACAACTCCGTACAACTCCGTACAACTCCGTACAACTCGGTACAAGTTCGTACAACTCCGTACAACTCTGGACAACTCTGAAAACTGCTTCAACTCTCCGTACAACTCTGTACAAGACCGTACAACTCTGTACAACTCCGTACACCTCCGCATGACTCGAAACAACCCCTTACAACTTCGCACAAGTCTGTACAACTCTGCACAATTCTGTACAACTCTGTACAACTCCGTACAACTCCATACAACTCTGTACAACTCCGTACAACTCCGTACAACTCGCTACAACTCGCTACAACTCCATAGAACTCGGTACTACTCAGTACAACTCCGTAGAACTCGGGCGCGGACTTCCCTGGTGCAAGGGCGGGCTTTGTAGGCGTTGGCGCGGGCTTTGTAGGCGTTTGCGCGGGCTTTGTAGGCGCAGGCGTGGGCTTTGTATGCGCAGGCGCGGGCCTTGCAGGGGCAGGTGCGGGCTTTATAGGACAGGCGCGGGCTTTGTAGGCGCACGCACGGGCTTCGTAGGCGTTGGCGCTGGCTCTGTAGGCTCAAGCGTGGGTTTTGTAGGCGCAGGCGCGTGCTTTGAAGGTACAGGCACGGGTTTTCTAGGCGCAAGCACGGGCTTCGTAGGCGCATGCCCGGGCATTGTAGGTGCAGGCGCGGGATTTGTATGCGCAGGCGCGGGCTTTGTTGGTGTTGGCGTAGAAACTTTACGTATTTATGTCGAGAACGAGTGCCGATAACACCATTGAGAAAATGGTCCCCGGGAGCTGGTCACCAAGAAAACTTTAAAGAGCACGTGAGGACGTGTCAGTGGAGGCTGATGTTGTCGAAGTAGTCGTCGAGCGTCCCAGCATCCCAGTGAGTGAGTGGCGACAAGTCCAAAGGTCACCGTGATTGGCATATTAACAGATTGCGAGGTTAACAGACTGAGGACGGCTTTTTTTATTTCATTTACATTCAACATCTAATCCTCTGTTTTACATGCTACCCTCGTATGAACCCTCCCCCTTATTACACTTGACGAGAATGGTGATGTCAGTATATCAACGCTACATGCATGCAACATGGACTCAATGCAAACATCGTGCAAAAATCATTTACATAAATACAAATACAAATTTTGTGTTGTGGGCCTGCATGAAATAGTCCTGCGTTATGGGCATCTTTTGCGTATGCAACAGGGAGGATATGGCATACCCGTGAAGAATTGAATTCTTTAGCATGCATCACACTTGGAGTTGGCACTTAGCAAGGTAGCACACAAGACTGGGTGCATACGATTCCAAACAACAAGCTGCTCGAAATCTCAATTCTGCTTTCTCCACGCGTTCGAGTCGAAAAATTGCAGTAGAACTTTTGAGTAGGAACTGTCAAATGTCACGTTAGATTCACGTCACTGCCATGCACTGTCATGCGGAAAAGTTGGAACTGGAAGACGGCCTTTTCTGGCTCTTTCCCTTGTTTCGAGGGAAGTCACAGACAAGTGGATCGGCCGTGAAACTGCACATCCTCGGCCCCGCGCCACAGGCACTCCGTGGCCCTCAAGATTAAACCCCAGCTTCTTACTAAGCAACAACAGAGGACTCTAGAAACTTATGATGGGCGCTCTCCTTTCTCGCCTTTAAAGCATGGAACCTTCACCATGTGGAGCTTTGGGACTGGAAAAGCACTAGCTTTGACCGGCAATGTGGAAGCCCTCGATTTTCCGCGTGACTTCATCTGCACCAACCCGGACCGGTTCCGTCCCTGCACCTGCCCCGTCCGTGCTGCCGTTGGCTACTGCTGCATCCCCTGCCTTTGCTGTGCCATCTGCCGTCCCGGCTGCAGCATCTGCTGTGGCGGCAACAGCAGGGGCTGACCGCCAGATGCGGATGGTGCCGTCTTCTGATCCTGATGCGCACGACAGCCCGTCTGGCGCAAAACGTACACAGTGGACTGGCCCGTGGTGGCCCTTGTGACACTCTGCAGCAACAGCAGCAGCAGCGGCGGCGGCGGCAGCGGCGGCAGCAGTAGCAGCGGTGGTGGTGACGGCGGTGGGCACAGGAGCGTTTGCATGTAGGCATTGCCAGGGTCGCCATGCCTACAATTCCCTTCCACCAACCAGCAGGACAGGCAGACCTCTCACCTCTTCCCTCCTTGTCAGGTGAGCACGATGTACATTTCTCTCCACCACCCCCCCCCCCCCAAACC
>SZWC01000123.1:259421-273003 GCA_023375785.1 Penium margaritaceum | reverse complement strand
ACCCCCCGCATGTAGCCCCCCCACCCCGAACATGGCGGAGGCGGACCTTTGGAGGCGCTGATGAGGAAGTAGCCGTCAGGCGTGATGGGGCTGTACGAGATTTCGACGATGGGCCGAGAGTGCCCGTGGCACACCAGCGCCGGCACGGCCGGCGCGCTGCTGCTGCCGCCGCTGCCACTGCCGTTGCTCGCAGCTGCTACCCGCGGGGCCTTCTTCTCCGTCGTCATGCTGCTTGTCGCAAATCCAACCCCGCTGCCAACGGCGACGACGGTATTGACAATGAAGATGTTCGAGGGGACAGGCCAGCGAAGATCGACCTCGCTCCTCAATTCGGAGGGAAAGGGGCTTCGGGTTCAAGATGTGAACTGGAGAGAGCTTGGGTGCGAGAGGTCCCTGGCCCCCTGTGCTCGAATGAGCTCTCTCGCGGCCTGCCCTGCCTGCTCTTCACTTGCTTTTTCCTTCCTTTCTTCGTCTGGGCACGCCGTGCGCGTGCAATCTTTTACGGATGAGCAGCGCGGGGAAGAGAGACAGAGAGAGGGGAGAGAGAGAGAGAGAGACAGAGGGGGAGAGAGTGGGGGCACGCAGCGACCCTCACGAGACCTGAGCTTGGCGGTGGAAATAATCGAGGCGCTTCCTCATGCACAAGGCGTCCGCTGCCTGCTCACGCATGAGGTCGCTTGTGAGGCGCGGGAGAACATGCAACAGCTCGTGCTCACTCTCTCTCTCGCTCTCGCTCGCACGAGCGCGCACCAGCATGCTGAACAGGTCAACGGACTGGGGAAGCCACACAGCTCTGCTGCTGCTGCTGCTGCTGCTGCTGCTGCCGACACGGACGAAGGCCGCCAAAAGGTGATGCCCGGGATGTGTGCGAGAGAGTGTGAATCCAGGCAGTGGTAGAAACAGTGAAAATGGCAGCGGAGAGGGGAATTTTCTCACGACGTGCGATGCTGGACTGCGCTCGCCGCTCGGGCGTACGCAATTGCCCACTCGTCGACCGTGAGGTGCTGCGGCGTTGGTGACCACTCTTTCAGCGAGCCATCTGGCCTCAGGCTTGGCTTCGGCTTTCCGTCTCCGACATGGCGCCTGCGTGTTCCTCTCAACACCGGGAGCTCCAGGCTTCCTCCCGACGGCACTTAGCTCTGAACGTTTCTGTCGCATGGCTCGATTGCCGATACTTATTCAGGTCAGTGACCAACATTATTCCGTGCGAAAACGGTATGCCAAACTCAACCCAGCTCTTACAATGAAATCACAGACGTACAGGCGATCGCACATCCGAAAACACCTAACAATAACGACCGAAAGGAGAAAATGACAACATAAGTTCCACAATCGACGTAAGCATCATATGGGCAATGCAACGTATTGCAATATGACATGAATAAAGAAGAACACAAGAAAAACACATGGTGGGGATTCTTTTATTTAAGATAACCTGACAACAATATTTGTGATCTCTAAATCAGGCTTGCATCAATGAAACATTTTCAAAAATAAATATATAATAAGATTAACTTACCCTGAATTATTTACATCCATTTATTTTCTTACGTTTTAAAATCATTCAAAAGATAATAAACTTCTACCTTAGTGAACTTTGATTTCAACGATTGAGTTATGCCATGATTTTTTCAATGCGTTTTATGGCCTTCTACACTTATTTTGGGGAAATTTTTTAAATCAAATTAATGGGTGGTGATTCATTAAATTCAACAAAATGGGGTATGTCAATCCTTTTTTCAAACAAATCAGCCCAAATGTTTTTCTTCTAGCTCTTGCATTCGACATTGTTTGCATAAGAGAGCGAGGAGCATACGAACATTTGGCATTTCGAATGGTCGTACGCCCATTCCGCTCGCATTTTCCATTCCACCAAATAGAAAACGCGATGTGGGGAGCGTTCGCTGGCCTCGACATTCACCGAAAAGCATCCCCGCATGCTCGAACGATGTTGAGCACGTTAATCTAAAATTACAAACATCTGGATGCAGGACAAAATAGACAGAGGACCCGTATCTGAACTAGGCAAAGGTATAAAGGTAGACCGTTAAATCTCATGAAAAAAACTTGGAAATATTTTGGTGGTTCTTTTGAATTCGATGAAAAACGATTTTTTACAAAATTTCACCATGGAAAAAACAATTAATAACAAAATAAAATTTCACTACGGTAATCCATCACTAAAAAACTAAACATTTGCACAAAGAATTTGTTTCCTCACATTACCATCCCTTCATGTGTACCAACACTTTTAAGAAACAAATTTCATGTATATTGGTAAATTAATGGTTTTAACTGTGATATTATAAGGATTTTAACATAATAACACGTTTTCTTGCGAAAAGTTTCTTCTTAGTTAAGGTAGTTAACATAACATGATAAGTATTGGTGAATTAGGGCTCATTCGTTAAATTCTATATCTTCATATTACACATCCTGTTATACATATTCTTTAATTCCCTTACAAACATCATGGTCTGAAATGTAAATTCGTTAAAACAATCCCAAAAAATCTGAATATTTCTAAACAAAAAATGTAAGTCTCATAATAATCATATGAATCTTTATTTATTTTTAAAATTAAATAAACTATATAATCGAACTTCTATAGTGTTTTTTATTCGTTTTGTGTTTTATGTGTAGCATCAATCGGCACCATGTGGATCGAGCGAGAATCCAATGCCTTTGGGTGGTTGGACGAGGTGGCTTCAGGGTCGGAGACCCTCGTGAACCGTGGTTTTGGCCTAGTTGGCCAAGGATTTTGACCAATCTGGTACATTAGAATTAAAGCGTCAGGGTTCAATTCTGACATGTGGATACCAAGGGTAGCTCACCCCTTGGCAAGGAGAGCTTAGCCACGTCCGCTGCCATGTGGATCAAGTGAGGGTCTATGGCTTGTGGGCGGTTGGACGAGATGGCTAAAGGGTTGGAGACTCTTAAGCATAATGCTTTTGGCCTGGTTGGCCAAGGATTTCATCCAATCCAGTACAATACATCACAAAAATTCTAGTAAATCATCATTTTCTAAGACTTGTGTCCTAAATTGTTTTACATTGATCAATGTGAAATGAGAATTATTTTACATGAGAAAACAAACAATCATACCTCTATGATATTTAATTTACTATTTTCCCATTAATGACAAAACTATATGCCACCTATTTCACAAGAAATGGAATATTTGTTTAACAACTTCATCAAATAATGTTACATACACAAATTGATGCGTAGAAACGTGTGTATTCATTCAAGATAGCCTTTAAACGGTAATAATTGATAATTTATATCCGTTTTACACACATCACTTGCTTTCAAAAACCAAGAAGTTTATCAAAACAACTCTTATCTTATATAAGCCACCCTTTCCTACCCCAAAAGAAAAACTTTTCACTTAGCTAATAAGACCACATTCGTGGAATGCAAGTGAGATTCATTATAGGGCCTGTCCGTTATATTAATACGTCTCATTATTCATGGAAATAAAATAGCATAATGGATTCTTTAATATTTTCCAACTTTTAAAATAATGGATTGTACGTTCATGGACACCTTATAAATATATGTGTTCAATGGTGACAAATCATAACAAAGCATTGGGAAGGCTTTTTTCCATGAATAGACTTGTCTTGAAACTCCGTGACTTATACTCCTGCCCATTGTTTTGAAGAGCTAGTCAAGTATTCAAAGTTGTCGGGTATATGTAATCTACGTAATGGCATGTGGGGCCAGTGGTTTCAATCTCGGGCACTTTAGCATCTTTTCACGTCGGCCATCGTCGTGATTCTATGCTGCAGCTCGTGCGTATGGGACATGGGAATAGTTGTTTATAATATTCAAGACGCGTCCTAGATGGCAAGTTCGTACCTAAGCTGTCGACTCCACATACAAGGGACGTGACGTAGACCATTCGAATGATATGGCCCATTGCGAAAGCGTGACGTGCCCGAGGGTGAGGGGTGACGCGAAACATCATTTGTTTTTTAAGCCTGACCACGGAGGTCTCACAGAACCTGAACAGGCGCAGTGCCGTTGAATTACGTTTTTGTTACTGGTAGTATCCGACTAAGACCAAGGGCCTTCATCGAGGCAATACCAGCCAAATACTGCACCCGACTTTTGAGAGCTTAAGGTACTGTGAAATATGGATTTTTAGTATCAATTAATTTTTATTCCTAGCATAGATATATCTTGTGACATTCCCGGGCGAAAATTCAATCTAAATGAGTTTAGATGTTCCTTTGTCAAACCTTAGGGTTTTCCACTAAACATTGAATCTAAATTTTTTCTTTGTTTTCCGATAAATATCCATTGTTTCATCTTTTGTGAAATTTTCTTATTTTCCTAACATTTTCCTTGGATTGGATGGAAGCGAGTGGCTCGCGAGATGACACACTCCAAGTGGAAGTTACTAGGATTCATTAGTCCCAGGGATATGGATGGGTCGACGTGAAAGGTCAAGGAATATCGAATTGAATCTTGCACGTACTTTCTTGCGGAATCAAGTTAAGTATACTCGACTAGGTCTCTTCGTCTTGTGTGCTTTGTAACAATGCGATCATCCTCTATGTCAAATTTACATAATAAATATTTAGATAAATATTTCTCTATTTATAATCCCCATGATGTGTAATTTCAAAAAAATCGTGATAAGGTGACGTTTTGGTTTATTCCTACGTGACCACAAGTTTTATGATGGGTTTTTTGTCTTGATTATTCTGTTTGACTTTACTCGTTCATTTGGATGTTTTGAGTTGATGGTGCCGTGTGCACGCTTAAATGTATATTTCTTTACTCAACTTAGACTTTTCTTGTTTCAATTAGAGCTAAGTTATTCAAATGAAGGAATCAAGGTATGAGTAGTTTTGTGGTACATGAGTATTCTCTATTCTGGTGTAAGGGACAAGTTGTTAATCGATTTTACAATGACTGACGACCTACAGCTTGCAATTTCACCGTCAAAGGTGTGTTCATCTAGGAAACTAAAAAGAATCAATCTTTATTTTAATTGTAACAGTCGTGGGCTGTTTTGCGACTACCTGCAGAACAAAATGGTAGGCCCTCAGAATAGTCGTCTCAGGAGTAGGGGCGAAGGGTCACCTTAGCCATTTTGGCTGAGACGAACCGCGCCAGGATGGACATAGTCGTCATAGGGCATTTTTGTAAACATGCAACCTAAAACCCTATCGTTCCACGTGGCACATCCACGTGGGAACATGACCATGGCGGCCAACTAGAGGGGAGGAGTGACGCGATGGATCTTCTATCGCGGCACTCCTCTTGCCTTAAATCCGGCCTATGGACCGAATATGGGCTAGAGTCGAACTAGACTCTAGCCTGAGATTATTTTTCAGGCCTCCACTCGTCGAGGCATCGGTCTCGAGCCCCCGAAACCCGGGAACTATATTTAAACACCATTTTTAATTCTAAAAATGGCTCGTACGCTACATTCCTCCCCCTTTTCTTCGAACCGTCCCGGTTCGTTTTTGCTCACGGAGGTTTGATCATTGCGTACTTCATGATGCAAACCATGCAACAAGATTCGTTAACAAGATCACACGTGTGAACTCATGTCATCCGCAACACGGTTGCGTCACGTTCATGCACAATCAACCACACACTTGCGGTTTTTGTGATTATGGTCATTAGCGTACAACATCAAGTGTTGATCGCGTGATCATTGGCTCTTACCAATATGACACACGTATAATCCTTATACGTTCTTCACAAGTGTTGGTGAGTCTTCACCGAAGACTCATCACATGTGTGTAGCGGTGGCATGGTCGATGCCTTTTGGGACGTACATTGTCAACAATTTCTTGCCAGTTTGGAAGAGGATACATGGAATAAATTTTCCCACATTCCGTGTGGTACGTGTTCGGCAAACGGTTGTGGTGACGCCTCCTCCCCCTTTGCAAGGAGCGTCCCTGCGACCAATTAACCGGGCATCCCCGCGAAAACCGTCTAGGTCCACACAACACTTCCCATGTCGTTGGGATATGATCTCTTCCAAGGGGTTGTTGCCAAGGTGGTGCCTCCCTGCAACATTGTTATTACGTGCAACCCAGTATCTTGACATCAGTCCTCTCGGGTCGCAACCACGTGTTTATGACCACACGAAGGTCCACTAGACCGCTTTCAGCAACTGTGGATTGGTTGGCTGAACTCAACCAAGCTCCACTGAACCCATGCAACTCGCATGCTAGCTTCATCTTAGGGTTGGGAGGCACCAAGGCCCTAAGACAGGGTTGTTGAGCACACTTATTTTTCCTTTCAAAGATTGCACTCATCTTTGAAGGAGGCGGCATTGGTCGTCTGGCATGCGCACTTGCCGTTTAAGTCCCTCATTAGACACGGCAATGCCCCGATCTAGATGGTCGTGGTCTCAACCATCATCCCCTCATTTCTATCTGAAATGGATACCGTAGGCTGCCGCTCTCGTCCCTGTCAAAAGCACATTGCTTTTGAACTAGGTTCCTTGAGATAGCCAATCTCAACCATGGATTCTATCCACGAACGAAGTGTTCATCGTATGGTAGTCACCAAACGGGTGTACCATGTTCGCAATCACTGCAGCACAAGTTGGAAAAAAACACCTTTCGGGTGTCAATTCAATGTGATTGTGATTGAACACTTCCAAATCACATACAGTGATCCTGGAACATCTAGTTCCTAAATCTTCCGTGCTTATGTCACCATGTCCAAAGGTTCCATTCAGGAACCCGTCGCGGTTTGTTTTTGCCAAGTCACGACAAAAAATGTTGTTAAATGACTTCTGTTCTGTACATTTGGTATTTCCACTCAACGGAGTGTTTTTCATATGCCTCACCCAAGGCACTTGTAGAGGGGATCGCCCTCATCGAAGACATCTGACAAACAACCATCGTTGTGGATACCACCGCAGCGACATCCAAAACATATTGTACTTACATTCGGCAATATACTTCAATTGAACCATCTCCAGAGCCAAGGGAGTTCAGTCGCTTTACTGTGACCTTCCGGGTCATCAAAGCGGGGTTCGACTACACCGTAATCACTATGACCTCTCTTGGAGATTGGTTTTGGTTTGGTTTCCAACAAATTGGATAGCCGATGCTACACCATGCCTTTGGTATGATCGGAATCTATGTACATGATATTTGAAGAGCGTGACGTACACGACTAGTGTACTATATCACGATGCTCTCAACTTTGAGATGTCTCTCCAAACATCAAAAGAATCTGATGAGAAATATCGTTTCTCAAGGTCCATCTTGAAGAGTCCTCATCTTAACATTTAGTTATGACACACTGGTCATTATTTTGCCTCAATGTTGATTATTACTTGTTATGTGGTCGGTTGGACCACCGAGATGTAGGTGCTAACACACTGTTAGCTTAAAGCTATCGGCTTATAGATCATCTCAACGGTCATAAGCTTTGATCGCAAAACTTAGACCTTGACGTGATCTCAACCATGTCGTAGTTGTTTGTAGAAATCTATAAGATCGTCATAGTTCTATGGAGCACAATTAG
This sequence comes from Penium margaritaceum, assembly GCA_023375785.1. NCBI lineage: Eukaryota > Viridiplantae > Streptophyta > Zygnematophyceae > Desmidiales > Peniaceae > Penium > Penium margaritaceum. Next base: position 265,491 of record SZWC01000123.1, on the reverse strand, counting down.
TATAAAATGAGTGTCGCTCATCTTCTCTGAGATGGATTTTCACCGAACAGTGGATGGAATTATGTCATCAACATCGGTTCACGTACTTTTGTCTATCAATGTCCATGACATGTTCACTCGCCGAGTGATGATAGACTGAAGGTGTCGCCTTCAAATTTGTTCACTTTCGACATTCAGTCAATCTTATCATACGCCAGGGAGTGAGTCTTGCAGTTTTCGACCACCGCACTGCAGCGTCTCAAACTGTTCAGGATCCATGAACCCCTCTCTAGCGTATTTACAACCCCCACTCACAAGTATCCTTGTCTTTTGAACAGGGTTGTTGGTACACTCATGTACCTTTTATCGTCGGTACCGGTCGGGTACCCCGACTTGTATCTATCACTCATCACCGAGTGAGAGGGTGTCAATGGTTTCGCCACTGAGAATTTATTCAAGCGTATCATCCTTGACGTGTTCAATCACGGACCGATGTTAGCATCGGCCATGATTGATGATGCAGAGAACCTCCAAAAGGAACTGATGCATCCAGTACACACTGTGTACAGGCAGCACGATGGCAATCCTTGAGGATTGAAGTAGGCGTACTAACAGATCAGGTCTGTTTCACATCTCATGACATAGTCATGACGCGGACATAGTCATCAAACGATCACATTGGCCTTTGAACGTTGTAGCGTAATGGGGTGTGACTGTTGTAGAACACGTTCCTTTCCCTCCAAACCACTTGTTTGGTGAAATGGTGTCGCCATTTTCTATCCAGAATATTAGTTGATATCGTCAGCTTCATCAAATATTACAAAACCGTTGTGATCATTCGTCCGTCTAACTTATCCATAACTTGATATCGTGATCGACGTACCAACAGTTAGTGGATGAGGGTTTTGTGCATGTCGTGCACGTTTACCACACATGTCGTGTATCCAACTTCACAAGACTGAAGTACCATGGTATGAATCGCATACCTTGACCTATTGAAAAGCGGTTTGTCTCTAGCACTTGGTCATGCGCTCTGACCTCCTGCGGTCATGCAAGCCGTGACTTTTTTTTTTCTTTTTGGAACTGGTGTTAAACCGACGAGGCTTTTGTAGCACGTTCCATCTACGGATACGGAGGAGTTCGTCCACCTTTAGCATGGTCCAAATCTGAGGAAATCGTCCTCATCACACATGTGATTTATCCGTTTGAATTTTGGTTTGTACTTCTTTGGGAAGTATCTTCTCATACTGCTATCGGCAGGGCGAATTTTTCAACTTTCAATGATCGTCACAGTCGGTGACGACCGAGACCGTTGTGTTCTTGTTATGCCGTTCGGACATACATCTGATCACTACAGCCGTCTGTGATTGTTTCTAGCCATGCCTGTCGATTCTCTCTTTGAGAAATCCAACAGTTGGACCATCCTCGACGTCGTCGAGATGCTTTACAAACGTCAACCAACGCATTTTGGCGCTTCAAACAACGTGCTCGACCCGCTTGTCCATAGAACCATTTCAGCGCATAGATCGTATGCTTTTGTTTGGTGGTCTATCACAAGCTAGCCTGTCGAGGCAACGAGTTGGCTAGTTCTTGCTAGTTGATACAGCGAGGTGTGATCGGCAAACATGTTTTTGATGCAATCGGCATCCTATAACATGTTTTGTACAATCAAAACTAGCATAGTTAGTCCAAGCAGAACTCATGTCCATAGTGCGTTTGGCACTCGCATCACTGATGCAATCGGCATCCATGACAAAAGTGCAACTCGCAGCTTTTGTCAATCGTGCAATTGGCGTTTATGACAATGGTGCATATGACACTTGTGTCAACGATCTGACCGACGCACTCGTAGGTCAATGCTCATGGTAATGGTGCGTTCGGCACTCGCGTGAATGCTACAATTGCATCTCTCATGTTGGTCACGTTCCAAGTGCAATCAACACTTGTTAATTTTGTGGGATCGGCCCTCGACTGGGGATTCTCACCATCGCGTGTGTGTTGAGTACGACCGGCACTCACATCTTCCTTGTAGCAAAAATCGATGCACAAATGACTTATACAGTTTCCTTGGTACAATCGGCACCGACGTGGATATGCAATCATTTGTTTTGGTCATATCTACGTAGACCGTGAGCAACGTTTGGCACTAGCATCAACAATGTTTTCGTCATCCAAAATTGAAGTGCAGCCGGAACTTTTTTAGTGGTGTGCTTGACACCGAAAAAAAATTCTGCAACCAGCACTTGTGCTGTTGCTCGTAGTGCAATCGGCACTTACGTCGATGATGTGGTTGACACCCGTATAATCGTGCAATGACACTCGTTTTGTGCTGTCGGCACATTTCACATTGTTGTGGCGAGTAGGAGAGTCATTGAGTGGTTGTAACACGGTCGTTGTTTCTTTGAATTTTCATCGAGAATTCGTCTCAATGGGCGTCACCATTTTGGTTTTGCAACCTGGTGCACGCTATAGTCGTTTTACGCAAACAGAATTGTTTGGCGCATGTACAACCTGCATTGGGCCATGTCATGGCTTTTTAGTGGTCATCCCCTCATGAGGTACCCCAAACTTTGAGATTAATCCACAGAACGTGTAGGCACTGTCAGTGCTAAACTTCTCGCATTGAAGCGTTTGCAAGTGAATGTCGTTCACAACACGGAAAAATGTCGGTTTTCCTCATTCCTGTGGTTTGGAATGTACCGTAAAAAGAATATCAGGACTCCTGGTTTTCCTTTTAGAGCTCAACTAGAGCTTCTCAGTTTCTGTATCGAAACCCATGGTCAACTTGACCACACACTCAGGTTCGACCACAAAAGTTTTACCGTTTAAAACGTTTTTGAAAACGGATAACATAGAATTCCTCAAGTTGAGGATTCACGAAGAATGAACCAATTTTTGGCACTCAAGTGCCCCTTTTTTTGTTTCATGCCTGGAATATTCCAAACGTCACCTGGTGGTGTGTGCAAAAAACAATCAATTTTCCAGTTTTTCATGAACAGGAAAATTATTGAAGACAATATTTGAGAACTTCTCAAAGTACTATAGAGTTCAAACCTGGCTCCTTGCCATTTTTTACGGCAGTCAGAACTGGGTTCAAACAACAATGTTGTTTCAGTTTCTGTGGTCCCTGCCCTCAGGCCTGGAAATAAAAAAACCTTGACACAGGTTTCAAACCAATAACTCATAGTGACGGAAAAATCTCCACCGACTACGCCATGTTAACACGTTAACAAATGTGTCGCAAATTGTCAATTTTCCGTTAACGTGTTAACGGCTGTGTCGCAGCCGCACCATCCGCGTCACGCGTGGGGGAGGGCCGACCTCCTTCGACAGACGCAGGAGGGAGGAACCTTCCTCCTCTCCTCGCTGTCCTGTCCTCATCTGGCGGTGGGAGCAGCTCCTCCCCTATGGCGCAGACGACGCCCTGGGGAGGGGGCGGTGGGAGGTGGGAGGGCTCTCACTTCACCTCCCCCTTGGCGCCACTCGCGCCATGAACCCGCCCCTCTTGGCGCCGTTGGCACCATGGACGAGGGGGGGGGGGGAGGACTCTCCCCTAACCCGCCCCTTGGCGCCGTCGACACCATTGGCGAAGGGAGGGGGGGGGAGGAAGTCTCCCTCACTCGCCCCCTTTGGCGCCGCCGGCGCCATGGACGAATGGGGTGGGGGGAGACTCTCCCCTCACCAGCCCTCCATGGCGCTGTCGGCGCCATGGACGAGGAAGGGAGGGGAGGCTCTCCCCTCACCCGCCCCCTTTGGCGCAGCCGGCGCCANGGGGGGGGGAGGGAGAGAGGGAGTCCGTCCCTCCCCTCCCCGTCGGTCCCCTGACTTGGGGCCGGGGAGGTGGGGGAGAGGCGCTCCCCTCACCTCCTCTCGGTTCCTTCCCGAGTTCGATGGGCTCGTCGAGCTCGACGCTCGGTTGACACCGCCACAACGCCGGTCGGGCGCTATTTGGTGACTCCCCCGGCTCCCTCTTCTTCCTTTTTTTTTCATTCGGCTTGTGGAGCACGAGCTCTCGGCTCTCGGCTCGATGGGGCTCGGTCTCCGAGCTCTCCGCCGTCTGGCTCTCTCCGCCGATCAGGCGGCGTCTGGACGAACTGGTCCAAACATTTTTTTTTCTGGGAACTGCGCCAACGGCCGACGGTGTCCGTAGATGTCGAGATCCGACATCTGGGTGTTTCCGACACCCACTTCTATTTTCTCTCGCAAAATCTCTGGCTCTGATGCCAATGTAACAGCCGTGGGCTGTTTTGCGACTAACTGCAGAACCAAAACGTAGGCCCTCGGAATACTCGTCTCAGGAGCAGGGGCGAATGGTCGCCGCAGCCATTTTGGCTTAGACGAATCGCGCCAGGATGGACATAGTTGTCATAGGGCATTTTTGTAAACATGCAACCTGAAACCCTATCGTTCCACGTGGCACATCCACGTGGGAACAAGACCCTAGCGGCCAACTAGAGGGGAGGAGGAGTGACGCGATGGATCTTCTATCGCGGCACTCCTCTTGCCTTAAATCCGGCCTATGGACCAAATACGGGCTAGAGTCGAACTAGACTCTAGCCCGAGATTATTTTGCGGGCCTCAACTCGTCGAGACATCGGTCTCGAGCCCCCGAAATCCGGGAACTATATTTAAACGCCATTTTTAATTATAAAAATGGCTCGTACGCTACATTAATACTAAGCCTCTTTGTTTATTCCGTCCTTTTTCTTGATGCAAGATAATGCAAGTATATTACTACAGCGGCTTCGAAGGAATCCTTGGCCAACTAGGCCAAAACCGCGGTGCTTGATGGTCTCCGACCCTCAAGCGATTCCGTCCAACCGCCTACAGTCTCGGGTGACCCCGCTCGAGCCACGTGGCTCCTTCGACCGGTCGGCGTGGCACTGCCACGCTACACTCCCCCCACTAGGAATGAGAGCTGCCTCAGCATCTCCCGTAATCCCGACGTGGGATTTGAGCTGTGGAGCTCTGATACCAATGTAGCGGATTCGACGGAATCCTTGGCCAACTAGGCCAAAATCGGGTGCTTCAGGGTCTCCGACCCTCAAGCCATCCCGTCCAACCGCCCGCAGTCCCAAATGAGCCCGCTCGAGCCATATGGCTCCTTCGACCGGTCGGTGTGGCACTGCCACGTTACAAGTACTAAATCTAGTGATTGTAAGGTAAATAAGTGATTTAAGAAAGATGAATGGAGGAGGCTTTTGAACAATAATTTGTCAAGATTTAAACTGAGTAAGTTGAGTGGGGCAAACATTGGGTACATGAGGATTCACGGGTTTGAAAAAAAAAAAGAAAAGCAACCCATTTTTGGGACGCTTTTGAAGCGATTTTGGTCAAATTTCACTCGATTTTTCGAGGATATGAAATTGGGAGGAAAGCGAATGTATCCCTCATTTCGGACGATAAGCCCCATCCGCCCCTACGTCGGGACGAAAAGCCCCATCCGCCCCTTTGTCACAACGATAAGCCCCATCGACCCCTGCGTCGAACTCATAAGCCTGATCTCACCCTGTCCAAGCACAATAAACATTGTCCACCCGTGTCTCAGAACAGAGGTAGAGTTAATCGAAGGACTTTCATACACTCAATGAAGTGTGTATGAAGGGAAATGGTCTATAAGGAAGGTTCTAGGAAGTTGAACACCAGTTAATAATGTTCCGGCGCATGGGCTAGAGGTGGCTGGGTGGACTACGTGTTAAGGGTGGGGGGCTTAGGGACAAAGTGTATGTGGGGAGTGCATACGGAAGTGTAGGAATTTGTGAGTGTAGTGCGGGTGGAATGGTGCACATGTGTACGACATACTTTGGGTTTGGCTAGTATTACGTGGGGATGGGGCAGGGGGCTTAGGGACAAAGTGTATGTGGGGAGTGCATGAGTAAGTGTAGGAATTAGTGAGTGTAGTGCGGGTGGAATGGTGCACAAGTGTACGACATTCTTTGGGTTAGGCTAGTACTACCTGGGGGTGGGGGAGGGGGGGCTTAGGGACAAAGTGCATTTTTGGAGTGCATAAGGAAGTGTAGGAACTTGTGAGTGTAGTGCGGGTGGAATGGTGCACAAGTGTATGACATAATTCGGGTTGGGCTAGTATTAC
>SZWC01000123.1:238482-259041 GCA_023375785.1 Penium margaritaceum | reverse complement strand
TGGGGAGTGCATGGGGAAGTGTAGGAATTTGTGAGTGTAGCACGGATGGAATGATGCACTAGTGTACGACAACTAGAGCCGTGGATATTGCTGATGCACTCCCCTCATACACTCTTCACCAAACCCCCCGCCCCTCAGGGGGAGGAGGGGAGGGAGAAGGGAGGAAATTGTAGGTGGGGAGGGCATGTCGAGGTGCGTGGCTAGATGAGTAAGGTGTAGTCAATACCGTGCACTAGTGTACATGATGTTCAGTTATGTAGATGGTGGTGGGCTCATTCACCATCCATACACTAGACTACATTTTTAGACTCATTCCATACATAGTTTTGTGCACTGTCACATGCACTCCCCTCGTACACTTTCCACCCACCCCCCATCCCCTGGAAGGGGGGGGGGTGGGCAGTGTATGTGGGGAGTGCAAGTGGAGATGCATGACTGGATGAGTGTGATGTACTCAATATTGTGCACTAGTGTACATGATGTTGAGTAGTGCAACTGGTGGTAGGCTCATTCACCATCCATACACTAGTGTACAATTTTAATCCCATTCCATACATAGTTTTGTGTAGTCTCGCATGCACTCCCCTCATGCACTTTTCACCCAACCCCCCCTCCCCCCCTCCCCCCGCAGGGAGGGGGGGTGGGAATTATACGTGGAGAGTGCAAGTGGAGGTGCGTGGGTGGATGAGTGGGGTGTAGTCAATATTGTGTACTAGTGTACACAATGTTCAGTGATGTAACTGGTGGTAGGCTCATTCACCATCCATACACTAGTGTACGTTTTTACTCCCATTCCATACATAGTTTTGTACACTCTCACATGCACTCCCCTCATGCACTTTTCACCCAACTCCACCTCTCCCGGGGGAAAGGGGGAGGGGGGGAGGGAGGATGGAAATTGTATGTGGGGAGTGCATGTGGAGGTGCGTGGCTAGATGAGTGGGATGTGGTCAATACCGTGCACTAGTGTACATGATGTTCAGTGATGTAGATGGTGGTGGGCTCATTCACCATCCATACACTAGTGTACATTTTTATTCCCATACCATACATAGTTTTGTACACTCTCACATGCACTCCCCTCATACACTTTTCACCCAATCCCCCCTCCTCCCCCCCCCNCCCGGGGGGGGGGGGAGGTGGGAAGTGTATGTGGGGAGTGCATGTGGAGGTGCGTGGCTGGATGAGTGGGATGCAGTCAATACCATGCACTAGTGTACATTATGTTCAGTGATGTAGATGGTGGTGGGTTCATTTACCATCCATACACTAGTGTACATTTTTAGTCTCATACCATACATAGTTTTGTACACTCTCACATGCACTCCCCTCATACAATTTTCACCCAATCCCTCCTCCTCCCCACCCTCCCGAAGGGGGGGGAGGTGGGAAGTGTATGTGGGGAGTGCATGTGGACGTGCGTGGCTGGATGAGTGGGATGCAGTCAATACCATGCACTAGTATACATTATGTTCAGTGATGTAGATGGTGGTGGGCTCATTTATCATCCATACACTAGTGTACATTTTTAGTCTCATTCCATACATAGTTTTGTACACTCTCACATGCTCTCTCCTCATACACTTTTCACCCAACCCCCCCTCCCCCTCCCCGAGGGGGGGGGGAGGGGGTAGGAACGGAGGGGGGAAGGTGGGAAATGGATGTGGGGAGTGCATATGGAGGTACGTGAATGGATGAGTGGGATGTAGTCAACACCATGCATTAGTGTACATTATGTCCAGTGATGTAGTTGGTGGTGGGTAGGCGGGAAAAGGGGGTGGGTTTGTGGTGGAAAGTGTATGAAGAGAGTGTTTATGCAGAGGAGTAGGGCCTGATGAGAGGATTGTATAGAGAAATGGATACTAGTGTACTTTATTTTGACTGACTACGAGGGGGTGAAAGAACATAGAAAGTTCTAATGTGTGGGAGAGAGTGATGGTACACCATTTGGTGAGTGTACATTTTTCTCTTCTACAGAAAAAGCATTCAAACATGAAGACGGAAGTAGATGGTTGATTGATTAGAAAAAGCGTATAAAAGATGTGAGTTTTTGTATCTAGGAAGTATCTAGGAAGGTACTAGTGTGAAATGGTTTTGTTGTGGAAAGTTACTTGGAAGTTTCACGTGTATGGTACTATGTAGTATGCACTGTTTTAAGGGTGCATGGATTTGGGGTGATTGGTCCTAACTATCAGAACAATAAGCCCAATCCCCCCCTTCGGCATCGACATGGGTTGAAGGCGTAAGAAACTAACAATATACCCCTCTCGTTTGTCAAAATACAGCATGTTAACATCGCATGGCATGCGACATCGATATGCCGATGTCACCTTTTCCGCCTAACAATCACAAACAATTTTATAGAGTGGTTTGTGGTTTTTCCAAAGTGGTTTGCAAGGAGTTTGCATGGGGGTTTTGAGAATCCCTATGTGTTGAAAGGGAACCTGCTGGGCCCCGCTACCGCGAGGTCTTGCTACCGCGAGGGCCAACTGGTGCCCCTGCAAAAAAAAAACCCCAAAACTCCGAGTGTAATTTTAGGGTGGGTTCATGCATTTTTATTATGTCAAACATGGATAAAACATTGCGCAAGATAGAAACAGAAAAAATGGGGAGCTTTTAACTCCCCAACGTTGAAGCACCGGGGATTCTGGCCGACGGGCGTCGGCTGGAATAACCGACGCTCCAAGTGCCCTCCCCCCCTCGCAATCCTCGTCATCCATTCTGCCGCAGCCCTCAATCAGGAGGGCCTCGATCGGCATGCGAGTGGGTGGGCTGGTGGGCTGCGAAGGGGGCAGCGGGGGGAAGGGGGTGTGACAAAGTGTTGGCCCGCGTTTTTGAGTCCCATGTCCCCTCCATCCCCCCTCCTATACCTCTTAATCGAATGGCGGCCCTCCGTCGTGACGGCTGCAACGGAGGGCCGCGATAAAGCACCGATGCCCGATTTTACCATGCTCGAGTGGAGACATGAATCCCTGTTCAAGCATGGTGAAAACGGGTTGGCGGATGGGGCATTTTGTTGCCGATCGGGGACGGATGGGGCTTATTGTTCTGAGGCAGGGGCTGATGAGGCTTCTGGTTCTGACGGATGGGCGGATGAGGCTTGTCATTCTGGCGGAGGGGCGGATGGGGTTTATTGTTCCGATGGAGGTGTACAATAATTGGGGGGGGCGGAGGGGGGGTGACAAATTAGGGGGGTAGGCATTTTCACCGTATTAAACTACCTTTTTCAATTATTTGACCCTATGAACTTTTAGATTTGTTGTAGGCTTGATGTTTTTTTGGGGCAATTGTGATGCGTCTGATCATTTACATGGTACTTGCATCATTTGATCTTGGGTAAATGTTTTGCTCTTTGTGTTTTAGTCTGTGAATTACTTATTTTTATGCCATGGTTGGGTATATCTTTCTTATATCTCAATGAATTTTCGTTGTACATCCTTTATCAGGTGTGGGTGTTTGCATGCATATGAATCTGTGCGAAAGTGGATGATTTGAAAAAAGGGAATGATTTGCGAAAGGCACTGATCTGCAGAATGGACTAATTTGTGAGAGCGACTGATTTGCGAAAGGGGATGATTTACGAATTGTTATGAGTTGCGAATGGGACTGAGTTGCGAAAGCATGTCGCGAGAGTCCTTTATGAAAAGGACTGTTGTGCAAACGGGGATGACGTGCGAAGGGAGATGATTTGTGAAAGGGGATAATTTCTGAAAGGACATAATTAATGGAAGAGGATGATTTGTGTAAGGAGGTGATTTGCAAAGGGGACTGATTTGTGAAAGGGAATGATTTGCAAAAGGGAATGATTTTTGAAAGGGGATTAGTTGCAGAAGGGAACGATTTGTGAAAGTGACTGATTTTCAAAAGGGTAGGTTTCTGAATTGGGGCATTTTACAAAAGTGGATGATATGCAAAATGGGATTATTTGCGAAAAATATGATTTTTGAAAGCAGATGATTTACAAAAGGAGATGAGTTGCAAAGGGGGATGTTTTGCGAGAGGGACTGGTTTGCAAATGGGGCAAATTTGCAAAAGGGGCTGATTTGGGAAAGGGGGTGGTTTGCAAAAGGGGATGATTTGCAAAATGGGATGGTTTAGGAAAGGGACTGCCTTGCAAAAGGGACAAACTTGCAAAAGGGGATGATTTGCAAAGGGGGATGATTTACAAAAAGAGGTTATTTGCGAAATGGACTGATCTGCGAAAGGGGATGACGTGCGAAAGGAGATGATGTGCGAAAGGGGATGATTTGCGAAAGGGGGTGATTTGCAAAAGGGGATATTTTACGAAGGGGATGTTTTTTAGTAGGGACCGTGTTGCGAAAGGGACTGATTTGTGAAAGGTGATAATTTGCAAAAGGGGGTGATTTGCAAAAGGGGATGACTTGCAAAAGTGGATGATTTGCAAAAGGGGATGATTTACAAAAGGGGATGGTTTGCAAAAGGGGATGACTTGTGAAAGGGGATGATTTGTGAAAGGGGATGATTTACAAAGGGGATGATTTACGAAGGGGGATGATGTGCAAAAAGGACTGATTTGCAAAAGGCACTGATTTGTGAAAAAGGATGATTTACGAAAGGGATGATTTGCAAAAGGGGATAATTTGCGAAAGGGGGTGATTTGCGGAAGGGGATGATTTGCTAAAGGGAATGATTTATAACAATTTATGATTTGTGAAAGGAGATTATTTGTGAAAAGGAATAATTTGGGAAAGGGGATTATTTGAAAAGGGGGATTATTTTCAAACGGGGCTGGTTTGCAAAATTGACTTATTTACGCAAGGGCATGAATTGCAAACTGGGATTATTTTCCCAAGGGGATGATGGTTGAAAGGGAATGCTTTGAAAATTGGAACTACTTCAGAGTGTGACTGATTTGTGAAAGGGGATGATTTGCGAAAGGTATTGATTTTTGAAAGGGGATTATTCTGGAAAGGGGATGATGCACGAATGGCGATTGTTTATGATAGGGACTAATATGTGAAAGGGGGTGATTTGTGAAAGGGGATCATTTGAACTAGTGGATGATTTGTGAAAAGGGATGATTTTCAGAAGGGGATGATTTGTGAAAGGGAATGATTTACAAAAGGGACCTATTTGCGTCAGAGACTAATTTTCAAGAGGGACTGACTTGCGAAAGGGGGTGATGTGCAAGAGGGGATGATATGTGCAAGGAGATGATTTGCGAAAGGGACTGATTTGCAAAAGGGGATGACTTGCAAAAGGGGATGATTTATGAAAGTGGAATATTTGTGAAAGGGACTGATTTGCGAAAGGGAATGGTTTTCAAAGAGGGCTGAGTTGCGAAAGGGGGTGATTTGCGAAAGGGGATGATTTGCGAAATGGGATGATTTGCTAAAGGGGCTGATTTACGAAAATGGATGATTTGTGAAAGGAGATTATTTTTTAAAGGGGATGATTTGGGAAAGAGGATGATTTGTGAACGGTGATGATTTGCAAAAGGGGATGATTTGCGAAAGGGGCTGATTTATGAAATGTACTGATTTACGCAAGGGGGTGGTTTGCAAAAGGGGACTATTTTCCCAAGGGGATGACTATTGAAAGGGGATATTTTGCAAATTGGAATGAATTCTGAATGTGACTGATTTGTGAAATAGAGTGGTTTGCAAAAGGCACTGAGTTTCAAAAGGGGATTATTTTTGGAAAGGGGATTATGCGTGAATGGAGGTCATCCATGGTCATTTACGGACTGATGTGCGAAAGGGGATGATTTGTGAAAGAGGATCATTTGCATTAGTGGATGATTTGCGAAAGGGGATGACTTGTAAAAGGGGATGATTTACCAAAGGGACCTATTCGTGACAGAGAATGATTTTCAAAAGGGACTGACTTGTGAAAGGAGGATAATGTGCAAAAGGGGATGATTTGCGCAAGGAGGAGTTTTGCGAAAGGGACTGATTTGCAAAAGGGGATGGGTTGCAAAAGGGGATGGGTTGCGGAAGGGGACTATTTGCAAAAGGGACTGGTTTTCAAAAAGGGTTGATTTGCAAAAAGGGATGATTTGCGAAAGGGGATGATTTGCAAAAGGGGACGGTTTAAGAAAAGAGATGATTTGTGAGAGAGTCTGATTTGCGAATGCGAATGATTTATAAAAGGGGATGATTTACAAAGGGGGGTGATTTGCCAAAAGGGGGTGATTTGCAAAAGGGGATGATTTGTGAAAGGAAATAATTTACAAAAGCGACTGACTTGCAAAAGGGGATGATTTGCGAAAGGGGATGATTTGCGAAAGGGACTGAGTTGTGAAAAGGGATGATTTGCAAAGGGGGATGATTTGTGAAAGGGACTGATCTACGAGAGGGACGGATTTGCAAAAGGGGATGATTTGTGAAAGGGGATGATTTGCCAAAGGAAGAGATTTGCAAAAGGGACTGATATGCAAAAGGGGATGATTTATGATAGGGGATGATTTGCCAAGGGGGGTGATTTGTGGAAGGGACAAATTTATGAAAGTGACTAATTTGCGAAATAGGTTATTGCGAAATGGGATGATTTACAAAAGGGTGTGGTTTGCAAAATGAGATGATTTGCAAAAGGGGATGGTTTGCAAAGGGGATGATTTGCGAAATGGGATATTTGCAAAAGGGGATGATTTGTAAAAGGGGGTGTTGTGTGAGAAGTAGTGTTTTGCAAAAGGGACTGATTTGCAACAGGGGATTATATGTAGAAGGGATGATGTGCGTAAGGATATGATTTGTGAAAGGGACTGATTTGCAAGAGGGGGTGATTTGCGAAAGGGGATGATTTGAAAAAGGAGATGCTTTGCAGAAGGGGATAATTTATGAAAGGGGATGATTTGCAAAAGGGGATGACTTGCGAGAGGGTATGAACTACAACAGGGGATGATTTGTGAAAGGGACTTAGTTGCAAAAGGGACTCATTTGCAGAAGGAGATGATATGCAAAAGGTGGATGATTTGCAAAAGGGGATAATTTGCGAAAGGGGATCATTTGTAAAAGGCGATGATTTATGGACGGGGCTTATATGCAAAAGGGACTGATATATAAAGGGACTGATTTGCGAAAGGGAAAAATTTGCGAAAGGGACTGATTTGCAAAAGCGGATGATTTATGAAAGGGGGTGATTTGCAAAAGGGGATGATTTGTGAAAGGGAATGATTTACGAAAGGGAATGATTTGCATAAGGGGATGATTTTTGAAGGGGGGTGTTTTGCAAAAGGGGTTGATTTATGAGGCGTTCTGATTTTGCTTGTCCAAATGGAACACCATCTTGTTTGGTAATAAAGCCGTAAATAATGAAATGCTCGTGTAGGAATCTGGAGCCCTTAACAAGAGGAAGGAGGATATACGGTTCAGTGAGTAAGAAGTTTTTATAAGATAGTGTGTCTTCCTGAGTGAGCCCAAGTGGATTGACTTGGTTTGATTCGAAGGATGTGAGGGTGAGCTAGGAAGAAGTGTCCACGGTTTGAAAATCGTTTTGAGTGGTGGGCTACTACCTTCGAATCTTCTGCTGGTGGTTGAAGTAGTTTGTATGCTCACATGGATCTTTGAGCTTGGACTACACCGAACTAGGTAATTTTGCGTTACACTCAAACATATTGGGACAGCTCTAGAAAATTGTTTTAAAGTCCATAATCACTCCATAAATCTCCCTCAAATCGTTTATGCTCAACATAAATCCATAAACCTCCATTGGAATTTATACAACTTTATATTACTCTAAAAACTTACATGTCAATATACAACTTTCCTTCACCCCATAGAGCTATATAATAGCTGTGTACAATTGTAAGGAAATCATGTAAAGATTCCTTATAACTTACATAGATGGACAAAAACACACGAGTTTGCAACTTCTCATGTGTTCATGCAACTACGTAAAATTCCATGTAACTTTGTCCCTTGGTTTACAACTCAGTGTTAACTCCTTGTAGAAATCCATACGAATCCATGCTAGTTCATACAAATCCAAATAACGACGTACAACATCACACAACTCCATGAACCTCCTTACTAACTATTGTAAGAATATCGTGAACTCGTACAACCATGTACAAATCACAACTCTGTGTAATATCATAAAGTTACATGAAACTCATTACAACCATGTGTTGATTTATACGCACTCATACAACTGCATAAACCTTTCTTACAATCTATTCACCTCCTTCAAACTGCATGCAGATCCATACATCTCCACATAACTCTTTGCAACAACATACAAATACCTACAACTATGTATAATTCTGGTTGGCTACAACTCTATTTTAACTTCAACTTGTCAGCCATTGTCTTCGAAAACTTGAGGGTTGTAGTCGAGGTTGTCGATGTGATCAATCTTAGTGCTCACTTAGGGAAGGTTATTTCCAATGCTGAATTTCCTGGGTGCTCATTGAATGTCGCATGTGAGTCATTCGTATAATGGAATAAGACTCCATAGGGGGAGATTGCAACAACGATGATAATTCCATAGGAAAACTATGTCTACTCATTCATGCTGTAATGCTAACGCAAGCACTTAAGTTCAAGCCATGCCTCCAAAGCTTCCTCTAGCATCCCGGAACAAGTGATGATGTTGCCTGCTAAGTAGACCCAATTCTCTGGTGGAGTCGAATAATCTTGCCATGTGATTTGTCTACTCAAGAGGTTGAACACCCACGGTCAACTATATGTGAGGGATTTTTGAACCCATTTATGTAGCTGGACCAATCTCTTGTTCTCATTGGACGGTCTTTAAATCAGATAGCCTATCTAATACCGTCACATAGAAGAAAGGCCATGAGGTTTATTTATCATTGTTTTTGTTGACGCTCGCGGTTATCAATTACATATGTAGACTCATTAGTCACATCCAATTTTTGGTCCCTTTGAGTTTGCGGGGCCGAAAAGTTCTAAAATAGCCGGCCGAATTTGGGATTTACTTAAGAGTCTATATTTCTCTTGGTGGCCTTTTTTGCTAGTTTCTGGTGTAGGTCTTCATGAATGTGAGCATGTCGGTTGGTGCCTCTTATTGTGCCAAGTGTCATCCCAAGGAGCAACGGTGGAGGTGAAGCTTTTGCCGAGCCCGAAAGGGTCATCACGTGACTGGCCTTTAGAGTCATTGAATTTTTTGTGAAGCTTTTCGCTACTACTTGGGTTGTCTCAAGTATCGTGGATAATGTGTTACTGATCCTAAATTGCCAAATTCTACACGATTTGCTACTCTACTTGTGTTAGGTGTGTTTGACCCCTTTACCTTCATAACTGAGAGATCTATAATTTCCTTGATGGCAGGGGTACACTGAAGACTTGTGTGAGGTTTTTGCCTTGGATTAAAGTCATCGTTTGTACCTCCATATAAGTCATGCTTTGACACCAAGTGTTATGTCTCGCGGAAGGTGTACGGTTAAAAGGTAAAAGATGCATAATGAATGATGCCATAAGGAATTGAGACAACATGGTGTTTTGTAATTATAACTAAGTGTTCTTTGATGAAAACTGTTGAAACTGATGAGCACATACATACAATAGCAGAAACAAGAATATGGCAAAATTTGGGTCATGGGTGCTCAAGTCGAGAGATGCATCCAATATTCTGTTGTGAGAGGCTACTTTGAGAAACTTTGCAAAGAAATGAGGGGGTTGAGAGAATATTGAAGCATCTTAATAAAAGTCAAGCGCTATAAAGAAGACAACAAAAAAGTGTCTAAGCATTGATACGGTTTGTGATAGTTATGTTGACACTTGTGGAAAGTGGTCGAGCTTGTTAGAGCTGTCTAGATCAAAACAACAGAGGTTGGGCCAGTTGGCGTGAGTGCCATTGGCAAATCGGCATAGAAATCCAGAGGTCGATGCATGATGGGCCATGAATGTTATGATATATATGCCTAAGTACAAAGTCTAGGAACTCATGTATGACAGGGACGTAACATCATGAGAGGGGCTTCAAGAAGTTTCCTCTAAGAAGTTGGAGGGTTTGAAGAACATTGAGGCACATCTCTACAAAATTTGACCACCACTCAGATAGCAACTGGAAAGCATGGAAACATTGAAATTGTTTGGGATGATGCTATTGATACTTCTAGAAAGTTGTCAAAACCTGTAAGAACCTTTTAGAACAGAACATCAAAAGTCCGGGTACGTGACCAAAATTCCCTTGACCGATCGGTGTAAAGATATGAAATTTGACGTGTGGTGATGAATGTAAGACGAAAATTTTGCGTACAAATGTTGGAACTTGTGTGCACAAGGGATGTAAAAAGGATGACAGATCGCCCCTGGATATTTAGGCTCACACCATTGGAGTGTCAGTGCCAATTGTAGAGGACTACACAGGGCCTGATAATTTGATGATGTGGAGGATTGGACTGAGTATGGTGTTTGGATTCCGAAAGGAGTATAACAGATCACAATCTCATAATCGCTATGCGTGTGATCTGGCAAAAAAACAAGCGGTACATTTATCAAACGTGTCAGTGTCGGCTCAACGTTGGAGCATTCAATCATAGATGTATTGTAAGATCATGATATAATTATATGGGCATAATAAACCTTCTACCCATTCTACGAGGAGATCAGGAACCCTTTGCCTCACTCACAGATTGGAAAATAGGACTGACCTGCCCGGCGGTTAAAAAAAACTAGACTGTCCACTCACTTCACCATGCTCGATTAGTATCATGCGTCGCTGATCAAGTGAAGCGAGGTGGTGAATGTCAGCCCCTCTTGCGAATCTCTCCCCCCAAGTTTAACATGCAAACCTTAGTCGAGCCATACTCCAAACTACATTCGGGGTTTTAGGGTTTCAGTTTTGCACAGGCTTCAGGTAGACGCCGCGGTAGTTGGGCCTAGAAGGTTCCCTTTTAATACATTGGGGGTCTCGGACTCCCCATGCAAACCACACGCAACCTCCCCCTCCCTCAAACATTCGCAAATTCCTTAACACAAGGATTTGTGATTGTTCGAAATCTTGTCAACATCAGCATGTCAACACTGGTTTGCATGTAGCATTGACATGTTCCTTTTCTCTCACTTTTCATGGGTAAGATGTTGATATTATCAAGTCAGCGGATGGGGGAGTCTTATTCATCGGAACGCCGGAGAAGATTATCTCATTTTTTCGACCACCCGATGGGACATACACACATTTACGTTTTGTGGGTAACCACTACATGTACCCTAATTTTCATAAACCCTTGTTTTTTTTAAATATCACCCTTGGATAAAAAACTAACATTTTATCCTCCTGAAGTTTCGAAGTGTTCCCTCTTGATATTCTCGATGATGTTTTGGGTGAGATTTTGTCACACCGAGTAGAACGTAGGTGGTTCACAGGGATGAGGTGCATGAGAAGAGATGATTAAAATATTTGGGATAAATGGATGGTTTTTATTGAGAAGTAAGTGTACTTTGATGTCAAGTTTCAAGTAAGACAAGCACATATATTCATGCCGAGAATGATAGTGAGGCCGATGTTGGATCCTTGGTGCTCGGTTCGAGCGACGCATGCAAGGCCGTGTCATAAGTGGCTGATTCAAGAATCTCCGATGAGAAGTCGAGCTTCAAGAATGTATATCCACATATTTATCAACATCTAGCACCGTAAAAAAAGTTGAATGAAAAATAAAAAAACTATATAGTTTAAAAATCTTCTGTTGACAATTAAGTGGTGGATGGGAACCATGGAGATATTGATCTAACTCTGAAATGAAGCCGGTGTGGTGAACGTTTTACCGTCTACCACTTCAAAAGGGATTTTGAAGGTAGCGGTGGAAGTAGCAGAGTTGCATGCGATTCCAACAATTGATAGCTTGGCTGTTTAATCAGTAACATTCAACTTGCATGGTGTGTAGAGAAGTTGTTTGACCATCGGATTGGTTTGCCTTGTTTGCGCATAAGTTTGAGGATGGAACGCTGTTGAGAGCTAAATCCGACTGCCATAATGCATCATTGGTTCACGCCAAAAACGACTAGTGAGGCGGCTGTATTTATTGCTGATGATGATACGTGGCACGTCGTAGAGCCTTACGATATGATATAGGAACAGTTGCATAATGCCCTCTGCGTTGTCTGCGGTCGTCGTAGGGATGAAGTATGAAATGTTAGAAAATCTCTCCACTACGATAAGGATGGTGTGGCATCTCTCGTGAGTAGTGGGCAGGCTGGTCGCAATGTCCATGGTAATGTTGACCCATGGTTCCACCGGAACAAGTAGGGGTTGGAGTAGCCCAAGTGGCCTCGTGCATCGAGATTTTTCTCACTGAAGAATATCACACGATTTGTACAAAGCTGACACATTGGCCTGCATCGTGTCCCACGAATAGTATTTTGCCGACTTCTTGGCCTGTATCGTGTCATACCTCCTAAAACATTATCCGTACCTTTGTATTTGGCAACTTGATGACCATGCTAGTGAATCGTTGTCTCCAGTAGAGGTAGTCAAACCAAAACTTGGTCTTGCCTTACCCGCAAAACTCCTTCCAATCCTTTGCAAGGTATGGTTATTGTTCGATGACAAAAGTGTTGATCTTGGCCATTAAATATAGTCACCCACTCAGAGCAATAGCCAAATCAGTTTTTCCAGGTCGGTATTCCATGTAGTCGTCATAGTTGGACTTGAGGAATTCAATCCATCGAGTTTGTCAACGATTCAGATTTGTGTGAGTCCTGAGATAGTTTAGTGCATGATGGTCAATGCAGGCAATGCATTAATTGCATTCCAGGTAGCACCACCATTTGTTACATGCATGCACGACTGTGAGCATTTATTTCTCATGCGTAGTTGAGTTTTAGTCCACATCAGTTTCTCAACATGTACGCGACCGGTTGTTCTCACCCATTGTTGTCTTCAAGAACGACTCTGATGGCTGGATCGGATGTGTAAGTGGCCATGGCGTAGTCCACCATTGGATCTGCCAATCGTACAACTAGCACTGAGGTCAACGTTTTTGTAGAATAACTGAATGCTATTTGTTTGCTACCCCCCAACTGTACTTGGTAGGTTTTTAGTGAGATCAGAGAGTGGTGCTGACACTCAAGCATAATTTTTAAAAAATGTTGGTAGTGGTTTCAGAATCCATAAATACTTGGAAATTTGAAACATTTATGGACGTCGGCCAATCAGTGACTGCCTCCACCTTCTTTGGGTATATGGTGATCAGTTTGGCGCTGATGATGTGGGCTAGAAACTCGATCAAATGGCAACCAAAGCTTCACATTCAGAGTTTTTTTTTTAAATATCCATTTATAAAACTTCAAGAAGTTTTCAAAGATGTCCATTATGCTCCTCCAAGGTGCGGCTATACACCAAGTTGTTGTCGACGTATCCAAAGACAAAGAAGTTGAGGTGCGGGCAGAAAATGTTTGTCATCAGTGCCATAAATGTTAAGAGAATGTTCATGAGTCCAAATGGCATCACCGTGAACTTCAAGTACTCGTACCTGGTGTGGAATGTTTTCTTCTCAAGTTCCTTATTACATACGCAGATACGATGATAGCCATTGTCAAGGTAAATGTTGCTCAAAATCTGGGCCTCACGGGGTTGGTCAAAATTTTTGTTTGCTCGTGGAAGAGAATAGCACTGTTTATGGTGATGTTGTGAAACTCTCGGTAGTCCACGCACATCCATATCTCTCTGGTTACTTTTTCACAAAACGTACAGGTGCCGCGTATGGTGACATGGAAGGTCCGATGAACCCCTAACCAAGTATCTTTTCGAGCTT
Source organism: Penium margaritaceum (assembly GCA_023375785.1). Classification (NCBI taxonomy): domain Eukaryota; kingdom Viridiplantae; phylum Streptophyta; class Zygnematophyceae; order Desmidiales; family Peniaceae; genus Penium; species Penium margaritaceum. The sequence continues at coordinate 245,363 of SZWC01000123.1, read as the reverse complement.
CTTCTTGAGATCGGTCAATCCGCGATTGCTCATTTGATAGGTCTCTTTCGTTGTCGGTGTGTTTCCTGGCTTCAAGTCTATGTTATAGTCAATGTTTTGCTGTGGAGGTAGATAACATGATAGTGCATCTAAAAAAAAAACCTTTGAATTCCTCCGGTGCTATTGCAAACTTCTCAGGTGCTGAGGGCTATTATTGCTGTCTCAGTAGTTACAATCTCTTCCGCTTCCCTTCCTTCCACGTGGACTACCAACACTTGAGCTCCGTGCTTCAGGCACCTTTTGGCCACGTTTAGAAAATTGGTTGGCGTTTTATGGCTGCCATAACTTCTTCTGATGCTTCCACCTATGCTTCTTACAATAACCACCCTTGCATTGTTGACCGCTCAATCAGAGGCAGTTTTCGTTTTCTATTATTGATATTGACTCAAATCAATTTGATTCTACATACCACATGTAATTGTGCCGGTACAAGAAACCTCACTTGAGGATAATTTTGTGGTTGGTCACTGGGCAAGTTTTCCCGACCATAAATTCATGGGGATATCCGATTTGACGTCGGTGTAGTTTGCAATGTCAACAAATCTACAATCTTCTATCAATGTTTTTCCCTTTAGACACCCCTGGTTCCTCTTGCAAACCAAACTTTTGAACGATGCCGTTGCATACAAACCTGTGAGAAGCTCCTCAATACAGTAATGCCGGTATAGTTGTGCCACTTTTCTAACTCCTCAGTTGCACTCGTAGTAGTATGGCCGGTCTATTATCCACGTACCCCTCATTGGACTTTGCAATCTCAAGAAACCTTGTCTACGACGATGTGAGTCGTTCATTTGGGTGATTGGTTGGTAGAGAAATTGTCGATGGGACAAAAGCCTCAACATCTTCTCATGCCGAATACTATTTCTAAATCCCCATTTTCATCTACGACTCTACCCTTTGTGGTTTGCTGATGCCTTTTCTAATAGTCACACGATATGTGACCTGGTCTCTCTCGCAAGTCATATGGAACAATTGATCGCGTTGATTAACGGTGTCAACCTCCATCGAAGACGAGGTCTCCATCATCCATGGCAATGTTTCAAACTTGCTACGTTCATTTTGAGCTCACAATAATGTCGTTTGGACTTATGAATGCCCTGACGACTTTCATCGCACCTATGAACAAAACTTCCGCTCCTACATCGTCGATTTTGTCATGGTGCATCTCGATGATATCCTGGTGTACAGCCGCACCCCATAGGAGCACAATGGACAACTTTGAAAAGTTCTCAAATTTTTACAAAGAGTTTTCTTTGGAAAACTCTCGAAATGCGACTTCTGTTGCCGTTCGATTGAGTTTTTGGGTCACGTCCTCAACGACGAACGGGTCACCATAGATTCGAAAAAAGTGGCAGCAGTCGCTGATTGGCCGACATCGACGAATGTTCGAGACGTTAAAGGTTTTCTCCGCTTCTGTAATTACTACCAACTTTTCGTACGGGATTATGCTTGAGTGTGAACACCCCTCTTCGGCCTCACTCAGAAGAAATTGAGTGGCCTTGGGAAGACATCAAACCAGAAGCGTTTATCACTATGCGGAACTGTCTAACCTCAGCGTTAACCATACGATTAGCCGATCCAATGGACGCATGTGATCGAGCCATCGGCGCGGTCCTCCTACAAGACCATGGCAATAGATAACAACCGGTTGCATACAATTCAAAAAACCTGCACGGACCGGAACTCAACTACGGTGTATACAAGAAAGAGATGTTGGCGGTCGTCCATGCATTTAAGACATAGTTGTGTTATATGAAGTGCCGCCAATGCATCGTACGCACCGACCACCATGCACTCAAATGTTTGAAGACGTAGTCGAACCTCAGTCGATGTCAAACCCGATGGATGGATTTCCTTGAATCTGGATTCGACTACAATGTTGAGTACCGGCGAGGCAAAACGAACTCGGCAGACGCGATCAGTTGCCAACTAGATCTGATGGCTGAGGTAGCAATGCTACAACTGTAGTGAGATCCATATCTTGAGCAACTTTTCACACAAGGCTGCGACTAACGTGGCGGATACAACAACGCAAAGTTATGGTATGAAGCACCCTATTGGCGATGAAAATTCACTCGCTAGGCGGTCGTTCCCCATAACGATGAACTCCGTTGCATGCTGCTCGAAGAATTTCACGACACTAGTCCAGGTGGTCATTTCGGCAAAAACAAGATGCTGAATAAGTTGGCAAAACACTATTCGTGGGACAAGATGCAATCTGACGTGGCAAACTTCTGCAAGTCCTGCGACACTTGTCAGCAACAAAAATCCCGTCGCACACGGCCACCTAGACTTCTGCAATTGCTACCCATTCTGACGGAACCGTGGAACGACATCTCCATGGACTTCGTCATAGGACTCCGAGCCACACCGGAGGGATATGATCCGATCCTCGTGGTTGTTGAAAGGTTTTCCGAAATGTCTTTCTTTATTTCGACTACGACCAGAGTCATTGCCAAAGGAACAGTGCAACTATTTTTAAATATCATGGTGCGGCTACACGGCGTGTCGAGAACCATCATGAGCGATAGAGACTGTCGGTTCAACTGTTGTTTTTGGTGCAAATAAACGACTCGCTACGGTAGTCAGATCGAATTATCAAGGGCATTCCATCCTCAAACAGACGGCCAAACCGAGCGGACCAACCAAACGCTCAAACAACGTCTCTGAACATTATGCAAAGCTCATGGGGCGGATTGGGTACTAAAGCTTCCGACCGTTGAAGTCGCATATAATTCGACGATCTTTGGCGTAACGGGTAAAGCTCCATTCCAAGTGGTGTATGGAAAACTTCCCGCCAAACCAGGCAGACTCCACAACCTAAGCAACATTCACGCGGTTGACGTCCAATACCGCGACTTCTCTAGCATCTCGGATGAAACACGACAGAGACTTGCAAAGACGCAAGCGGCAGTGAAGCGAGCAGCTGATTGACATCGCAACAACGATGTTTTTGTTGCCGGCAACAAAGTTCTTCTCAGCTGGCCAACATCAAACTCCATGGAGCCGACAGTTTGAAGCTCAAACCCCGATGGTTGGGACCGTTTGAGATCGTGCACGTGAAAAACCTTGTGGTCGCGGGGCTCAAACTCCTCGACATTATGCACATTCATCCGGTGTTTCATATCAACAGACCGAAGCATCACAGAGACCCGATGAGAACTTCCACGGTAGGGATGTACCTCTCCCTCCTCCCGTCGAAGTGGACGAGGACACAGAGTATGTCATCGAGGACATCCTCAACCATCGATGACGTGACTGAACAACAGAACATCTTGTCAAGTGGCACGACTATGACGCTACGCATAACAGCTGGGATCCCCACGACAACCTCCGCGACATCGCTCGCCTGATCGATGGATATTATCGCCGTCACTAGGCCACGTCCTTGTGCGCGTCGGGACGTCGCGACGAAATGGGGGGGAAGTGCTATGTACCAAACGTACACAAATCTATAATCTTTCCGACTGGGTATTTCTATCATGACACAAATTGCCCACCGCGCGTCGAAACCTCAATCTTCACTCCGACGATGGCGGGCAATTTAGCCAACTACCCTCGCCCTCCGACGAACCCTCTCGCACTTTCTAACAACTGCGACCATTTTCAAGAATCACCGACAGAAGTGTCATGATCCTTTGGTCGACTTCTCGACCAAAGGATGGTGAAGTGTCACGCATGGAGACAGATCTCGATTGATAAAGATACATCTCGCATCTTTGCCATCGATCCTCGAAGCTTCGGGACTTCTCGGCTTAGCTTCTCGAATCCGACCACTCATGACACGACTCCACACGCGTTGCTTGACGATCGACCGAACGACCCCGACTATACCTCATTCGTAACTCGACACTTGTATATGTATGTTCGATCATTTTGAGACTTGTCACCGAAGTACACTTGCCGCTAATTATACATTGCTCAAGTGTCCCAAATTTTTAATCTTGTTCTGCCTTGCAACTTCTACCAGGTCACCATCTACGTTCCGTTCGGCATAACACGGCAATGGGTATGCTACACATGCGGCAACGGGCATGCTACACCTGCAACAATGGGCATGCTACACCTGCGGCAGTGGGCATGGTACACCTGCGGCAGGCTACACCTGTGGCAATGGGCATGCTACACCTGCGGTAATGGGCATGCTACACCTGCGGCAATGGGCATGCTACACGTGCGGTAATGGGCATGCTACACCTGCGGCAATGGGCATGCTACACCTGCGGCAATGGGCATGTTTGCTCATCGCGTGCATGCATTTCACATCTAAGTGTGTCCCAATAGCGGATCGACGACAGTTAAGCGCCGGTTGGGTTTGCGGACCACATCCCACGCACGTACGCACGTGTGTGCTCCTCACGCCGTGCCTCTGCGGTGGGAAATGAAAAAAAACCGTCGGAAAGCTCAACCACGGAACCATAATATTTTGTGTAAGAAGATACGTAGCAGTTTCCAGTTCTGTTTGATTCGTTGGTCAACCCTCTGAGGCGGTGATCCACTCGCCGGTTTGCGGCACGGCAGAGAAGGCGCACGCGGCAACGGGGTCATGCGAGCTGATGTGGCATTGTGAGCCCTTTGCGAGCTGATCTGGCTCGCGCAAAAAATTGGCGAATCACCGTGAATCTGCCGTGCTCGGTAGCTCCCCGGCAGGTTTAGCGCGGGGTCACGTCATTGGAGCAGACATTTTGGGCCTCTTCTGCGGCATGCCGCAGCTGCCGCAAGTCCATTTTTTTTTGGACTTACGGCTGCCGCAGAAATCTGCGGCAGGCTGTTTAAATAACAATTCAAAAAAAGGTCTTATAGAAACGGGTGGCTCGATTGGCATCATCTTTCGTAAAAAGCTTTTTGGCAACATCTTTACTTTTCAAATGACGGAACGTTCGCAGAAATGACGACTTGCCCACGCCTGAACCGAGTTGATCGGATTCGAGTCCGGAAATCGCGGGTCACACATGCTGCCGCAGACGGCAGAGTAGCTTGAACCAGGGGGTGCATTTCCCGGAAATGGGATCAGAGCATCTGCGGCAGAGAGCGCGGGGTAGTCTGCGGCAGGATCTGCGGCAGGCTCATTTATGCCGCATTTCCTGCCGTGCCGCAAACCGGCGAGTCTGGATCACCGCCTGAGCAGACAGTTTCCAGGCGCACCCCTCGTCGTGGTCGATCTGCCGTTGGCAGCCTCACCGCTGCTGGTCGCCTAGATCGCGCAACAGACGAAGCGGCAGTGTGTAACACATCCGCTGCTGCCACCCTCCTAGGCCGACGGCCGTCTGTCCCCTCCCTGCCGCCTCGCGCCACCCCATAACCGCGGCGACGCCATGACTGCTCCCACCATGGAGGAGGCCGCACCGCGCGGCTGTCCTGAGCCCGTTGTAACGGGCTTCCGCGTGTGGCCGTACGCCGACTGCTACCTGCTGGAGCCGAGAGACGGCACGCGCACGCCCAGCGCCACCCTCAAAGTCAGCCGCCCTGACGGGGCCCTCTCATCAGGAGGCAAGTCGACCTCTGCTCCAACTGTTGCTGCTGTTCCAGCTCTCTCTCGCTGATGGGCTGCTGCTGGCTCAAGCCCAACCCCCAAAACTTTGTCCCTAGCCTCCTTTCATTCCAGCGGTTTTCCTCCACCCCCTCCCTCTGCATTGCTCTCCCGGATTGATCTGACTTCGGCAGTCTCCTGTGCTCTCTCACAGCCGTCCGATCGCCAGACGGTCGCCCATGCATGCCCTGCACGGTGATTCCAGTGGATCGCTGCCAACGGCGTGCTGTCGCCTGTCTTGTCTGCGCGTGGGACGGCTGTGTGGCGTGGGCGTTGTGCTGTGGTTGCTGCAGGAGCTCCCACTTTTGATGGCTTGGTGGACAATCCATTCAGTGCGTGTGTGCTCCTCGGCTTCGTGGACCTGCTCTCAGGTATCTTGCGCATCCTCCTCCTCCTCCTCCTCCTCCTCCTCCTCCTCCTCCTCCTCCTCGTCCTTCTCATCCTCATCCTCACCGTCGTTGTCGTTGTCACCGCTGCCGCCGCCATTGTCGTCGTCGTTGTCGTCGTCGTCGTCGTCGTCGTCGTCGTCGTCGTCGTCGTCGTCGTCGTCGTCGTCGTCGTCGTCGTCGTCGTCGTCGTCGTCGTCGTCGTCGTCGTCGTCGTCGTCGTGAACTAAAACATCCGATCTGAGGAGTTTGGATCAGTGTTTGATCCGATCCAAACATTGTGACGAGAAAACAGAATGCAATTGGACACTGAACTTGGGGTTCAACTTGTAGTTCGAATCAAATTCAGCTCGGATAGTTTGTACCCAAACAACTTTGGATTCAGCTCAAATTTGGTCGGATTTCAAACAATCTGCATGTTCCTACCCTTCAAACAACAACTTTTTTGGTGAATTATGGCACTGAGCACTGCTTTCATGCTGCCCGGAAGTGGCAAATTGGACAGTTGCTGTGTTCGGAGTTTCCTCCGACCAGGTCAAACCCGACGCAGAACTGGATCCAATCCGATCCGATCTGATCTGAATCCGATCTGATCCGGTCTGGCGCCGGTTCGGATATGTTTCAAAATGGATTTCCCGAACTTGATCGCATCAGATCGGATAACCGATCTGCTTGAACAGCTTTGCTTGGTGTTGTTGTCGTCGTCATTCTCGTCATCGTTGTCCTGGTCGTCATGGCCGGCGTCGTCGTCATCGTCGTCGTCGTCGTCATCGCCATCGCCGCCGCCGTCACCGTCGCCGTCACCGCCGCCGCCGCCGCTGCCGCCGCCGCCGCCGCCGCCGTCGTCGTCGTCGTCGTCGTCTTCGTCGTCGTCGTCGTCGTCGTCGTCGTCGTCGTCGTCGTCGTCGTCGTCGTCGTCGTCGTCG
>SZWC01000123.1:131603-187738 GCA_023375785.1 Penium margaritaceum | reverse complement strand
AAGCATACAACCCCAACACCATGGACTGGCAAGGACTGACCAGAGCCTGTACGAACGGAACGGACAAACGTGACAGGGCCGAGAACAACAAAGTCACTGCGACGGCACGTCATGTGATGGGTGGCACCAGAATCGATAATCCAAGTGCCACCGGAGTCACGACTGGAGGACGTCACTGTACAACGAGCAATGGAATACTCGGCATCAGAGGGACCCTGAGCCGTCAATGGGAGGAACGACGCACAACACAAAGATGAGACTCATGAATCCACTCGGTGCAGTCAGGCCCATCATCATCACATGCTGACTGTACTCCCCCACACGCATCGTCACGAGCCACAAGAACGGATGAAAAAACAGTCTGTGAACCACCCAACGATGACAACACACTCGCACCTCCCTGAAAGCGGAGCGCCAGAAGGTGGCGAAGCTCGGCGATTGTGTGGTCGCGCAGGTCCGGATCGCTGCTGCTTGCAGGTGAGGAGGCAAGAACAGCTGCAGTCGTGGCCGCCGCGCGTCCGGAGGAGGATGCGGGTGACGTGCCAGACGTGGAACGGAGAGCATGAGCACTCTGGAGCCCACGAGTGATCCGCGCCCAGTCGAGCGGCTGCTGGCACTCGGTGTAGCGATGGGCGCCTCCACAGTTGTAGCAGTGCACAAAACGGCCATTGCTACCACTGGATGACGACTGCTGCTGACCTGATCCACGCTTCCTATTCTTCTTCTTCCCCTGGACGGCTGCTGCAACGCCCTGTGTCTGCGTGGGTGTAGACAGGGTCGAAGAGGAAGAGGAAGATCAGGAAGTGATGGAGGAGGAAGAGGGAGACTGCAGGAGGGAAGATGGTGGTGATGCGATGGCTGCTGTAGCAAGGGAAGTCTCCTTATGGGCTACGGCTGCCTCGCGGGCTGAGGTCACCTGAAGGAAGAGCTGATGCGCCTAAGGAAGCAGCTGTAGAGTGGCTGAGAAGGGCTCGAGGACAGCGTCACTGTACCGTGTGAAGATGTCGGTGTACTCGAGGCGAACTCCGAGCATAATCTTACGAAGCGCCCACAGCTGTGTGCCTCCTGAGGTCCCCAAGCGCGTGTAGATGCGCATGGCGCGTCGCCAGTAATCCGCTGCAGGCTCCGCAGGCCCCTGACGGAGCGAATGGAAAGCACGAATGTGTGATGCACGAGTGGCGTGCGTCTCTGCGGCCAGCAGGGATAAGGCCAGATCCCAACCTCCACGGGGATCGGCGCCGGTGCCTGTGCCGACCTCGCCAAGGAAAGGGCGGAAGTCGACGACGGTCTTGCGTGGCATGGCGTAGAGGAGTCTGCGCATGGCCCGGGCTGCTGTTAGTACCTATGCTGGGTCTGTAGGCTGGTACGGGCTGTGGTAGTAAGGCCACACTCCCTCAGAAGTAGCCCACACCTGAAACAGGATCTCCCAGCAGTCGAAGCCATCCTCACTGATGTACCGTGTAGGTGGTGCCTCAAAATCCTTGGGCTGCCGCTCTGTGGGGAGAGCAACCACAGGCTGAGAAGGACGAGAGACCGGAAAGACTCCTGGAAGAGGATGGTCACCGGGGTAGTCAGGTGACAATCGTATCGGGGAAAACGGAGGCGATCGGGTGCCCGTCTGCAGCTGACGGAGGCGCTCCTGAAGAACTCGAATCTCCTGAGCCGGGGAATCATGAGTAATTCCTGGCATGAGTGGCTCATCATCCAGGAGGTCAGCAGGTGGTGGGACAGGTCGAGTGCCTGTCACGGGTGCCTGAGCCGACTGCTGGGTAGAGACCGCGACGCCGGCAGCTCCCTCAGAAACTCGCTGAGGAGCCGTGGACTGAGCACGCAGAAGCTCAGTCAGCGTGCGGATAGCATCAGTCTGCTCTCTCTGGAGGCGACGCATCTCATCCTGCTGGCTTCGCAGGTCCTCAATGGCCTGCGAGCGTGGACTCAGTACACCAGACGAAGAGGAGGAGGGGTCGCCTGGTCCCTTCTCCTTGTCGGACAGGCTCATGTCGCCGCTCAGCATGGGGCGACAGGTCAAGTTTGTCGGATTTGAAAACCGTCAGCGTTTCTCGAGAATTTGAGACGCTGGCAACTTTTGACTGTCCGGCCAAAAATTTGGCTAAGTATGGTGCTGACGGCCAGAAATTTGGCTAAGTGCTGAAATTTAAAAATTTCGGCACTAAAAATTCAAGGTTGTCCAAATCAAGCGAAATTTGGACCACAGAGGCTCCTGAATGTGCTGAACATGATGGTGAAATGTTCGGTCGCAAAAAGTTGGAAAAAGTGGCAAAATGTCACTTTTCCCTGTTCTGCCCGAATTTCAGCAGAAAACAAATCTGCGGTGCACTTCAGTCTTTGCTGGTGGCGACAGAGCACGAAACTGAGCGTGAATAGTAGCTCTGGAGAGCTTGAGAGAAGAGCTTTCCAACGCATCCTCAAACGCCAAAAACGGCATTCGTTTGAAGCCAGGGCAAGCTCGTGCCGACGGGGAGGTGGTGGCTGACGCGATTTTCGTCCGCGGCTCCTCCACATCCGTGCGGCTTCTAGGAAGTTGCACGGACAGGGTCAGCGGTGGCGCACGCTGCTGTTGTTTCTGCTGCTGCTGCTGCCGTCGAGCTTGACGGCAATGGCCTCAAGCCACTTTTGCGGCTACTGTTGCTGATGTTTCTGATGCCGCCGCCGATGTTGCTGCTGCTGCTGCTGCTGCTGTGGTCAAAACTGCCAGCTCTGTTGCTGCGCTGCTGGACAGCTGCTATGGCGCTGCTGCGCTGGCGTGCTGCTACACTGCTGCACCCCTCCTGCACGACTCCTCTGTCGCGCAGGTGTTGCGGCCTACGCCTTGCAATGGCGCAGGTTGGTGGGTCCTCCCAGGACCTGTCGCTGCGGCTGTGTGCTGTTGCCGCTGCTGCTGCTCACTGCTGCTGCGATTGCTGCATCTCAGCTATGCAGCACAAAAAGCTCTGGCTTGTTGCTCAGATACCATGAGAAGTTTCCTAGAACCTTCCTAACCACTTGCCGTGACACCAGGCGTCAGCGCCAGGTCAGCGTGTGACAACAGTCACAAGTTTGAGACAAAACTGCAAGGGTCTGGGTTAGGACACAGACAGAGTGTCAGGAAACTCAAACTGAATATAATTGCATAGAGAAATAACAAATGACAGGTCCAAGGCATAAATACCTGCCGCGGCGCACGGCGGGTGTCGCACGCGGCAGTCCAAGAGTTGTCCTAAAAACCGGCCCAAAACCATTGTTTTGGCCGTAACTCTACGCACACATGTCAGAATGCTACGCCGTCTGAACCTAGATGTGCAGGATCAAAAGACGGACGCTACGACAGGTCACATGCATGCATCCATCATCATATGGTGTACATATAATGCAAAAACATGCAAATAGGGCTCATGGCCAGTCCGCCGAAAGACGCATGCAAGCTGTAGAAAAGACAGCAGAGAGTCCCGGCAGCATCTGGGGCTCTGGAACGGTAGTCGGCCAGCTCCAAGCCGGTAGTCCGCCGCCAGTCGTCGCACCGGTGTCACCAGGGCCCGCCTCAGGGATCTGCACGAGTATGGACACGGCCGAGTGGTCACAGTAAACTGTACAAGAACGTCACAAATCACAACANGTCACATGCATGCATCCATCATCAGACGGTGGACATACAATGCAAAAACATGCAAATAGGGCTCATGGCCAGTCCGCCGAAAGACGCCTGCAAGCTGTAGAAAAGACAGCAGAGAGTCCCGGCAGCATCTGGGGCTCTGGAACGGTAGTCGGCCAGCTCCAAGCCGGTAGTCCGCCGCCAGTCGTCGCACCGGTGTCACCAGGGCCCGCCTCAGGGATCTGCACGAGTATGGACACGGCCGAGTGGTCACAGTAAACTGTACAAGAACGTCACAAATCACAACAGTAGCGTGGTTGGAGTAGGCCTGGCCCCATGCTCGTTGCTTTGCACTGTTGCCCCCACTAGCTGCTCTGTGACTTGTGAGAGGAAAACTGAGTGTTGAGGAGTTAGCGCCAGAAAGACAGACATAACTGAGAATGAATGGTTTAGCAATTGAGAATGAGAACAACTGAGAGACCCCTCACAGATCTAGACCTAGCTCAACTCTATGCAGCTTGTTTCTCAGGTTACTAACCAATCAGGAGTTTCCGCAATTTTCTTGGCTGGCTGAGCTTTCTCGGTGAGCCCTGCCCGACAGCCGATAGCCCAAAACTCGGGCGTTTTCCTGAAAACTGGACCAAACCTAGATACCCACGCTGTGAACGCTTTCGTGCAGTCAGGAAAAAAAAAAAAACAAGAAAAATAAGAAAAATAACAAGGAGTTATGACTGTCCAAACCCAGGCAGCATCCAAAAAATCTGAAACTTGGACCCTAAGCTAAACATGACGCTACAAGTGCAACCATGCAGTCAGATTTCGCACTAGACGCGCAGGCAGTGTTTGCGGAGGCAGCGACTGCCAGCGGCGTGACTGTTGTGAAGGGCCACCGATGGAGCTGGGCACGTCCTGTGCCTGAGGGAAGAGGCTCCAGCAAGACGCGTGCACACCTCAGCGTGTGTCGGCTCCACCGGATGAAGCTCCAATAGCGTCTCGTCTCGTCGTCAGTCATATGCACCCCGATGTACACAAGCCGGGAGGACACAATAGAGCACAATGAGAGGTGCGCGGAAACCAACACTCCCCCATGACTCACAGGCGCAGTGCACATGGACGAGCAGCAACACATCCATTAGACAGGCAAGACTCCCCAAGGACAGGCAAATATGCAGGCCGAGGTAGAGAGGGCAGCTCAGGGACGCACACCGACCGCACTCACAGCCTTCTTGAACGAGTCGCGCTTCAGTGCCTTGGTCAAGAAGTCAGCCAACTGCCGTGCTATCTCAACCCTCACGATGCTAACGCTGGCGTCGTGCAACAACGAATGCACGTAGTGATACCAAACATTAATGTGCTTTGTGGGTGTATGATGCATGCCGTAATTGTCGGCGATGGCCATGGCACTCTCATTGTCACAATACAACGTGATGGAGGCAACAGACTGACGCAACTCGGACAACAGACAATTCAAACATGCTCTCACATGCGCTCGAGCCAAGGGCCACATACTCACCCTCAGCAGTGCTGCGTGTAGTGTAGTCCTGCTTGTCACTACGCTAGGACACAACCGTGCCGCCAACAAGAAGGATCCAGTTAGTGCGGCTCTTGCCAGCCGGGCTGCCGGCCGAGTCAATGTCGGTGTAGCCCACCGTGACAACGGACAACTGTCGGCAGAACATGAGGCCTCGCCACGAAGTCGAAAGGATATGGACGTGACTCGGCATTGAAATGGAGGTGACGCGAATCCTAGTAGAATTGAGCCAGGAGGTTGACTGAGAACGCGATGTCTGGGTACGTCGTTGTTTTCACGAACATCAGTGACTCAATGACTCGCAGATACGTGATCACGTTAACTGGCTCCCCCACAACTGTTGGTTCATGCTCTTCAGCTTCGCCTGGCCATCGGGCAACATGGGTGAGGATGCGCTCAGCACGAGGGGCAGAACCTCGGCGAAGTAAGCGGATAGGATCTGGACGTTGGCGACCTCATGGACGTGCAGGACACCCTAGGAGCGATCATGCTTTAGCTCTATGCCCAGGAACACTCGGGCAGACCTGAGGTCCTTCATCCGGTAAGCGGCGTGCAGCAGGTCCTTGACGCGCTGGATGACAGTTGCGTCCGTTGACCCAATGAGGAGGTCTTCGACGTAGACAAGGACATTGACGAAGGGTTGGCCTTGCAGGCAGATGAAGAGTGCGGGGTCTGTGGTTCTACGAAGGAGGCCGCTGTGGAGAAGTATGCGACTAATCTCCTGGTTCCAACAGTGAGGTGACTGCTTCATGCCATAGAGGGCCTTCCGTTGCCACCAAACCTTGTTAGTACCGTCGTCGAAGCCTGGGGGCTGCACCATGTAGAGTTCCTTGTCCTCCAGCGAGCCATGGAGGAAGGCGTTACTCACATCCATCTGATGCAACTCCTACCCGTGCTAGACAACCAGACCGAATAGCACCCGGCTAGTGGAGAACTTGCCGACCGGAGCGAAGATCTGGTTGTAGTCCACCCCAGGGACCTGAGCAAACCCCTTGGTGGTAAGACATGCTTTGTACTTGTCCAAGGATCCGTCGGGCTTCCACTTGCACCAGAAGACCCACTTGGTTCAGATGGCCTTGCAGCCGGGAGGGAGGTCGACGAGGTCGTAGACCTGGTGTTGCCTTATGGCAGCGAGCTCGGCGGCGCATGCAGCATCCCAGTGTGCGGCCTCGAGGGTGGCACAAGCCTCGGTAGGTTGGCAAGATCCTGTAGGCGTGCCGTGGGACAGACAGTAAGGGCATGCACGTCCCGAGCCCTAGGTAGTATGTGTGCGAGCACGACCATGACGACATGCTGGTACTCCAGATTGAGCATGACGTAGTCCAGTGCAGAGCCCGGGTGGAGGGCCCTCGGTCTAGCCATTATGGCTAGGCCGAGGGCCTTGGTGCAAGGGTCCCCATTCACAAATGTGGGAATGGGGCGACAGGGGGTCGTGGTGCGAAAAGGCGCGGTGCAGCGGCCTGCGCGCTCACTGACGGCCTAAGTCGGAGGCTGCCGCCCGGGCCACGCGTGTAGCACAACAGAGTGGGAGGCAGAAGAGAGGGGGTGGCCGGGAACAAGTCGGTCAGTGTCTCGGGCGCGCGACGTGGTGGCAACTCCTCCGGGAGGGTGGCCTAGAGGGTCCAATGGACGCTGAAGGGGCTGCCGGCCTGGAGATCCAGCAGCCGAGGGTGGGGCTGCCGACCAGGAGGGGCCAGTGGACACGAGCAAGGCTACTGATCCACAGGGGCTAGCGGACGCGGACAGGGCTGCCAGCCCGGAGGGGCTTGCGGACGTGGACGGGAGTGCCGGCTCGGAGGGGCTAGCGGGCGCGGACGCGGTCGCCGACCCGGAGGGGCCAGCGGATGTGGGCGGGGCCGCCAGCCTGTAGGGGCCAGCGGACGCGGACGGGGCTGCCGACCTGGAGGGACCAGCGGACGCGGACGGGGCTGCCTGCCCGGAGGGAGGAACCGGTGACGGCGATGTGCCATCCGAAAGCGGTAGGATGGAGAATGGACTCACCAGTCCCCCACGCGACGGGAGGGACATCAACGAGCCGGAGCGCACGATGTTGCGGGGAAACAACCCCTTAAAAAAAGAGAGCATCCCGCGAATCGATGATGCAGTACCGGGAGGGATCCCAAACGCGCCAGGCTTTGGACTGATGCGAGACGCCAAGGAAGGTATAGGGACAAGCTTGCCGCCCTACAGCAGGATGGGGAACCACACAATGGCCACGCAACCCAAGACGCGAGCAGGACGGAGGTCAGCCCGCCGACCACACCAATGCTGGTATGGAGTGGACTGGCGGGGAAGGGGTCCGTAAAGAATCCGGTCCCAGATCCACGTCATGTAGGCCATGGCCTCGAAGTAGAAGCCATCAGAGAGACTGGATGCAACCCGCATGGTCCGCACGGCGTCGGCCATGGTGTGGTTCTACTTCTCAGAGATGCCATTTTGAGCCAGCGTGTAAGGTGCTAACATCTCATGATGGATCCCACGGGAGGCGAGGAAGGTCAAAACCTCTTCCATAAACTTACCGAAGTGATGAGAGCAAAGACGGCAAAGAGGAAGACCACACTCGCGCTCCACACCGATGAGCCAGTCGTAAATGGTGGGAGCGGTATCGCTCTTATGCCGAAGGCAGAAGACCCAGCAATAGCAGGATTAGTCATCGTTGAGGATGAGGACATAGCGCCCATACTCCCCGACAGACTTCGTGGGAAGGGGACCTATGACATTCGAGTGGATCAAGTCTAGAGGAGCGGACGCACGGGAGGACAGAGGGTAAGTCGAGTGGTGCATCTTTTCTTGAATGCAGTCAATGCACTCAGTGGGATATGGCTAAGAAAAGGAGTCAGGGTCAAGGTCCTAGGCTCGCCGGGTGTGAAACATGCTGTCGATGGCGGTCATGTGCACGTGGCATAGGCGGCGGTGCAGAAGGCGGGTGTGTTGTGGGGAGAGCGTGCTGGTGACAAACACATGGTATGTGTCTACTGATGGGGAGGGGACGAAGGAAGAGGAGGACATATGAGGCACATGCCACAGGTTGCCACGGACAATGGAGTGTAAAACAACACGACCGGACGGACGCAACAACACGGTGCCAACACCACGAGAGTGCAAGACATCCATGCTCATGTGGTCAAGGGCGGCGACAGATAGATGGTTGAGCTCAAGACCAAGGACGAAGAGGACATTGGTCACGACGACGTCCTAGCGGGACCACAAAAATGAGTGACGCCGACGCCGCGAACAGGTAACACCTGTCCAGAGCACGTCCGGACACCAGACACATTGCCAACGAGATCAAGCACAGTGAAGGCCTTGTGAGAAGGCGTGGTACGTGTCTCCGGAATCAATGATCCAAGTCTCGGCAGGGTCCTAGACAAGTGTTGCCAGCTCACTAATTGTCACAAGGCAGTGAGCGAGAGATGCGAACGCGGTAGGTGAGGACGCGAACTGAGACTGCCAATCATCCAGCCATGTGGTGTCATTATAGATATGAGTAGGAGGAAAGGACACTGGAGATGACGAGACGGATGAGGAAGCAGGACACGACCGTAATTCAGTCTCTGTCATGCAAGGCGGGACAGGGGAACAGGAGGTGATGCAACTCGCACTTCGCTTGGAGGGAGGACGAGACAAGCCGAGCTGGAGGATGGCTGCTCCAACTGGCGCTCACACGTAGAGGGCCCGGGGGCGTAGAACGACTGTAGTGTGATAGCGTCGGAGCTCGGAAGTGAGGAGGACTGCACCGGCAAAAAAAGGAGGGGTGTCGACTGATGCGTATGGTGATGCTGAAAGGCCAGTGACGTCAGGAACGGTGTGGCTGTTGGAGGACTGGAGCTACCAGACGGGGTGGAGGCATCAGGTGCGGTGACAGCCACGACAATAGGGGCGAGACGGCGCTCACACTCGTGACGCATGGTGGCGATGACGCGCGCCTCGTCCGTCAAGAGCGGGCACGTGTACAACCCGTGTCCTGGCTGGCCACAGTTGTGGTAGATCGGGCCACTACCACTAGACCCGGTCCGCTACTGCTGCTGGCCCTTGCCCTTTTTTCCCTTGTTCCCTGATGACGAGGAGCCGGTGGACATAGCTGCTACAGGGACGACTACAGTCACGGAGGCGATGGCAGGGGAGGTCAGGGCCTCTGTGCGCTGGATGTGCGAATCTAGATGAGCTTCCTTAATCTTGAGGAAGAGCTCGTAGGCCAGGACATGAGAGTGCCCTGGGCCGCCATCACTGCGAGGACATCATGGTTGTAGTGCACGAAGATGTCGACGAACATGTCGGTGGCACCATAATTGATAATGAGGAGCGTGGCTA
The DNA here is from genome assembly GCA_023375785.1 of Penium margaritaceum. Classification (NCBI taxonomy): domain Eukaryota; kingdom Viridiplantae; phylum Streptophyta; class Zygnematophyceae; order Desmidiales; family Peniaceae; genus Penium; species Penium margaritaceum. The sequence continues at coordinate 178,307 of SZWC01000123.1, read as the reverse complement.
GAGGGGGTCGAGGAGCATTGCCCAGGCGTCGAAGGATGTCCTCTTTCCGCCGCCAGTAGGAGGTGACTGACTCAGTCTCCTACGTGTGTAGGGAGTCAAACTCCTGAGGCAGGCAACTGGTCTTGGCCGTCCTCGAGAGTTGATTGCGGCGCGTCAAGATGTGCCACGCGACTGTAGGGTGTGGAGTCCTACTGGTAGTGAAATCATCGAGGAAGGGCTTGATGGCGAGGCTTGCAGCCGGAGGGTTGACCGGGACGAGGGCGTGTACGGCGCGACCAGCGTCATGCAACTTGTCAGTCTAGGTGGAATCGTACGGGAGAGTGGACAAGTGGAAGCTGAGCACCCAGTTCCAAAACTGCTTGCCGGCCTGAAACGACGGGGACGGGGAATCAAAGTCCTTTGGCCAGCAACCGGCACCAAGAGTGGGGCTGAGGATTGAAGCCATAGTGTGCCGCTGGCGCTGATTCTGCTATTGCACCAGGTAGTGTGTGGCTGTAGAGACAAAATGACTAGCATGTCCATGAGGAAGAAAAGGCGGTGGGACGCTCGCGTGGCTTTGTGGTGTCAACGGATGTAGTGTTGTAAGCTACTGCGTTAGCGCGTCAAGTTGCTGGTGAATGGCAGCCAGGTAGTCGGGTGGAGGCTGGCTCGGGCCTGCAGGTCCAGCCATGAGGCTGGCAGGTTGCTACTGCTACTGCTTCTGCTGCGGCTGCTGCTATTGTTGCTGCTACGGGTGCTGGTGCTGTTACTGCTGCTGCGGCAATAACCATTACCACTACTGCTACAACGGCTTCTACTATAGTTGTAGTAGTTGCTGCTGCTGCAACAATTGCTACTATTGCTGCAGCAGCTGCGGCTACTGGTGTTCCTGCTGTTGTTGCTGCTAATACGGTGATTACGGTTGTTGCTCCTGCTGTTGCAGTGACTACTACTGTTGCTGCTGTTGCAGTTGCTGCAGCCGTTGTAGGAAAGGGGGACCAAGGGGCCGTTCAGTAGAGGTGGACCCCTCCCCACTAGGACTTTGAGCCATGGCACTGATGGGGGTTGTTTTGTTTTGTTTTTTGTTTGGTTGTCAACATTAGCGCTGACGTTAGCAGTGATGTCTGTAGTTTACGGCAAACAACAGCAGCGGGTCACTGTTGTTGACGCCAGTAGCGGGTGGTTGTTGTTACTACTATCGCTGCTATGGCTGATGTGCTGCTACTGATGTTGTGGCTGCTGATGCAGTGCCGCTGCTACTAACACTGTTACTATTATGGTAGTCGCTGTTGTTGGTGCTGCTATGGCTGATGTTGCGGCTGCTAGTGCTGCGGTTGCTATTGTTATGGCTGTTGTGTTGCTGCTATAACTACTGTGCTGCTGCTGCTACGACTACTATGCTGCTTCTGCTGCTACTGCTATTGCGGTTGCTCTTGTAGATGCTGCGGTGCAATCGCTACTCCGACTATAGCTGCACTGGGGCTGCTGCTTCAACTGTTGCTGCAGCCGCTATGACTGTTGTTGTGTCACAACTGCTGCTGTGACTGCTGTTGCGGCTGCTGTTGTGGCCGTTACTACGACTGCTACTGAGGAATTTGCGGCTATGCTGTTACTGCTGTTGCGGATGCTACTCCCCTACAGCTACTGCTTCATCCGCAGCGACGCTGCGGCTGCTGCTGCAACTACTGTTGCGGATAATACAGCTGCTGCTATGCTGGTGTTGCTACTACTACGGCAGCAGTAGCAAACACTACGGGGGAGAGACATGATAACTTCCCTTGTCGATGGCACCATTGCCTCGTGCGTCCGTGCTGTCATGGTGTCATCCGTCAGGTTGTCGGCCGCGAGTCCGCCATCGTTACCACCGTCACAGGGTCAGTGCTGCCAAAAGATATTGGCAGCATTTCCCTCCCCTCGGGAGCGTTTTGATGATGCCACCTGACGGGTTAACTCTGTCAGGAAAAATCCGGTAGAGTTTCCCCTGCACGGATGCGTTTCTAGGGCCGCCGGTGTTGACTGGGACCTGTGCGCCTGACTGTTGCTGACATCTTCTACGCGCTGGCTCTGATTCCAAGCTAGAAACTATCCTAGAACGCCTTGTTGGGGCTGAAGCGTGGTTAGAGTAGGCCTAGCTTCACGCTTATTGCTTTGCACTGCTGCCCCCACTAGCTGCTCTGTGACTTGTGAGAGGAAAACTAAGCGCAAAGGAGTTAGTGCCTGAAAGACAGACAGTATTGAGAATGAATGGTTTAGCAACTGAAAACGAGAACAACTGAGAGACCCCTCACAGATCTAGGCCTAGCTCAGCTCTATACAGCTTATTACTCAGGTTATCAACCAATCAAGAAATTTCACTCTTTTCCTGGCGGGTGAAAATGCCGATCCCCTCCTGTTTTGTCACTCGTGACCCTCATATACCCCTCCGTCGGAACAATAAGCCCCATCCACCCCTCCGTCCGAACGATGAGCCTGATCTGTCCCTGCGTCAAATCGATAAGCCTCATCCGCCCCTACGTTGGAACAATAAGGCTCATCTGCCCCTACCCCAGAACAATAAGCCTCATCCGTCCCTGCCTCAGAACAATAAGCCCCATCCGTCCCTGATTGGCAACAAAAAGTCCCATTCACCCACCCATTTTCACCATGCTCCAACAGGGATGAATGTCTCTGCTCGAGCATGGTGAAATTGGGCATGCGGTGCTGGATCGCGGCCATTCATCGCCGCCGTCACGATGGAGGGCCGCAATCCAATTTAGAGGTGCAGGGGGGGAGGGGGTGGGACTCAAAAATGCCGGCCGGCATTTTTTCAACCCCACCCCTCCCGCCCCCTTTGCAGCCCACCAGTTCACTCAACCGCACGTCGATCGTGGCCCTAGCGATTGAGGACTGCAACTGAACAGGGGACAAGAGGACTGTGGGAGGGAGGGGCTTAGAGCACTGGTGATTCCAACTGACGCCCGTCGGCCGGAATCTCCGGGGCTTTAATAATGGGGAGCTGAAAAAATCCCATTTATTACTGCTTGCACGTTGCTTAACGTTTTACCCATGTTTGAAATACAAACCATACACAAACTCACCCAATAATTACACCGGGAGTTTTGGGTTTTTATTTTTGCATGGGCACCTGCTGGGCCCCGCTACCGTGGGGCCCAACAGGTTCCTTTTCAACACATAGGGATTCTCAAACCCCCATGCAAACTCCTCGCAAACACCTTCTCAAAAATCACAAACACCTCTATACAGGAGTTTGTGATTGTTAAGCCAAAAAGGTGATGTCAGCATGTCGACGCCGCATGCCATGCGAAGTTGACATGCAGTCTTTTTACAAACGAGAGGGGTTATGTTGTTTATTTTCTATGCCTTAAACCCGTGTCTGCGTAGAAGGGGCGGATGGGGCTTTTTCTTCCGAGACAAGGACGGATGAGGCTTATTGTTCTGGGGAAGGGACAACTGAGGCCTATTATTGCAACGCAGGGACGGATGAAGCCTATTGTTCCGACGCAGGGGCCGATGGGGCCCATCGTTTCAATGGAGGGACGGATGGGGCTTATTGTTCCGACATAGGGAAGGATGGGGCTTATTGTCCGAAACGAGGGGGATATGGTCTTTCCGCCCTTTCCTCGCAGGCTGAGTTTTCTCGGTGAGTCCTGCTAGACAGCCGGCTGCCCCATACCCGGGCGTCGTTCGTTTTCGTAAAAACTGGTCCATACCTAAATACCCACCATTGTGAACGCAATCGTGCAGTCAGAATCATTAAGAAATATAGCAGCAAGGAGTTATGACTGTCCAAACCCAGGCAGCGATGGCGCACAGGTACCGACTGCCAGCGGTGTAACTGCTATGGAGGGCCACCGATGGAGCTAGGCACGTCCTGCGCCTGAGGAAAGAGCTCCAACAAGGTGCATGCAGACCTCAGCATGTGTCGGCTCTACCGGATAATGCTCCAACAGCATCCCGTCTCGCCTTCAGTCATCTGTACGCCAATGTGCACAAGCCAGGGGAACATAACAGAGCACAATGAGAGGTGCACAAAACCAACAGATTGCCAAATTTTTTAAGAAGATTACTTTCGACTCACCTCGAGACACAAGCACCACTGCAAGAGAGTGAAGCAACATGGTTGTAACCTAGACCGGATATGGCCTAGAAGCAAGCAGACTCTCAACCTTACCAGGCCTTCTTTTTGTTTGTCCTATATTGTTTCTCCCAATTGAGCAGTTTGAGGCTTGTGCAGTTGGGCTAGCCAGGCATTGCCAATCATTGCTAGGCATTGCCCAGGAATTGCCCAGGCATTACCAGGCATCACGAGGCACTGCCAGGTATCGCCACACATTCCAAGACATTGCCAAGAATTGCCCAGTTATTGCCAAGCATTGCCAGACATTGACAAGCCTTGCCCAGGCATTGCCAGGCATTTCCCAACATTGCTAGGCATTGCCCGGCATTGCCAGGCCTTGCCAGGCATTGCCCAGGCATTTCCAGGCATTGCCCAGGCATTGCCAGACATTGCCCACGCATTGCCAGGCATTGCCAGGCATTCCACAGGCAATGCCAGGCATTGCCCAGGCATTCCCAGGAATAGCCCAGGCCTTGAGACACATTGCCAGGCATTGCCAAGCATTGTCCAGGCATTTCCAAGCATTGCCCAGACATTGCTCGGCATTGCCCAGGCATTTCCAGGTATTGCCCAGCATTGCCGGGCATTGTCCAGTCATTGCTAGGCAGTGCCCAGGCATTGTCAGGCATTGTCCAGGCATTGCCAGGCATTGCCATGCATTGTCCAGGCATTACCAACCACTGCATGGCATTGTCCAGGCATTGCCAGGAATTGCCCAGGCATTGCGAGGCATTGCCTGTCACTGCCCGGCATTGCTAGACATTACAAGGAATTTTCCAGGCATTGCCAAGCATTGCACAGGCATTGCCAAGCATTGTCCAGGCATTGCCAAGAATTTCCATGCATTGCCAAGGCATTGCTAGGCGTTGCCCAGGCATTTCCAGGCATTTTCTAGGCGTTTCTAGGCATTGCCCCGGCATTGCCATGCATTGCCCAGACATTGCCAGGCAATTCCAGGCATTACCCAGGAACTTCCAGGCATTTCCTAGGCATTTCCTAGGCATTTCCAGGCATTGCCAGGAATTTCACAGGCATTGCCAGGCATTGCAAGGATTGCCTAGGCATTGCTGGGTATTGTCCACGCATTGCCAGGCATTAGCAAGGCAATTCCAGGCATTGGTAGGCATTGCCTACGCATTGCTAGGTATTGCCCACGCATTGTCGAGGCATTGTCAAACATTGCCAGGCATTTCCAGTCATTGCCTAGGCACTTCCAGTCATTTCCAAGCATTGTCCAGGCATTGCGCAGGCATTTCCAGGCATTGCCAGGCATTTCCCAGGCATTGCCAGGCATTGCCGAGGTATTGTCAGGAAATGCCCAGGCATTGCCAGACATTGCTAGATATTGGAAAGACATTGCCAGGCATTGCCAAGCGTTGCCCATGTCAGAACAGAAGTCAAGCCCTACACGTGGCAACCCGGCTCTTCCCTACTCGGTGTCTCTCACCCTTCCAGCCCCTCGTGCAGCCAAGCATCTGGAAACAGAAATGCCTTACTTGACCCGGCTCACCTCCTCTATTGCGCCTGCCTAATGGCTTAGGCGGCAAAGTCGACCGAGCCCGCCAACCAACAGCAACCAACCGGCTGCCGTCCTCACGACTCCTTCTGTTCCACCTCGCATCATCTCTAACAACTGGTGATCTCCACCGACCTGCGACATGCGATGCGGTGAACATCACGTGCCAACGGACCAATGGCAATCGCATTGGCGGTCCTCCCCCTGCCGGACCCCACCCATGGCAAAGCGGTCACACCTCTCTTATCAAGCCACACGGTGAGGCACGTCCGCACCAGGAGCTAAGGCTCTCAGCCACGATGAGTTGCAAAGTGACTCAGTCGTCACCACCAACAGCTCCCGGGCCCCCAGCAGCGCCTGCGGCTCGTCGTCCAGCGCCTTCGGACCTCTTTCGTTAGCATTTGCCTAGGTCTAGGACCCGACACGGGCTAGCAGTACTTAGAGTAGATCTTTTGTACTAGTTCATTGCATCTTTTTAAATCAGTCATTCATCGAATCCTCTTATCCGCCTCCGCTCATCTTCCTCGTGTTCTCGGTTTCTCTCATTTTTCCAACATGGTATAGAGGCGTCAACATCATGTGGCCTTCTTCGGTTCCCACCCCCCCGCCCTTCCTTCCAAGCTTCTCTCTGCCTGTGGCTTCCCATGCTTGCGGGCGGCTCTTCTTCTAGCTTCCACACCCATGCTCTGATACCCTCTCTCACGATCAACCTCTGGGTAACAACCTCTCCTGTGCCATGGCCCTCTTCACCACAGAAGAGTATCAATGGCTACATGACTTCTATGCCGGACGTACCTCTACACCTCCTCCATCACCGCCAACTCCATCCCCTACTCTGGCTTACCTTCCGTTCTCCGACCTCTTCTCCACTGCACCCTCATCACCACCACCCATTTCCCAACAGCCACTCCTGCTCTCCCTTCGCCAGGCATCTCCACCGCCTCCCGCCGACATCCTCTTCCCATTCGCTGTCCCTTCTTCCATGCCCTCTCACAACTTCTTGTCCACGACTCCAACTCGGCACCTGCCCAGCTCCATTCCACCTTCTCTCATCGCCGGCACTTCTTTCGCTTTCGCCAACGTCACACCGTCAGCACCGTCTCCAGCAAGCTGGCCACCCCCTCTTCCCTTCTGCACTGTTGCTCCTAGGTTCCCTCCCAAGCCGTCCTGCTCATCACCACCAACATCAACACCACACTCTACCCCGTTTGGACCACAACTTTCTCCCGCTGACACTCTGTCTCCACTGATTGCTACATCTCCTTCTCTTCCCACTTGCTCCTCCACTACCCTGTCCTTCTCTTTGCCTTCCAGTGTTTCCCTCTCCTCCTTGAAGACTCCTCAATCACCTGCCCTTCACTCAGTGCCAGCTCCCTCCTTTCGCAACATTCCGGCCCCTCCGTTCCACTCCCATCATCAAACCATCCTTCCAACGCTTCCCGGATGACTCTCTCTTTCCCAACACTCTTCTCACCTGGTGACGATCCAAGACTCTCTGTCAGCAACACCAAACTTGGCCAACCTTTCGTGTTAATATCTTCTCCTTGCCACCCTGGATCTGTTCGTTCTTCCTGCCTCCCTTTGCACCACCCTACCTTCAAGTCCGTCTCCCGCACTTCCCCTCTCCCACGACTTCTTGCAGCAACCTACTTCTCCTCCTCTTCCTCATCCGACCCACACCACTGCTGCAACACTGCCCTCTCTTTGCTCCCTCAGCGCAACCATCTTCCGCCATGGACTCACGGGTTCAACCCTCCACCTCATCTCCGTTTCCGGGACCTCTTGCTCCCGTTGACTCCACCCTGGCCCGCTTCCCTCCCTCTTTTTATTCTGCTTTTTCTTCTCAGCCTTATCTCCAAGCGCCTTGTGGCATTCCAGGCGGCTGTCAGCAACCACATCCTGCCTCCAAGGCACCATTTATCGCAACTGTCCCAGGCAACCTCTTTCTCTTCCCTTATAGGCGGCTCCCCGCATACCTCCCTTCTGGTTTGTGTCCCGTGTGGACTTGCGGGCCGCTGTCAGAACAGAATTCAAATCCTCCACGTGACAACCGGGTTCTTCCCTACTCGGTGTCTCCTACCCTACCAGCTCCTTGTGCAGCCAAGCATCCGGCAGCAACAATGCCTTACCGGACCCGGCTCACCTCCTGCATTGCGCCAGCCTAACGGCTTGAATGACAAAGCCGACCTAGCCCGCCAACCGACAGCAACCAACCGGCCGCCGCCCTCATGACACCTCCCGGTCCACCGCGCATCATCTCCAATGATTGGTCACCTCCACCAACCTGTGATGTACGCTGCAGTGGACATCACGTGCAAACGGACCAATGGGAATCGCACAGGCTGTCCTCCCCCTGCCGGACCCCACCCATGGCAAAGCGGTCGCACCGCTATTATCAGGCCACACGGTGAAGCACGTCCGCATCAGGAGCTACGGCTCTCAGCCACGAGTCGCAAAGCGACTCATTCGTCACCACCAACAGCTCTTGGGGCCCCACCAGCGTCCACGACTCGGTGTCTGCGGCTCGGCGTCCAGCGCCTTCAGACCTCTTTCCTTAGCATCTGCCTAGGTCAGGGACCTGGCACGGGCTAGCAATAATTAGAGTAGAACTTTTGTACTAGTTCATTGCATTCTCTAAAATCATTCATTCATCGCTTCCTCTTCTCTGCCTACGCTCATCTTCCTCATGTTCTCGGTTTCTCTCATTTTTCAAGCAGCCCAGCCATTGCCAAGCATTGCCAAGCATTGCCAGGTATAGCCACGCATTGCACAACATTGCAAGGCATTGCCCGGGCCATGCCAGGCATTTCCCAGGCATCCCCAGGCATTGGCCAGGCATTGCCAGGCATTGCTAAGGCATTACGAGGCATTGCCAAGCATTGACTAGGCATTGCCAAGCATTACCCAGGCATTGCCCAGGCATTGTCCATGCATTTCAAGGAATTGCCAGGCACTGCCAGGCATTGCCCAGGCATTGCCAGGAATTGCAAGGCATTGTCAGGCATTGCCAGGCATTTTCCAGGCATTCCCAGGCATTGCCAGGCATTGCCCAAGCATTACCAAGCATTTCCCAGGCATTGCCTAGGCATTTCCATGCATTTCCAGGCATTTCTTAAGCATTGCAAGGCATTGCCCATGCATTGTCCACGCATTGCCAGGCATTGCCATGCATTGCCAGGGATTGCCAAGCACTGCCAGGAATTGCCCAAGCATTTTCCACGCATTGCCAGGTATGTCCAGGCATGTCCATGCATTGCCAAGCATTGCCAGGCATAACCCAGACATTACTTGGCATTACACAGGCATTGCAAGGCATTCCCCAGGCGTTGTCCAAGCATTGTCAAGCATTGCCAGACATTGTCAGGCATTGCCAAGCATTGTCCAATCGCTGCCAGAAATTGTACAGGCATTGCCCAGGCATTGCAAGGCATTGCATAGGCATTGCAATACATTTCCAGGCATTGCGCACGCATTGGGAGGCATTGCCCAGGCAAAACAAGGCATTTCCATGCATTGCCCAAGCATTGCTAGGGACTGCACAGGCCAATGCCTGTGCAATGCCTAGGCAAAACAAGGCATTTCCATGCATTGCCCAAGCATTGCTAGGCATTGCACAGGCCATGCATTGCCAAGTATTGCCCAGGCATTGCAAGGCATTATCCAGGAATTGCCACACTTTACCTAGGCAATGCCAGGCATTGCCAGGCATTGCCCATGCATTGTCAGGCATTGCCCAGGCATTGCCCAGGCATTGCCAGTCATTGCCATGCAATGCCAGGAATTTCCAAGCAATCTCAGGCATTGTGCGGCATTGCCCAGGCATTGTTAGGCATTACCGCGCATTGCCCAGGCATTGCCAGGCATTTTGCAGGTATTTCCAGGCATTACCGCGTATTACCCGGGTATTACCAGGCATTCCCGAGATGTTGCCAGGCATTGCCAAGACATTGCAAGGTATTTTCACAAATTTCTAGGCTTTGCCAGGCATTGTCCAGGCATTGCCAAGCATTGCACAGGCATTGCTAGGCATTGCCAGGCATTAGCGAACATTGCCTAGGAATTGCTTGGCATTGCCAGGCATTGCCAGACATTGCCAAGCATTGCCCGCGCATTGACAGGCATTGCCCAGGCATTGCTAGGCATTGCCCAGGAATTACCAGGCATTTTTAGGAGATTTCAGGCATTGCCACGCATTTCCAGGCATTGCCAGGCATTGCCAGGTATTGCTAGGCATTGCCCAAGCAATACCAGGCATTGCCAGGCATTCCCCAGGCATTGCCTTGGAATTTTCCAGGCATTACCAGGCATTGTTAGGCTTTGCCAGGCATTGCCAAGCAGTGCCAGGCATTGCCACACATTGCCAGGCATTGCTAGGCACTTCCCAGGTATTACCAGGCATTGCTAGGCATTGCCCAAAATTGGGAGGCATTGCCATGCATTGCACAGGCATTGCCAGGCATTGCCAGGTATTGCCCACGCATTGCCAGGAATTTCTCAGGCATTGCCATGCATTGCCTAGGCATTGCCACGCATTGCCAAGGATGGCCCATGCATTACCAGGCATTGCCAAGCATTGCCCAGGCACTGCCAGGCATTGCCCAGGGATTGCGAGGCATTGCCAAGCATTGCCTACGCATTGCAAGGCATTGTCCAAGCATTGCCAGGCATTGTCAAGGCATTTCGAGGCATTGCCTAGGTATTGCCAAGTATTGCCCAGACATTGCCAAGCATTGCCCGGGCATTTCTAGGCATTGAAAGGCATTGCCAAGGCATTTCCAAGGCATTGCCAGGCATTGCCAGGCATTGCTAAGCATTGCCAGACATTGCTAGGCATTGTCTTGGCATTGCTAGGCATTGCCAGGCATTGCCACGTATTATCCAGGCATTGCCAGACATCGCTAGGTATTGCCAGGCATTGCCAAGCGTTACGATGCATTGCCAGGCATTTCACAGTCATTTCCAAGCATTGCCAGGAATTGCAATGCATTGCCAGGCATCACCGAGGCATTGCCTAGAATTGACAGGCATTGTCATAGCATTGCCAGACATTGCCACGCATTCCCCGGGCATTGCTAGGCATTGCCCAGGCATTGCCGGGCATTTCCTAGGCATTTTGGGCATTGATTGGCATTCCCAAACATTGCCAGGCATTGCCAAGGCATTGCTAGGCATTGCCAGGAAATGCCTGGGCAATGCCTGGAACTTCGCCAAGCATTCATAGGCATTGCCGGGAACTTTCCAGACAATTGCAAGGCATTGCATAAGTACTGCCACGCATTGCCCAGGCATTGCCCAGCTATTGCCAAACATTGCCCAAGCATGACCAGGCATTCCCCAGGCATTGCCAGGCATTACCTAGCATTGCACGGACATTATCGGGCATTGCCACGCATTGCCAGGCATTGCAAGGCATTGCCTAGGCACCTTGCCTCATTGGCTAAGCGTCCATCCAGGGGCGCTTTGACTGCAGTGTGCGAGAAAGTCGCTCTGCCGTGCTCGGGGTCAAACCGGTACGTCTCCTGTTTTCTGGGTGTGTGCCTCCTACCTTTGCACGGCCGTATCTTTCTTGTCCCTACACTGAATGACCCGGTTCTTGGATTGATTTCACACCGTTTTTCATGTAGAATACAATAGGAGAATCTAGACATCAGCATGATGACGTAATCACCGCCTTGACCAGATGCTCCCATAACATCACCCCCCCCTCCGAGGGCACACCGTCCCGGTGCGCTCCTGGTATGCTCGGAGGACCGTGTAGACAGCACCGCCCCTGTGAAAATCAACTTCATGGATCCAGCAGTTGTGCTCAGGTCCATAGCCGAGCCATTGCACCAGGTACTGCCACCCGTTACTACGCCGACGGTGCCCGAGAATTTTCTCCACCACATACTCCTCTTCACCCTCCACCAAGACCAGTGGAGGAGGGGCCTGTCCCCGCGCCGCGAACTGTGCATCCGGTTGCTTGTAGGCCTTGAGAAGAGAAGCGTGGAACACGGGATGGATCCCGTAGTGGTCTGGCAGCTCTAACTTGTAGCTCACTGCGGACTGCTTCTCCTTGACCGGAAAAGTGCCCACCCACCAAGGCTTGAGGTTATCGCTGCCCGCCCCCGCCTGCTGCAGGTTCCGCGAGCTCAACAGTACCTTTTGTCCCACTGAGAACTCCTTGGCTTTCCGGTGCTTGTCAGCTTGCCGGTTCATCTGCTGCTGCGCCTTGTGAAGCGCGTCTTGTACGCCGCGCCACACCTCCGTGAAGTCACTTGTGAACTGCTGCACATCGGTTAGGTCCGATTCCGTTGCCATGTCTAAGGGACATGCAGGCTGCACCCCATACAGTACCTCAAAGGGAGATCACCCCGTAGAGGTGTGTGTTGCTGAGTTGTAGGCAAACTCAGCTATTGGGAGCTTGCATTTCCATCCCTCACCATCCGGCTCCAAGATCCCCCGCAGTAGCTGCTCCATGGTCTGATTGGTGCGCTCAGTTTGGCGATCCGTTTTGGGATGGTAGGCCAATGAAAGATCCACACAGGTGCCCAGCTTCTTGAAGATTTCCTACCAAACCGGGAGGTGAAGTGCGGGTCGCGGTCCGAGACCATGCACTTTGGCACCCCGTGAAGTTTGATGACGTGTTGCAATAGGAGTTAACCCGTCTCTGCTGCCATGACCTTCTCTGCACATGGAATAAAGCGCGCCATCTTGCTGAACTTGTCCACCACCAGCAGCACCATGGTGTTGCCCGTTGCGCCACGTGGAAGACCCCCCACAAAGTCCAGTGAGATGTTCGTTCACGGGCGCTCCGACACCGTTAGCGGCTGCAGCTCCCCTGGCGCCCGTGCCCTCTGTGACTTGATCCTTTGGCACATGTCACAGTAGCTCACGTACTCCTTGCAATCTGCTCCCATTGTTGCCCACCAATATTGACACACAAACGTCTTGAAGGTCTTGTCGTGGCCAAAATGACCACTGTAGTGCGAGTCGGGCGCCTCCTCCAACAGCGCTTGCCGCAACGACGCACTCCACGGCACCACAATGTGGTTCCCCTTCTCATGCCGCCAATACTGGCCATCCCACTTGCACCCCTTCACCGTACTTCTGGCAAAGTCCTGATCCTCCGCATACCCATGTGCAAACAGGCTGCGGATGATTGGAGATCCTGCCAGCACCGTGATTGCATGCACGCCCAAGTCCGGGCGACGCGAAAGCAGGTCCGCTGGATTGATCCTCCCTGGTTTGTACTGGATCTCGTAGTCAAAGCCGCCCTCCAGCAGCTCTCTCCACCGTGCTTGATGACAACCTAGGTTCGGCTACGACTTGAGGTACTTGAGCGCGAAGTGGTCCGTGTGCACCACACATCGCCGCGCCTCAAGATAGCACCTCCACTGCTTGAAGGCCTGGACCACCGCGAGCATCTCCTTCTCGTGAGTCGGGTAGTTGAACTCAGCCCCTTTCAGCTTCTTGGAGTAGTACGCAATGGACTGCAACCCCTTCCTTTGGTCCTGCATCAGCACCCCGCCAATCGCATAGTCGCGTGCGTCCGTTGCCAACACGTACTCCTTGCTCGTGTCCGGATACACCAAAACCGGGACTTGAAACATGGCAGCCTTCATTGCACCGAAGGCTTGCTCCTCCTTTGCACCCCACTCCCATTGGTGCTCCTTCTTGAGCAAGTCTTTCAAAGGTGCTCCCATTGGCGCATGCCTCCGGATAAACCTCTGGTAGTAATTTGTAAAACCCAGAAAAACCTGGATGTCACGCACGCACGCCGGCTATGGCCACTCCTTCACTTCTTCCACCTTCTTTGGATCCATGCGGATCCCTCTCCCGCTAACAATGTGCCTGAGGAACTCCACCTCCTGCTTGGAAAATTCACACTTGCTGAGTTTGGTTAACAACCAATCCTTTCTGAGCAATTCCATCACCGTCCGTAGGTGTTTTTGGTGCTCCTCCATTGTATGCGAGTAGACAAGGATGTCGTCGAGGAAGACGACCACGAACTGGTCCAAGTAGGGGTGGAACACCCATTTCATCAGTGCCATGAACGTAGTGGGAGCATTCGTTAGCCCAAAAGGCATCACGAGATACATGAAGTGTCCATAGCGAGTCCAAAACGCGGTTTTTTCTACATCCTCCTCCGCTATGTGGATTTGGTGATACCCCGACCTCAGGTCCAGTTTGCTAAAGACGTGTGTGCCTCGTAACTGGTCGAACAATTCTTCGGCCCGTGGCAACGGGTAGCGGTTCTTCACCGTGATGTTGTTCAGCGCTCGGTAGTCCACGCACATCCGCAGCTCTCCTGACTTCTTCTTGACGAACAGCACCAGCATTGCGTATGGAGACACCGACGGCCGAATGAAGCCCTGGTCCACCAATTCCCCCAACTGCTTCTTGAGTTCCGCAAGCTCCGCGTCGCTCATGCGGTTGTAAGACTACACCGATGGTGACGACCCTGGCACCACCTCGATCTTGTGGTCAACGTCGCGCCGCAGCGGCAGTCCCTTTCGCAACTCCTCCAAAAAAACACCACCGAACTCCTTGAGCATCTCCCCAACACCAGGAGGCAACTTCGGAGCTCCCGCGCCTTCCACCGGCTGCCCCTCCGCTGCTTCAACTGCTACGATCTACTGCTCTACTTCTTGTTGTGGACGCACCCATGCCAAGTAAACCTGGCCACCCTTGCGCTCGCACCACTTCAACTACTATAGGTTGATGATGTGCAGCTGCTTCCCTGCTTCCGCCACATCCGAATCACTCTCCTCACCCCGCCACAATGGCAAAGTAAGATTTTTCCCGTCCGCCTTCACGACCACCCAGTTGCACCTCCAATCCACTTCCAGATTCCAGGCGTGCAACCAATCCCAGCCGATCAAGCAATCGTAATCATCCATAGCGCACGTGTGGAATTCCATGTCGCACACCAACTCACCCATATGGACCTTGTGCTTGACGAGAGGCCTGCCGTACTTCACCACTCTGGACACCTGCCGAGCCTTGACCGACGTCCCTCGCTGTCGTGTAAGCTCCAACCTCATTTCCAACCAGTCGTTGAAGAAGCTATGGCGCGCACCGCCCTCCAGCAGCCCACGTAGCTTCCTCCAACCCTTGAAACTCCCCTCCCGAATCTCAAGAACCAGCTCCAAGATGATCCCCGAAAACTATCGGGTCTCACCTTTATTCCACAACAACACTTGAGGCAGCTCCTTAATTAGTGAAAGCCTTTCAGGGCTGGTGCTTTCCCTTGCGGATGAAAGACTGGCAGCAATAGGTTGTCCCCTCCTCACTGCTGTTGCCCGTTTCCCTGCTGTGCTTTGTGCTTGGGGCAGTCCCGCTTGAGATGACCTTCCTCATCACAAGTCCAGCACTTGCCCCTTGGTCCTTGTTGCCCGCCCGTGCCCCGCTGCCCGGCTTGGATTGCATCCACGTCCATGGGCACAGCCTGACCTGGCTGCTCCACCCGTGATTGTGTTGCATAGTTTGTCCGGCGCGCATTGTAGCTTACCACGTCGATGCGTTCCGCCGCCGAGACCAACCCCGCAAAAGTCCGCAACCCGAGCACTGCGAGTTCACGTTGGACGTGCGGCTTCAGGCCGTCATGGTAGGGGTCGTAAGCCTCCGCGTCTGAGAGGTCGTCAATATGCACCGCCAAGGCCATGAAGCGTGTAGTGTAATCCTGGACCGATCCGCCTGGCTTGACGTGCTTGATCTTGTCACGTGCGACCCGGCTGTCGTTGAGGAGGTCAAAACGTGCCTGGAGCATCGTCTCGAACTGCTCCTACGTCTCTGGCTTCTCCGCCAACGCCCGCACACCGAGCTACACTTCACGCCCTAGTGGTAGACTCAGCAATGGCTGAAGCCGTTGCCCAGCCCCCAGCCCATCCGGCAACCCATCGGCGTTCTGCCCGCACAATGCCGACCACCACTGTAGCGCCATTCCCTGGAGCAGCGTAGGAGCATACTCCAGTCTCGTGGCATCTTCTCCCACGGGAACGTCCAACGCTGTGAATTACGAGTTCACCGTGAAGAGCCACTCACATGCACTGCCCTTGCCTGTGTATAGCTCCGGCTCCTTTGGCTTGGGCCGCCGAAAGGCAGTTGCGGATGCCAATGCAACACCCCCCAACGCACTGCTCCCTTGGCCGACGTACCTCGCCTCAACCTCCGCACGCAGCTGCTGGTTCTCTTGGCACAACTCGTCGAGAGCACGCTGGATCTCCTCCATGAGGTAATCCTGGTCGTATGCCGTGGCTGCCATGCTTCCGGTTGTGACAAAACAATTTTGGCCAAATGCAGTTGTGGCAGATCTGCTACCTCCCTTGGGTCCCTACAAAGCCAAGCGAACGTCCATGGGCTCTGATACCAAATGTGAACCGAGGGGCGCCGGGTGTGACGGTCGCACACCGAGCCCTTGGGATAAACCTCCCACCCTCAACCCCTTGGTGTGTGGGCCAATCCTTGAGATGTCGCATGACCCTCTCCTAGCAGCAAGACCATTGCTAGTGACCGATGTTCCAGCCGTGCGACTCTCCTGGCGGTGTTTGCACCAAGGTGTGCTACGGAAGACTTGTAGGATCGAATGGATGTGTGCAAGGTGATTCTTGGAGAACAAGGAGAGTTGGAAAAGGAAATAGTCCTTAGAATTGATGGATCAGTACAAGGCAATGTACAGAGTCTACAGGGTAAGATGGGCATGCCTAGAACAATCCCTAGGCTTCCTTATGTACCAGTCCCTATGAGCCAGTCGAGAGCCCCTCGACGCCTCGAAGCCCTCTTCTGAGGTACAATCATGCAAATAACACATGCATCCTGTATTACACATTAAGAGCTTTCCAAGGCACCAAATAATGACTTAATCCGTGAAGAAATGGTTAAGTTATGGCCGTTTGAGTGCCCCACACATGACTGCAGCTGGCAGCAATGCCAGCGTGGGTCACGGCCGCCCGAAGTGCCTTTGCTTGCAAATGCAGCTCATGCCTCCATCTCGAAGCGCCCATGGACCCCAATGAACCTTGCCTCATTGGCTAAGCGTCCATCCAGGGGCGCTTTGGCTGCAGTGGATGAGAAAGTCGCTCCCCCATACTCGGGGTCGAACCGGTACGTCTCCTGTTTTCTCGGTGTGCGCCTCCCACCTTTGCACGGCCGTATCTTCCTCATCCCTACACCGAATGACACGGTTCTTGGATTGATTTTATACGGTTTTTCACGTAGAATACAATGGGAGCATCACGACATCAGCATGATGACGTAATCACCGCCTCGACTGACGGCTCCCATAACAGGCATTGTCCAGGCATTGCCAGGCATTGCGTGGAATTGTCCAGGCATTGCCAAGCATTCCCCAGGCATTGCCAAGAATTTCCCAAGCATTGCCTAGACATTGCCTGGAATTTCATATGAATTTTCAGACATTGCCAAGGCATCGCCTGACATTGCCAAGGCATTGCCAAACATTGACCAGGCATTGCCATGCATTTCCAGGCATTGTCCAGGCATTACGAGGCATTGCAAGGCATTGCCATGAATTGCACAGGCATTGCTAGGTATTGCTGCGCATAACCCAGGCATTTACCAGCATTGTCCAGGTATTGCCAAGCATTTCCTAGGCATTTCCAGGCATTGCCTAGGCATTGTCAGGCAGTGCCCAGGCATTGTCAGGCATTGTAAGGCATTCCCGGGCATTGCCTAGGCATTGCTACGCATTAGGAATCATAGCTAGGTATTTCCCAGGCATTACCAGGCATTTCCTAGGCATTGCCAGGCATTGCCCATGCATTGTGAGGCATTGTTAGGCATTGCTAGTATTGCAAGGCATTGCTAGGCATTGTCCTGGCATTACCAGGCATTGTCTAGGCATTGTGAGGCATTGCCAGGCATTGCCAAGCATTACCCAGGCATTGCAAGGCATTGCAAGGCATTGCAATGCATTTGCCAGGCATTGCCCAAGCATTGCTTGGTATTGTCGAGGCATTGCATGGTACTGTCCAGGTATTGCCATACATTGCCAAGGCATTGCCAGGCATTATAAGTCTTTGCTAGGCATTGACTAGGCATTGCCATGCATTTCCTAGGCATTGCCCAAGCATTGTGAGGTACTGCCAGGCATGGCTTGGCATTACCTGGCATTGTCCAGGCATTGCCATGCATTACCAAGCATTGTCAGGCATTGCCATGCATTGTCCAGGCATTGATAAGCATTACCCAGGCATTGCCAGGCATTTGCGAGGCATTGTCCAGACATTGCCTGGCATTGTCCATGCATTGCCAAGCATTGCCAAGGCATTGCGAGGTCTTGCCCATGCATTTCCAGGCATTGCACACGCATTTCTAAGCATTGCCAGGCATTGCGAGACATTAACAGGCATTGTCCAGGCATTGCCAGACATTTCCCACTAATTTCGAGGCATTGCCAGGCATTACCAAGCATTCTCGAGGCATTGCCAGGCATTGCTAGGCATTTCTAGGCATTACCTAGGCATTGCCAAGCGTTGCTAGGCATTGTCCAAGCATTTTCCAGGCATTGCCAGGCATTGCCTAGGCATTGCAAGACATTATCCAGGCATTTTCAGGGATTGCTATGCATTGTCAGGCATTGCCGAGGCTTTGCCAGGCATTGCGAGGCATTGCCCAGGCATTGCTATGCATCGCCCACGCATTGTCATGCATTGTCCAGGCATTCCTACGCATTGCCTGGGCTATGCCTGGATAATGCCTAGGAAATTCCTGGACAATGCTTGGAAATACCTGGCAATGCCTGGCAATGCATGGGCAATGCCTGGCAATGCCTTGGAAATTTCTGGCAATGCCTCGCAATGCCTGGCAATGCCTGAGCAATACCTGGGCAATGCTTGGCAATGTCTGGGCAATGCCAGGCATTGCCAGGCATTGCCAGGAATTGCCGGGCATTTGCAAGGCATTGCCAAGGCATTGCTTGGCATTGTCTAGGCATTGCCCAGGCATTCTCAGGCATTGTCCAGGCATTGCCAAGCGTTGCCAGCATTGCCAGGCATTGTTAGGCATTGCAAGGCATTGCCCAGTTATTGTCAAGTATTGCCAATCATTACCAGGCATTGCCAGGCATTGCCCACGCATTTTTAGGCATTTTCCAAGCATTGTTGGGCATTGTCCACGCATTCCCAAGCATTTCTAGGCATTGCCAAGCATTGCATAGGCATTGCCAGGCATTGCGAGGCATTGCCCAGGCATTTCTAGGCATTTCCAGATATTTCCCAGGCATTGCCAGGCATTGTCCAGGCATCACCATGCATTGCCCAGGCATTGCGGGGCATTGCCACGCATTTCTAGGCATTCCCACGTCTTTCTAGGCATTACACATGCATTGCTGAGCATCGCTAGGGATTGCCAGGCATTTCCAGGCATTTCCCAGGTATTTTCAGCCATTTCTCGGCATTACGAGGTATTGCCGAGGTATTCCCAAGCATTACCAAGGCATTGCTAGGCATTGCCAAGCATGACTAGGCATTTCCGGGCATTGCCAAGCATTGCCTAAGTATTGGCAAGCATTGCCCAGGCATTGTTAGGCATTGCCAGACATTTACAGGCATTGCCCAGGCATTGTCGAAGCATTTCCAGGCATTACCAAGAATTGCCTAAGTACTGCCAGGTATTTTGTACGCATTACCAGGCATTGCCCGGGCATAACCACGCATTACCAGGCATCCCCCAAGCATTTCTAGGCATTGCCTAGGAATTGCTGGGCATTACCAGGCATTGCAAGGCATTGCCATCTTTTGTCAAGGCCTTGCCAAGCATTGCCAAGGATTGTCCAGGCATTGCCAAACATTGCCAAGGATTGTCCAGGAATTTCCAAGCATTGCCCAAGCATTGCTAGGAATTGCCTAAGTATTGCAAAGCATTGCCAGGCACTACCGGGCGTTCCCTAGGCATTGTCAGGGATTGCCCAGGCATTGCAAGGCATTTTCAGGCATTGCCCTGTCATTCCAAGGCAATACAAGTCATAGCTAGGCATTGCCCAGGCATTGCAAGGCATTTCCTTGGCATTGCAAGGCATTGTCCAGGCTTTGCGAGGCATTGCCAGGCATTACAAGGCATTGTCTAGGCATTACCAGGCATTTTCCACGCAATGTCAGGCATTGCTAGGCATTGCCAGGCATTGCCAAGCATTTTCATGCATTTCCAGGCATTGCCTAGGTATTGCCAGACATTGCCCAAGCACTGCCAGGCATTGCCAAGCATTGTCCAAGAATTGCCTGGCATTGTCCAGGCATTTCCCGGGCATTGTCACGCAGTTCCCATTCATTGCCAAGCATTTCCAGGCATTGCACACGCATTTCCAGGCATTGCCAGGCATAACCGAGGCATTACGAGGCATGGCCAGGCATTGCGTAGGCATTGCAAGGCATTGCCAGGCATTGTTATGCATTGACCAGGCATGGCCAAGCATTACCAGGCATTGCCCAGGCATTGCCAAGCATTGCCTAGGTTTTGCCAGGCATTGCCAGGCATTGTCCAGGCATTGCCAGGCATTGCTTGGCATTGCTGAGGCATTGCTAGGCATTTCCCAGGCATTGCCAAGCATTGTCCAGGCATTTCAAGTCATTGCTAGGCATTGCCAGGCATTACTAGAAATTGCCACGCATTTCTAGGCATTGCCTCGGCATTGCAATGCATTGCCCAGACAATGTCACGCATTGTCCAGGCTTTGCCAGGCTTTTCCAAGAATTGCTAGGCATTACGAAGCATTATCCAAGTATCACCTGGCAGCGCCCAAGCATTGCCAGGCATTGCCAAGCATTGTCAAAGCATTTCCAGGCATTGCCAGGCATTCCCCAGGCATTGCCAAGCATTGTCAAAGCATTTCCAGGCATTGCCAGGCATTCCCCAGGCATTGCAAAGCATTCCCGGGCAATTTACAGGAACTGCCTGGCATTGCCAAGGATTGCCCTGGCATTGCCAAGCATTGCCCAAGCATTGCCAAGCTTTGCCAGGTGTTGCCCATGCATTGTCAGGCATTGCCCAGGCATTGCCAAGCATGGTCATGCATTGCGAGGCATTACCAAGCATTGCTCAGGCATTGCTAGGCATTACGAGTAATTACTTAGCATTGCCGAGGCATTGCCACGCATTTCCTAGGCATTGCCCAGGCACTGCTAGGCATTGCCCAGGCACTGCTAGGCATTGCCCAGGAATTGTCAGGCATTATTGTCGCATTAGTAGGCATTGTCGAGGCATTGCCAGCCATTGCCTAGGCATTGCAAGGTATTGCCAGTCATTGTCCATGCATTGCCATGCATTGCCCGGCCATTACCAGGCATTGTCCATGCATTTTTATGCATTGCCAAGCATTGTCCAAGCATTGATAGGCAGTTCCAAACATTGCCAGGCACTGTCAGCCATTGCCAGGCATTGCCACGTATTACAGAGGCATTGCCAGGCATTGCCAAGGCATAGTCAGGCATTGCCTAGGCTTTCCCAGGCATTCCTAGGCATTGCCACGCATTGTCCAGGCATTGCCACACATTTCATGGCATTGCCTAGGCATTGAAATCCATTGCCCATGCATTGCAATGCATTGCCCAGACATTGCCAGGCATTGTCCAAGCATTGCCAGGAATTGCCCAGGCATTTCCAAGCATTCGCCGGGCATTTCAAGGTATTTCTAGACATTTCTAGGCATTGGCTAGGCATTGCCAGGGATTGTCCATGCATTGCAAGGCAATCCTAGACATTGCGAGGCATTGCCAAGCATTATCCATGTATCATTTGGCGTTGCCCACACATTGCCAGGCATTGCCAGGCATGGCCTAGACATTGCCAGGCATTGCCAGGCATTGCAAGGCATTGCCAGGTATTGCCCAGGTATTGCCAGGCATTGCCCTGGCATTGCGAGGCATTGCAAGGCATTGCGAGGCATTGTCCAAGAATTGTCCAGGAATTTTCAAGGCATTGCCCAGGCATTGCTAGGCATTTTCCAGGCGTTTCCGAGCCATTGTCGGGCATTGCCATGCACTGCCCGGCATTGCCCAAGCATTGCCAAGCATTGGGCAAGCATTACCAAGCATTGTTAGGCATTGCCAGGAATTGCCAGGCATCGCCAGGTATTGGCAAACGTTGCGCACTCATTGACAAGATTTGCCAGTCATTGCCATGCATTGCGAGGCATTGCCCAACCATTTCCAGGCATTACACAAATTCGCGAGACATTACTTGGGCATTGCCAGGCATTGCCCAAGCATTGTCAGGCATTACCCAGGCATTGCCACGCATTTCCCAGGCATTGCTAGGCATTGCCCAGGCATTGCCAAGCATTGCACAAGCATTGTCCCGGCATTGCCAGGTATTGTCCAGGAATTGCCAGGCATTACGAGGCATTGCCCAGGCATTGTGTTGCATTTCACGCCATTGCCAAGGGCATTCCCAGGCATTGTACAAGAATTCCAAAGGCATTGACAGGCATCGCCCAGGCATTGCCAGGCATTGCCGGGCATTGCCAAGCATTGCCTATGCATTGTCAGGCATTCCCTAGCATTGTCCAACCATTGAAAGGCATTGTCCAGTCATTGCAAAGCATTGCCAGGCATTACCCAAGCATTTCCAGGCATTTCCCAGGCATTGCCAGGCATTGCAAAGCTTTGTCCATGCATTATCAGGCATTTCCAGGCATTGCAAGGACTTGTCCAGGCATTGCTAGGTATTGCCCAGGAACTACTAGGCATTGACTAGGCATTATGAGCATTGCCAGGCATTGACAGTGATGTGATCGAGGTCAGATCATGGTAGGTGAGAGACTCAAAGGAGAGCGTTTCGCGTGACTCAACGATGAGACGACGGACTGCGTCCTAAAACTGCCAGGCCTTTGACCGCGGGGAGATGTCCACGAAAGCATACAAGCGACCCCACGGGGAGACCTTGATCCCCTACTGGTCCTCGATGTACCACACAGACGCCAAGGATGCCAAGACACGAGCGAGGTGCAGATCAGCAGAGTGGCCAAACCAGAGCTCGTACTGTATAATGTGGTTCGGAAGGGGACCGTGCGGGAGGCGGTTCCAGACCCACATCATGTAGGCAAATCTTTCAAAGGCGAAGGACTCTAGGAGACTATACTCAGACCTCATAGCACAAACCGCATCCTGCATGGTGCGGTTCCAGCGTCTCAAAGACACCGTTCTGCTGAGGAGTAGCAGGAGCATAGACCTGGTGAAAAACCCCGGGCTTGGCGAAGAAACTGTCCATCTCACCAAGAAACATGCCGCCGCAATCCAAAAAGAAGGTATGCAGCTTGTTGCTGGACTAACGCTCAGCCATCTCTAGCTAGAGGCAAACCGCGAGAGCAGTGTCACTCTTCTGGCACAGGTTGTAGACCCACCGCATCCAGGTGAAGAAATCAATCAGGGTCAAGACATATCGGCCCGAATCAGACAAAGACTCGATAGGAAGGGAACCGAGAAGGTCCCAATGGACCAACTCGAGAGGGCAAAGTGCTCGAGAACGGGGGTCAGGGTAGGTGCAACGGTGCATCTTACCCTGAGCGTAGAATAGACAATCGGTCTTGGACGGCTTCTCGAAAGATGCCGCGTCAAGACCGAGTGTGGGCTGTGTCTGAATGAGCTTTGACATAGTATCGGAGCACACATGACATAGGCAATGATGCAACAGTCGCTAGTGCTCAGCAGACAGAACACCAGTGACAAACACACAAGCAGGAGGAGAGGGGGGGCAAGAAGAAGAAGAAATCCGAGAGACACGATACAGATCATCCACAACAGAGGCATGCAGAACAATGGTACAAGTATCAATAGTTGTCACACTCGCCGAGTCTGTAGTGTGCTCCACAGAGATTCCCATCAATGTGCAGGCACGCACAGAAAGCAAGCTGAGCTCAAGGTCAGGCACAAAAAGCACCTCAAAAGGATACAGGGGCCAGACCATCAAAGAAAAAACTCCCAAGACCCTGGACCGGCAAGGACTGACCAAAGCCTGTATGAACGGAGCGAACAGACGCACCAGGACCGAGAACAATGAAGCCACTACGACGACAGGTCATGTGATGAGTGGCGCCAGAATCGATGATCCAAGTGCCACCAGGATCACGACCGGAGGACGTCACTGTAAAACGGGCAATGGAACACTCGGCCTCAGACAGGCGCTGAGCAACAGGTGAGGAGGAATGACGAAGGGCACAGAGATATGACTCATGAATCAAATCGGTACTGTCAGGCCAATCGTCATCACATGCCAGACGTGCCCCCCCACACGAGTCATTACGAGTGACCACAACATAAAAACAAAAAGTCTGTAAACCACCCGGCTGTGACAACACACTTGCACCTCCCTGAAAGTGAAGCGCCAAAAGGTGACGGAGCTCGGCAATGGTGCGGTCACGCGGGTCCGGGTCGCCACTGCTCGCCGGTGGGGAAGCAAAAGCTGTTGTAGTCGGTGGCTGTGCTGCTCAACGCAGCCCGCTGTGTGTGTGCAGCCTGAAGACCGCGAGTGATCCGCACCTAGTCAAGCGGCTGCTGGCACTCGGTGTATCGATGAGTGCCTCCACAGTTGTAGCAGTGGAAAGTACGTCCACTGCTACCGCGCAATGACTGTTGTTGCTACGACTGCTGCTAGCACAAACCACGCTTCTTCTTGCGCTTCTATCCCTATGCCACATCTGAGTCGGGGTAGCCGGGGTGAAAGGAGAAGAGGAGGGTGTGCCAGAGGATGAATAAGTGGACTGCAAGAGGGGCGCCGACGGTGACGTGATGACCGCTGCAGCAAGGGGACTCGCCTGATGGGCCGTGGCTACCTGGCGGATGGAAGTCACCTGGAAGAAATGCTGATGTGCCCAAGGAAGGAGCTGAAAAGAGGTAGAGAAGGGCTCGGACACGGTGTCACTGTACTCCTAGAAGATGTCTACGTGCTCAAGACGAACTCCGATCATGAGCATGCGAAGCGCCCAGAGCTGTGTACCTCCTGAAGTCCCAAGGTACATGTAGATGCGCATGACACGCCGCCAGTAATCGGTTGCAGGCTCGGTAGGTCCCTGACAAAGGGAGTGAAAGGCGCGAATGTGAGCCGCACGGGTGATGTGCATCTCTGCAACAAGTAGGGACAATGCCAGGTCCTAGCTCCAACGTGGATCAGCACCCGCGCTCGTGCCGGCATCTCCAAGCAAAAGGGCAAAAGTCCACAGCAGTCTCACGTGGCATGGCGTAAAGGAGTCCACGCACCCGATCCGCTGTCAGCACCTGAGCGCGGTCCGTAACCTAGTACGGGCTGTGATAATAGGACCATACCCCCTCTGAAGTGGCCCAAACCTGAAGAGAGTCTGCCTACAGTCAAAGCCTACCTCGCTGATGTAGCATGGGGATGGTGTCTCGAAGTCCTTGGGTTGTCGTTCCGTGGGTAGAGCAAAAACAGGCTGGGAAGGACGAGGGATGGGGAAGACATCGGGACGAGGAAAGTCGCCGAGGTAGGGATCAGGCGAGGGTCGGATCTCCGTAAACAAGGAATCGTAAAGCGTCTCGAGCTGGCAAAGACGCTCCTGAAGCACGCGAATGTCCCTCTCCTGGGTGTCATCCTCCATGCCTGGCATGTCGAGATCCTCATCCAAAGGTTCGAAAAGTGGCGAGTCTTGTCCTGCTGCTCTCCTCGGTGTAGATGCTGACTGTTGTGCAGAAGGTATGGCACCGCCGACTCCCCCGGATGTCTGCGGTGGGCCCGTGGTCTGACCATGAATACGATAAGTAAGCACACGGATGGCGTCAGTCTGCTGTTGCTACTGAGGACGAATCTCATTTTGCTGAATCCGCAAGTGTGCAATGGCCTACAAGTGTAGGCTCATGGACCCTGAGGAGGAGGAAGAGGGATGTGGTGATCCTTTGCCCTTGTCACCGGTCGGAGCCATGTCAGCGCTCAGTATGGACCGGGACGTCAAACCGGTCGAATTTCATACTCGAGAAGTTGAAACGCTGGAAATTTTTTTGACTTTTTGACCCCAAAAATTGACCAAGGAAATTGCTGACGTCAGCAGGGGTTTGCTGACGTCAGCACGAACCTGATGACGTCAGCAAGGAAAGTGCTGACATCAGCACAATATACTTTTTTGTTGACAATGCTCGCGGATGTTGGGCGGCTGCTCCACGGTAGCCGCGCGGAAGCTGCGCGGAAGCTCCACAACAGCTTCCCCTCGGCTACTGCCTTTGTTGCGCCTAAGCCTGCAACAGCAGCTGCGCAGCTGCTTGCGCAGCTTTGGCAGCAGCTGCATGCTGCTGCTGTCCTGCGGCGCTACTGTGTGCTACTCTAACTGCGTGTTGCTGCTGTTGCGAGCTGCCGCCGCTGCTGCTGCTCACTGTTGCTACGCTACTCAATGTTGCCACTGCTGCACGCTGCTGCTTCCTGCTGCTACTGCAGCTTGCCGCTGCCTGCTGCTGCTGCTCCCTACTATCGCTTTGAATTGGAAACATTTTAGGGCGTGCAGGCCCATGCAATAACCAACATGAGCTTTGTGTGTGAGTGCGATGCAAGACGGCAAGAATTTGGCTTAGTCTGGAACGCTGAATGTAAAAGAACAAGGAGAGAGCACAAATGAGCCCCTAGCGGGCTTATGTAGGGGCACCGGTTGCTAGCCGCACCGGGCCCCGTCACCCCCGCTGAACCCAAACGAGTCAGCAGGGAGAACACACTACGTACACCTCGATAACAATCAACAGTGGTCTCTTCGAGGCATCGAAAGAGCTCTCCGAGTGCCCGGGTCTCGACCACCAAGAAAATACGTGCAGTGCTAAAAAGTCTGAGAATCAGCGTCCAGACATCACGCACGCCTTTCCGAACATCGGAAGCACAAATATAGCCACTGGGTCTCCTCGTCACACCGGTACAATCCACCGGGTGCGCGGGTCTCAATCTACCAAGAAAACTCTCCTAGCTCCCCACAAGCCCACATGGCTACCAGAACGCATCGACCGCGTCTCGACGGCGCTGTCGTAGGTACTGGAGAAGTCTCGGTACAGTCCGGAGGCCCGTCGTGTCATCACGCCCTCCTCTACCATATACCGTCGACGTGGGTATATGGATAATGCATCAGCGTCAGTCGTGACGGGTGGAAGCCACACAAACCAACACTCCCTCTGGCTGACATTGCCGTCCACGCCAGAACAAATGAACGAAGGCATGGAACAATAACGTATGCCAAACCACAATGTGCACCAGTAAACCACACACACAGACACAACTGCTATCCATCTAAGGTCTCCTTACGACACTTGCACATCATACCAAGTGTCCGGGTCTAGACCATGAGAAGAGTCATGCGCACACACACAAGCCAGTGTGATGCACACCATACACATGTCAAGCTGCAAGAGGGTCTCCTCGTGACACTGGCAGTACCAGTGCCCGGGTCACGACCACTAGGAGCAATCCAACAGGTGTCTGTGTGCCAACTTCAATAGCATCATCAATCAACACACAGGATCATAGGGGGTCTCCTCGTAACACGGGTGTACCTCACCACGTGTCCGGGTCTCGACCACTATAGGCAAACCAGCAGGTGTCTGAGTGCCGACCACAATAGCATCATCAATCAACACATAGGATCATAGAGGATCTCCTCATGACACGGGTGTACGTCACCACGTGTCCGGGTCTCGACCACTATGAGCAAACCAGCTGGCATGCACATTCCACACGTAGTATGGCCACACACCAAGACACACGACCACATGGTCTCCTCATGACACTGGTACAACCGACAAAGTGTAACGCACACCATGCACATGTCAGGCTACAAGAGGGTCTCCTCGTGACACTGGCGGTACCAGTGCCCGGGTCACAACCACCAGGATCAATCCAACAGGTGTCTGTGTGCCGAACACAACAGCATCATCAATCAACACACAGGATCATAGGGGATCTCCTCGTAACACGGATGTACCTCACCACGTGTCCGGGTCTCGACCACTATAGGCAAACCAGCAGGTGTCTGTGTGCCGACCACAATAGCATTATCAATCAACACATAGGATCATAGAGGGTCTCCTCATGACACGGGTGTACCTCACCACGTGTCCAGGTCTCGACCACTATGAGCAAACCAGCTGGCATGCACATGCCACACGTAGTATGGCCACACACCAAGTCACACGACCACATGGTATCCTCGTGACACTGGTACAACCGACCAAGTGTCCTCGTCTTGATCAACAGAGTGCGGTTGTAGTATGCTCATAGCAGAGTACGGACCCCTCGCCATGCATGTCCCATAACGTCGCATCATGTTGAGGTCCACACAAGACTCCCCCTGGGCAGATGAACCTGGCGACGATGTCCTCGATGGAGATGCTGATGCCGTAGCTGAACAGATCCTGGGCGATGAATCATGTGGTCTCTCCATCATGCAGAGATAGCTACTCCTGTCATGTACGAGTCAGCTCCTAGCCTCAAAGATGAAGTGGTGTCTTCGGCTATGACTCCTCACATCGCAACTGCATCACCTGGGGTGTACCAGTCCTTGCATGACTGCCAAGGGTCCCAACTCACAGTCTCCCCTGTCTCCGCTCTACCGTGATGCATCTGTGTACGCCGGAGGAAAGGGAATGGGCGAGCAGCACGCGAGCGTGGATGAAGTGGCAGATCTGGCCTCTGATGCGGGATAGCATATCCTGAGGCACAAGGGTGTACGGCTAGAGGAGGAGGGCTGGAGCAATGAACCGGGACACCACTCATGGACAAAGGTGACGATGGAGTAGCTCAGTCGGGTGGATGAAGGTGCGTCATTGCAGCAGCACAAGGAAGAGCGATGATGGAGTCGACAGGAACGATGATGGCAGAAATTGAAGGAACGATCAACTCTCCTGTGGTAGTGTCTCCAGCTGACATCATACTCAAAGCTGGTACAAGATCCTCCCTGAGTGTGAGTGTGCCAGATGGTGGTGGCGTAAAACTCATACCGATAGTAGTGATGCTCCCCTCCTCTGAGAATCGCTCACCTCCCATTGCAGCATCACTACACACTCCTGTAGGTCAGCGTAATCTGCCTCGGACATGTGAAGGTGGCCCATGTCTGCCTCGCGTAGGATAAAATCTGCCTCACTGGATGCTGCACATGTAGACTACACAATTCGTGAGTACAGCTCCATCTGCCTCTCTACTGCTGAAGACGATGGAACCGGTGCAACTACATCCTCCTGGGGGTCAACCAAACTCGCAATGTGCTGAGATGGTGGAACATCGGATGCAGCTGTAGTTGTCACATCCACACCACAACTCGTGTCTTTCATACGAGGAGGAATGAGCGCTCGTATGGCGAGAGAGAAAGAGGAGTCATCAGAGTCCGTGGAGCATGTCGAAATGTCGTTCGTGCAGGTACTGCCACTCTCAGCGTCGATGTGATTAGCAGGGTCACCAACAGGTGAACACGAGAGGGCAGGTATCAGCTCCTGCTGACGAGGTGACTCCATCTGCGTGTACGTATCTACTCCACTGTCCTCGACTCCCGTCGTAATGTACACGAGTGTGCAGCACTCCGGTTTGACAATGCCCGTCAAGGCGACCAGCAAGCGCAGCTGGCGCTCATGCACCGTCTCGTCGGGAAGGCTGGTCGCTGCCACCTGCTCTATTATGGACTGAAGACCACCATCTGACTACGTCATGTGTGTCGCTACGCCATCGTGTGTACGGGAACCTGTAGACTCCGGAAACATGGGCGACTCCTCACACTCAAGCTGGTCCTCAGGTAGCGCAGATGACACGGTGGAGCCTGCGGTGTCTACTGTAGCACATGTCCCAAGTACATCTCTCAGAACTGCTGCTCTAAAGAATGCCTCAACCTCTAAAAGACCAGCCGGCCGACTCTGCTCATGCACTACGACCGTTGTCGGGCTGGAGTGAGTCTCGTACACCAACGCCCCCAGAAATCCGCATGGGGCATCTCGACCCACACGATACTCCTGTGCCAACACCAGGGCGGCCGGAGTCGCGAGTGGGACCACCCGGGCACGCGGCACCTGCATTCCTCCCGATGCAACCTGCTGCTGCAGAACGTCCGGCTCCTGCCCCAGCGTAGATGTAGACCTCGATGACATGCACGTCCCAAGTACTCCAACATCTGTCGGATTGGTGTGAATCTGCTGCACACACTCCCCCAAAATTCCGGTAGACGCATCTCAATCTGTACGGGACTCATGTGCCACCGCCAGGCTCCTACCGGTCAGAGCCGTGAGTGGTACAACCCAGGGACGCCGTGTCTGAGCTCCTCCTGATGTCACCTGCTACTATGGAAGATCTGGATCCAGCCCGGACGATGACAGGCAAGTCGCCACCATGAACACCATGTCGGGATAAGACTCCACGCCATGTGCTGTCATGGTATCATCCGAGTCTGCCTGAGCTGACGCTCGGGCACCACGGTCCGGCGCTAGTGCGGATCCTGTCGCTACGGTCACAACATGCAATGCACGGTGACCACACACCCCCTCGACAGGTACAGTAACGGAAGCCGAGGAGGTAGAGGATGTATCCAAACCGGCGCAAGCACGGCATGCGGAGCGCTATCGCCGATGCTGGAGGGACACATGACCGGAACGACAGTAGGAAGACATGTCGTCGCGAGGTGGCGTCGTGGTCGGAGGAGAGTGGAGGATCGGGAGGATGGTGGCAGCCTGGGATAGACCGACAGGTGAAGCTGAAGGGACACAATCGAATGAGGAAGAAAGGTAGGATGAAGGAGATGTGGTCGAAGAGGCTGTCAACAAACTAGTACCAAAAGCACGCTCAGTGACGACGAGGTCACAAAGCCGCTACACCGTCTGCCGTAGGCCATGGATCTCGGCAAATATGCTTGCCAGAGGTCCAGCTAGTGGATCTACTAACGGCGGCAGATCCGTATGTTGTGGAGGACGCAGGCTCGGACGAGGCTGAAGCCAAGGTGGATGCCAGCAGCGAGGGCGCGTCCAGCAGCGACGCCAACTATGACGTCCATCACCACAGTAATAGTAGGCGAATGCGCAGGGCGCCTGCTCAAATGTCTGTACACTCATCTAGTGCGCTAGACGATAGATAGGTGCCGAGGACACCTACTCCCGGTGGTAAACACCAAGCTGCGGGAGAGGATGAGACCAGTAGGTACTGTCACTCCTAGAGGTCACGGTGTCTGAGGCGGCAAATGTTACCAGATAGGACGTGCTACACTACCACAGCAAGCCTGGAGAATGGAGTCTGACCAGCTGCAGCTACTAATGCTACTTCCACTAATAGAGCGGAAGAGGTGGCGGGTGTAGGTGTGGCTGCTGCTCCGAGAAGTAGACGACCCAGCCCTCAGAGATGGACAAACTCGAATCCGCCGTCGATCCTCCGGAGTGAACTCTGCGCACCAATCCACGGGCCCCAGGGAGACGCCGGTCCATGATGCATCTCAAAACAAAGATCGCCGCCAACAACTCAATCCGCTGTCGGTTTGATGCCGGGCTATTCTATGGCCCCGCACAAATGTGTTTTTTTTCTCGTGCCCTCAATCCCCCTTTTTTCATTTGCCTTCACTGGCCACACTTTTTTCTCGCTTTCTTTTTTGCCCCCCCCCTTTTTTTGTCAACTCGGGTCACCACTCCCTCGCGGATGCACACCCGTCCCTTGTCTCGAATTCCACCTGAGTAAAAGGGGAGGAGGCTCCAAAAAAAATGCAAGGGGCAAGGGGTCAGGTCGCCCCTCGCTTCGGGAAAAAAAACGAGGGGCGTGGGCCCGTCGCTCGCTCGCTCACAAGCCTGAGAGCAAACGAGGAGGGAAGAGGGGGGGGTCCTGTCCGCCCCTCTGAGCCGGCCCCTCCGTCGGTCGGCCGACGGGTCCGACGGGACCGAGGGGGACCCACGGGGTCAACGTGCCCCCTCCGAACGGCCCCTCGGAGGGGCTTGGCGGGGCCCTCCGAGGGCCCCCTTGAGAAGGGGAGGAGAGGGGGGTGCGAACGGGGCCGACAGGCCCCCTCAGAGTACCCCCCCTTGAAGGAGGACTGCGAGGCCCTCCTCACAACAGCAGCAGCTGCTGCAGCAGCAGGTGCATGTGCTGCGGTTGCTGCTGCTGTTGTTGCTTCTGCTGCTGCTGCTACTTCTGTTGTTGTTGCTGCTCTACGCAACAGCTGCTACTGTTGCTTGCTGCTACCACTGCTACTGTTGCTACTTCTTGCTGCTACCGCCGCTACTGCTTGCTACTGTCGTCGCTACTGCTTTTGCTGCACGCTGCTGCTGCTACCGTCGGTGCTACACGCTGTTGCTGTTACTGCCGCTACTGCAGTGGCTACTGCTTTTGCTGCTCTTGCTATATGCTACTGTTGTAGATGTCGCTGCTACACCGGCTAATGCGCTGCTACAGTTGCTGTTGCTGCTGTTGCTCCGTGGCACACCGGCTCCTACTACTGCTGATGCTGTCGCCTATGCAGCTGCTGCGAATGCTAGCGCTGGCCGCTCCTGCTGCTGCTGCTGCCGCTGCTACTGCTGTTGCTGTGAGTGGCTATGCTGCCACTAGTGCTCCTACTACGTGGGACCGTAGCTGCCGCGGATGCTTCGTCTGCAACTACTATTACTGTTGCCACCAAAATCGCTAGTGCTGCTATGCGCACCTCACCGCCCCTGTGGCATTCATGTGCAGTCGCTTCGCGCTCCCTCACGTTGCTGCCGGCGTGGCGCCACGTGGCGCGTTCTCTTTGCGTTTCGCCCACTACTGCTATTTCTGCTGCTTCTACTGCTCACACGCCCCCCTGTGCTCTGATACCAAATTGGAAATGTTTTAGGGCGTGCAGGCCCATGCAATAACCAACATGAGCTCTGTGGGTGAGTGCAATGCAAGACGACAAGAATTTGGCTAATTCTGGAACGCTGAATATAGAAGAACAAGGAGAGAGTACAAATGAGCCCCTTACGGGCTTATGTACGGGCACCGGCAGCTAGCCGCACCGGGCCCCGTCACCCCAGCTCAACCCAAACGAGTCAACGGGGAGAACACACTGCGTACACCACGATAACAATCAACGGTGGTCTCCTCGAGTCACCGGAACAGCTCTCCGTGTGCCAGGGTCTCGACCACCGAGAAAATACGAGCAGTGCTAAAAAATCTCGGAATCAGCTTCCAGACATCACGCACATTGTGCTTCCGAACATCGGAAGCACAGTTACAGCCACTGGGTCTCCTCGTCGCACCTGTACAGTCCACCGGGTGCGCAGGTCTCAACCCACGGAGAAAACTCTCCTAGCTCCCGACAAGCCCACAGGGCTGCCAGAACGCATCGACCGCGTCTCGCCGGTGCTGTCGTAGGTGCAGGAGAAGTCTCGGTACAGTCCGGAGGCCCGTCGTGTCGTCACGCCCTCCTCTGCCATATACCGCCGACGTGGGTATATGGATAATGCATCGGCGTCAGTCGTGATGGGTGGAAGCGACACAAACCAACACTTCGTAGCGTTGCTGCGCCCTGCTCCTGTTGCGCGCTGCTGCTGCTACTGCGCGTTGTTGCTGCCACGTGCTTCTGCTGCTGTTGCCTACCGCTGGCTGTTGCGGCTACGGCCACCTCTGCTAGCGCCAATGCCGGCAACTACTAACGACTGCCGCCAGCTGCAGTTGTCGCATGCTGCTGCTAGCGGCTACTTTCGATGCACTGTCACGTGCTGAAGGTGGATGACCTCGCCGGTAGTTGGGTGACCTCGCCGGTAGTTGGGTGACTTCGACAGGTCCAAGTGGATCGCCTATAGCGGTGACGTTCACTACTGCTGCCCTGTTGCGTCGTTGTTGCGCAGCTCAGCGAGAACTGCCTCACCGCTCAGATACCAAGAGAAGATGTGTGGAAGGTTCCTAGCGACAGAGCCGCTCACTAGGCGTGAGTGCCTGGTCAGACCGTGACGATAGTCACAAGTCGTTTCACACAACGGCATGGGTATGGATAGGAGACACAAGGCAAAGTGTCTGAATGCTTCAATAGCATTTGCAGAGAGGAATGACAAATGACAGGTCCATGGCATAAGTACCTGCCACGGCACACGGCGGGTGTCGCACGCGGTAGCACAAGGTCTGTCATAAAACCGGCCCAAGACCACTGTTTTGGCAGTGACTTTGCGTAGACATGTCAGATTGGTACGCCGTCTGAACCTAGACGTGCAGAATTACATGCATGCATCCGGCATCAAACGGTGGACACACAATGCAAAAACATGCGAATCGGGCTCACGGCCAGTCCACCGATAAACTCCATCGTGCTGCAAAACAACTGGAAGAGGTCCCAGACAACGTCTAGAACTCTGGGGCGGTTGTCGGTCAGCTCCAAGCTGGTAGTCCACCGGTACCACCTAGGTCCGCATCAGGGATCTGCACGGGCATGGAGTGGTCACAGTAAACTGTACAAGTCGACAGGAACGTCACAAATAACATCTCATTCCAAGCCAATAATTATTTCATTCACAACGAGAAATGTGGAGCTTGATTGAGGAGTGGGTGTATCGGACCAGTTGCACAGTTCTGTGCAATTGTGGCATGAGAAAGGTTTTAGCCTAGAATTAGGAAAAAATAAGATGATCCAGGAGAATAGGGTTCTAAAGTTTATGTTGAAGGTGTTTTTTTGATGTATAATATCCTTTTTGACATGTGTTACAATGTCGGGTGGTATGATCGTCACCTTTCTTGCAATTTGTGGGGATGATTGTTTCGAATTTCACTGAAATATCACCTTCCAAACATCCAAGTAAAACAAATTAAATTCTAGAGTAACTACATGTAGAAATACACATGAAGAATGATCAAACGAGAGGAAAACATAACGGATGAATGGATAATCCCAGATCTATTTTTTAGTGCGAAATTAAATTATATATATTATTTTAATTTCAATTTTAAAATGGATCATGTATTTGACTCGAAGTAGTGTGATGTGTCTGTTTTTCATGCCTGCCGGACTTGTAAGCTAACGCAGTCTGGCTCAGGTGGAGTTTGAGAGAGCGAAAAATGTTTTGAGGCATGAAGTCCTCGTCCGACTCCCTTGGTTATGATTAAAATCATTGGGGACGGCGAGGTAGCCGTGGAGAAACCGCTAGAGCCGTGGCTGCTGAGACGGCCTGTTTGTGGTGCTGCGGCCTGTGTTGCTGGGTTGAAACTCTTGGCGGGACTTGCCGGTCTCGGTCGCTCGCAGTGGTATACCCGAGGAGGACAGGGGTCTTCACCGTCCGATCCACGAACACCATGTGAACTAAATCTTTCGGACGGCCGAGATCTACCTGAATCCCGCCGTTGCGGGGCAATCCATTGCCTACTGTTGCGGATGGCACGCCATTTTCACGCGGGACGGCGGTGGACACCGCAGCTGCTGACGCTGTGGCGGCTACTGCGAGGCCTTGCCGTAGGAGCTTCCGCTTCATACCCTCTGAACAAGGAGCAGGTGATGCTTGATTTGAAATGTTACCGAAATCCTGTTTTCCGGGCTCTGCCGACGGCGAACCAGTGTGGAAAATCTGGAACTCTCTCGAAAAAAAGTAAGTTTCGGTCCCTTTTCGACATGGACGAGAGGTGGCAACGGCCATGCATGCGGCCACCCATGGCCCGTCACCATGCCACGACGACCATGTGACGGTTGTGCCTGGCGTATCTCCCCTCCCAGCGGTGACGTCCAGAGCATGAGCTGATCCATGACCACGTCGGAGTCCTACCTCGCACACCTGACCACCCTGCCTTGACTACCCTGCCTCGGCCTCCATACGGCTCCTTGCCTTGGAAAGCAGACACCGCTCACGCGCGACTACCCGGCATTGCTTTGGTCTGTCACGCTCGAATGCTCCTGCTCTTCCCGGTCTCCGCCGCCCTCTCTCCCGCCTCCAGATCTGCCGTACGGAAGCCTTGCGCTCGCCTTCACACACTGCGCAGCCATGGATCTGAGCGCCTGCGATGACTCGGATTTGTCGTGCCCTCTCTGCCTGGAAGAGATGGACTCCACAGATCGGAAGTTTCAGCCCTGCCACTGCGGCTACCAAGTACGCTTCACAGGACCGCCATGGATCTCCCCTCATATTCAGCCGGCCTCTACCAGTCCAGGCAGTGCCATAGGCTTGAACCCGGCAGATGTTTAGTGTCTCATCGTCTTGACGGCTGTGGGGCTAGCCGGTGCTTTTCAGAGGGCCTGCGCGTGTCCGCGCAGCCGGCGTCTTCCAGTCCAGGCAGTGCCAGAGGCTTGCCAGAGGAACTCTTCCTCCTCGCACCCTCCGCGTGCATGCCCAAGCCTTGCCCTCTTTTTCTCGTACCCTGCGGCCTGCGTCACAATTCTTCGCTGTGCTGCGTGGTGGGGGGGGCCTGCAGATATGTCTGTGGTGCTGGCACCACATCATGGAGATGGCTAACAAGGACAACTTGGAGGGTCGCTGTCCCGCCTGCCGTTCTCCGTACGACAAGGAGAAGATCGTGTCCGCATCTCCAGCCGCGCAAGACGAGTATGCAGTTTCACCGCCAAGCTCCATCACACTCCGTTCTTTTCCTTTTTTCTGGTGTCCCTCCGCCCACCTAGAGTGAGGACTGCAACTGCGCATCCAGTGGCGTTCCCGCAGTTTTTTGGCCGTGGTCTTCCGCCTGTGTGTGTGTGGTGTACACTGTGGCAAGCCAGTCCGCCTCGCATCCCTGCACCCAGCTGTGTCCAGTCTCCAAGGGCACGGGTGGTTCGAGGTGCCGTTCTAACAGGACTGAGCATGCGCATGGCAGCCAACTGCACGACAGGTGTCGTGCTGGACAGCACAGGACCAGCGATTCTTTTCTTCAGGAGTTTCTTTGAAGCACGGATCAGACTGTGGCCTTCAGTAATTTCGTAGTGAGGAGCTGAGAGCACTCGGTGACGTGCCTGGGGCTTTACAGATGTCCAACTTTTACGCTCGCAGGAGCAGGTGCTCGTTCTAGTATCTTGTACAGGGAAATAGTGCACGTCAGGATGGCAGGTCAGCTGTTAGGGACCGCTTCTCGTGGGCTTGGTTGGTGTCGCGGCACCAGGCCCCGCAGAAGCCCCGCTTTTGTGGCCTGAGATGTGTCCTGCCTGCAACTGCATCCAGGTATTGTCTCCAAATGCAGCACGTAGACAGTGCGGGGCAAGAGCATACGTGAACTAGTTGCTCGCCATGGAGCAGTGACCAGCTGTGCAGCTACTCCTCTGATGTTCAGCCATCGACGGTTCACAGAAATTCCTTGTTTGTTTGGACTTGGGTAGACAGGCTGGTCGATTAAGCGGCACATTGGTCTGTGCGCCACTTCGGTCTGGCTGTCTCCAGTTCTCAGCTTCACAAGGCCTCGTCGGCCTCCTCCTTCTCACTCCACAGCCCTCTCTTTTCCAGCTCAGCTCTTGCCTCCGCTACCACACCAGTCTCCACTTTTACTCCGTGACACCTCGTGTTTTCCTCTCAAATGTCTCACAAAGCCTGATAACTCACTCTTTGTCTTCCTTTTCCCTTGACTCTGAGCTTATACCACCTTACCTCAGTTTGGCGCTGATGTGGTTCAGTCTCTCTTGTTCACAGTCTCTTTCTCTTCCCAGTCCCTTTCCTTGCAGTTCCTCTCCCTGACCCCAGCTCTTTTGTCTATACATCCCTCCTCCTCTCTTCTCTCCAGTCTGCCCAACCTGGAGCTATCATCGTCTCCACCCCCTCGTCTGATTGGCCTGCATGTACACCTTCGTCACCTTCGTCAGCTTCTCCCAGTTGATTGTTTTTTTTTTTTTTTTTGGCTTTGTCTTCTTTCTGTATGCCTGCCTGTCTCTTGACTCCTTCGTTTCCCTCTTGTTCCTCTTCCCTTTTCGTTACCTTGTCACTGACCTTCCACCTCTTGGGCACTTCCCCTTCTCCCTCCTTTCCTCCCTCCCTCCCTCCCTCTTTCCTATGATTTCACTTTTTCTCTTTTCTTTGATCTTTGCCCTCTCCCCCCCCCTCCTCCCCTCTCCCTCTTTCCCTTTCCTCGACTCTCCCCTTCACTCCTCCCGTCTGTCCATCTCTCCCTTTCTGTATTTCTCTTTTCTTTCCCCTCCCTCCCTCAGTCCCTCTCCCTCCATTGCCTTCCTCCTTTTTCCTCAGTACTGCCCTTCCACGTTTCCCTTTTGTCCCTTCCCTTCCTCCCCCCTCTTTTCTCTATCCTCTTGTTCCTTGGCCCCTCTCTCTCTTCCTCCCTCCCTCTCCGCATCCCTCTCTCCCTCCCTCCCTCTCCTCCTTCCCTCCTCCCTCGGGCCTTACAGTTCCCATCCATTTGTCCCTCTGCCCCGCCTTCCGCCCATCTGTTTGCCCATTCGTCCGTTTCTGCCTCCATCCCTCCCTCTCTCCCATTCTCTGTCCCTCTGCTCCTCTCTCCCTCCATTGTTCCTCTCCCTCCCTCCCTCCTTCCTCCCTCCCTCCCCCCTCCCTCCCTCCCTCCCTCTCTCCCTCTCTCGATCATCAGCCTGTCCCTTCCTCTATCCCTTTTCCCTCCCTCCCTTACTCTTTTCCTGTTCAGCCGCTCCCGCTTCCTCTCCCTCCTCCGTCCTTTCTCTTCTTCCTGTCCCTCTCCTTCCCTTCTCTGTCTCTTAGGGTGCACCTGGTCCTGCTGCACACCCGTGTGTGTGATGCCCTCTCTCCGCCTCTCGCTGCCTCTTGTTCCTACCTTCCACACCAGCTTGCTTTGTCTGCTCCTTTCTGTTGTCTCCATTCCCTTTTCTTTTCATCACAGTCGCACCTCTTTTCTTGTTCCTCACTTGACTTCTCAGCCCCTTCCACTTAGGGGGCAGCCCCCAAAGTGAGTGCGTGTCTCCTCTCCTGTCTCCTGTCCGCTTGACCCTGTCTTGCCTAACTCGCTTAACCTGCCTCATCAACTTCTGCATCCCTTCCTGCACGCATCCTCCTCCACAGATTCTCAGACGCAGGGGGAGGCGATAAGAAGCAAAAGGGCAAGGGCAAAGGTCGGACAAATTTTGGCAGTGGTGGAGGTGGCGGTGACATCCGGAAGCACCTGAGCAATGTCCGGGTGGTGCAACGGAATCTCGTATATGTTGTGGGCATGCCCATGTCACTGGCCGACGAAGAGGTGAGGATTTGTCTCTCCACTCCTCTGCCGACCATCTTCCCTTGTTCCCTGCCCCGCCTGCATCCGGCGGGCCAAGGACCCTGGTGGATCGTTGAACCCTTTGGCGTTTTCGGTCCTCCACTGCTGTCAACTGGTGCATGTGTTTTTGTGCAGACTTTGGAGCGGCGAGAATATTTTGGGCAATATGGGCGAGTTTTGAAGATTGCCGTCTCACGCTCCACTTCCGGCATCTCTGGGTCTACGACTCTGCACGGCGCAACAGCCAATGTGTAAGCCAGTGGGGCGTGCAGTCAGGCGTAAAACGCTCTGTGTGGCTGCCACTTTCAGTCGCTGTTGCTGTCGTTCTTGTGGCTGTCGCTGTTGCTGTCGCTGTGGCTGTGGCTGTCGCTGTCGCTTTGCAGTCGCTGTCGTTGTCACTGGTGTTGTCCCTGTCCCTGTCACTGTCACTGTCATTGTTGTTGTCGAGGTCAGCAAAGGTCTTGCATGAGTGTCATGCACAACGCCTTGATGTGCATAAACGCCCCCGGCGATACTGGTGTGACGTCTTGACTGAGCTTTCTGAAGCAGAGATGGGCCAACAAGCTGTGTGTGGTGTCAATGACATTGCACCATGCAATTCGTGTGTAGCGTGGCCCGCGTGACTCGGTGTGTTGTGCAGGTATGTAACGTTTGTGAAAGAAGAAGACGCTGTCCGCTGCATCCAGGCTGTGGACGGATGCATTTTTGAAGGCCGCACACTGCGGTGAGTGTGTTCCCAGTGGAGGTTGAGTGGCTGTTTCTGCGGCTGCTGCATGCGCCTGTGTGGGGATGGCATCGACGTTGCCGTGTGCACTGGTGTAAATCTGTGTCATTCTGTGGCTTAGCCTTGCTGCGGTGTGGAGCGTGGCATGTTGGCAAGTATGGACGGTACTGATTCTTTTCTCATGGAGGAAAGGTTGTGGGAAGGAAGATGGGTTTGCACTGCCTTGTTGGTGCAGGCCTGCAGGCCATTCCGCCACTGAGTTATGCCGTTAGGGTTGCACTGCAACATGGGCTCCTTTGCTTTCTGGTGGCTGGTGGCCGGCTCCTGTGCTCCGGGCATGACATTGCTTTTGCTTTCTCTGGCCTTGCACATGGCAGAGCCTGTTTTGGCACCACGAAGTACTGCAACGCGTGGCTCAAGAACCTGGTGAGTCGTCGGCCGCTGCTTCCGCCCTTGCCCCTCCTGCACTCCTTCTTTCCATCCCGCGCGTTTGCATGCTGCATGGTTCTCAGTCCCACGCTACTGCACGGCTGCTGTGAGTCTGAATCTGAGAGATTTTTGAGCTGCTGTGTGACTGGCCGCCTCTTTTTCCCTGGCTGCAGTCGTGCAACAACCCGGACTGCCTGTACCTACACGAGATCGGCACGCAGGAGGACAGCTACACCAAGGAAGAAATGCTGCACAAGTACGGTGGGAGGTAAAGCGCCCTTAACCTTGAGTTTTGTGTCTTTTTCCGGTGCTGTTCATTTCTGTCCGAGCTGGTTCTTCCGCACGCACTACATTCCCACCCGCCCTGCTGTTGCTTTTGACTCGGTGCTGGCTGCTGTAGTAGAAGGCTTTGCATTGCCTGTTCATACCGCTCGAGTGCAGTGCTGATGGTGTAGTGTTGCGCTCCTGCCTTTCTGTTTGTGTTTGCATTGTGTGGCGCTACCTTTGCAAACTGCAGCAAACATCACCAGTACGATGCAGCGAGTATGGTTAGTCGGCGAGCAGCCAACGGCCTCCCGCCACCATTGGACGGGTATTCGGAGAAGGTCGGTGAGCAGTGCCCCAACTGTGCCCTTTTCAGTGTGGTCTGACGTTGGCTGATTTTCACGCTAAGAGCAATCTCCTGACCTGTCCACTTCCAGTTTTGAGTGTCTGATGGGTCTACAAGTTGGCTGTTTCTATTGTGGCTGGTTCTTGAGGCAGTCGTGATGGTGGTGGTGCTGGTGGTGTGTGCATGTGTGCATGTGTGCAGGCGTCCTACGGTGTGTTCTCCAGTGGTGGGAGCAGCCGTGGTGTCACCTCCACCTCTGCGGCTGCGGCAGGCGGTAAAGTTGGAGGCTCTGGTGGAGGCACAAGTGGTGGACTGCTGCCGGCTGCTGCGTCGTGGTGAGAATATGCTGTTGTGTCTTGCGCCCAGGAGGTGTTTCTGCGGTACTCCTCCCCCCTCCTATCCCATGTGGGCTATCGTGTCTTGGTAGAGCTTGACTCGTGGTGTCTGTGAAGGCAGTGGTCTGCTGCTTGGATATTCTGATTGGCATGGTTGGCATCTGGTATGGCTCAGTCAATCGGGTATTTGCTGCCATGTGGTGTCTCGAAGTGTGCAGGGGCTCGAAAGGGTCATCGTCAGGCAAGCTCGTGTTGTCAGCGCCTCGACCTTTTGGTACATCCCAAGTGGCGCCGTCGCCGTACGCGAATGCCAACGGCCAGGTGCACTCGGGAGCACATGGGATGAACGGACCCCCCTCATCCCTGCACGCGGCGGCGTGGCCCCCGCCCTCTTCGTCTACGATGCCGGCCTCTTCGTCCTCTTTGAATCCCTCCACTCTGTCACCAGCCATCGCTATACCAGGGAGTGTGACTCAAATGTATCCCTACAAACCGTCGGCAGCTGTGCTGAGCGGTAGAGTAATACAGGCCAGCGCACACTCGCCACCTGTGTTTTCGTCTGGAGTTGGATCTGGCAGTGGCCTGTCGAATTCCCTGGGTGCAGGGGGGCAGGCGGTCGGTATCAGAGGCCGCAGCCCTTATCGAGAGAGAGGGCGGCAAAAATCACCCACTGCCAGCCCGTTTGGCAGTCCGCCCCCTCCCTCCTTCGCCATGGCGGCATCGACTCAGACGTCCACTTCGTTGTCTTCCACTCCCATACGGTCGGGGGGCGTCACAGTTTTGTTGAGGGCACCAGATCCCTCGTTGGTGGCTGCAACCTCAGGTTTGAGTAGCCGTTTGGGTAGCAGTACTGCAACCAGTTCGGGGGCAGCATCGGGCGGGGCACAGCAGTTGTTGGAAGAGGCAACCTCCGCCTGCCCGTCCAATCGCAAGGGCGATGGCATCATAAAACAAACAGATTCCGAAAGCAAGGCTGGTCCAGGCAGTGCGAAGAGTGGAGGTGGCGGCAAATCTGGTGCAGGCAAGGCAGCTTGTGCATCTAGCAGCAGCAGCAGCAGCTCTGGGAGTTCTGCCAGCGCTGTGGCTACCAAAAGCAGCAGCACCACCACCAGTGGTGGCAGCAGTAGCAGCAGTACGATCAATAGCAGTGCGAGCAGCAGCAAGAGTGGGAGCAGCAGTGGTGCCACGAGCAACGCCAGCTCCAGCGGTGTCAGTGGAGGCAGCAGCGCAGGGAGCAAGAAAAGTACCAAATCGAGCAGCTTGGATGATGTCGCGTTGTCTGCCACTGGTGGCAGCAAAAAGGCTGCTAAGTTAAGCAGCAGTGACGACGCCACCACCAACAGCAGCACCAGTGGCAGAAGCAGCTCGAACTCAAGCACCAGCATGAAAGGTGGTGCCAGTGTCTCTACGGCTACTGCGACAAGCACCACTTCAGGTAGCAGCAGCAGCAGCAGCAGTAGTGGGTCCAGCTCAAGCAGCACCAGCAGTAGCAAGAGCATCAGCAGTGCCAGCAGCATGATGAGCAGCAGCAATGGTGGCAAGGCCAGCAGCAGTAGCAGCTCGTCTGCTGGTGCCGCAACCTCTGCTGCTGGTAGCAGTGGCGCTGTCAGCAGTAGAAGTGGAAAAAGTAGCAGCAGCGTCTCAGCAAGTGCCAAAAACGCCAGTGCCAGCAGCAGCAGCAGCTCAAGCATTGGGGAGGAGGAAGTCATGGGCAGTAAGGGCAGTGACGGCACAGGTGCCACCAGATCCAGCAGCAATGCTGCAAGTGCCACCGGCACCTCCAGCGGTCCGACCAGCAGTGCGACATTGACTAAACCGGCAAGGGGGGATGCTGCAGATGAAGGCGGCCAGCCTCAAGGAGCTGCTGCATCGCTGGGCACGGCAAAGGGCAAGCCACGCGTCACGGCTGCAGCCAAGGCCGAGCCTTCTGCTGGGAAGGAGCCTGAGAGTGAGGCTGCAGCTGCTGCATCCACGGAGAGGGGTAGGAAGAAAGGCCGGGTTGAGGTTGAAGAGGCGTCCACATCTTCCTCGGAGGGGAAGGCTGACTCATGCACAGCGGAGCCTTCTGTGGCGGATGCAGTTGTAGGAGAGGAGATGCAGGCAACGGAGAGGGCTGCAGCTGCAGAAAAGAATTTGGTAGTGGAGGCAGCCGCTGCAAGTTCTGCAAGAGGAGGCGGTGCAGCTGATGCTGCTGAAGTGGATGCAAGGGAGGCAGCAAGTGCAAAACCACCTGGTGGTTCAGAGGAAGAAGCGGGCGCGGCGAGAGCTTTGGACAGTGCTCAGACTGCGGATGGATCAGGGCTTTCCTCCACTCTGCCTGTGGCAGACGGTGCAAAGGCGCCTCCTCAAGCAGCGTCAATGGCCGCCGGCAAGGTGACAGCCACTACAGCGACACTGTCAGCGCCCCCGGGCTTTGGGATGCGGCCTCCTCGTGTGCAGCTTCAGCAGCAGCAGCAGCTGGCGCTGAGTGCACAGACAGGCAGTGCTGGGGAGGCTGCTGGTGGTGCGGCCGTTGCGGATAGGCCTGTCGCATCTGTGGGAGTTTCGCAGGAGTTGAGGAAACACGAGCAGCAGCATCACTTTCACATGCTGGCGCAGCAAACACAGCGCCAGCATGGAGTGGGTGAGCCATGGCTTGTCCATGACAGTGCGATCGTCTCATTCTCAGAGCTGAATGCGGGTGCGTCCGCAGTTTCTAACCTGGCGACGCAGCGACTGGGGGTGGCGAGCCGCAGTGACACCTCTTTGTCGGCGCTGGAAGCAAGAGGTCTGCAGCTCAGTGCAGTCTCTGACGTTCTGCCTCCCCATCCAGTCGAGGGGTCTGGGAGGGGTGGGGGTAGGGAAACTCAGGGGGCGCAGCGGCACAACTACGTGGCAAGCCAGCCCAGCGGTCTTCCTACGTCAATCTCGGTGCCATCGCTACTGGCCTCCCTGGGAGCCAACTCATTGTCCAGTTTGCCGTCCCTTGGGTCTGCAGCGTCGTCGTCTTACATGGGCCTGCCCACCATCTCCACCCAGGGCTTTGGAATCATGCCGGTGCCCCCTCTTGCAGCAGCCACCGTGGCGACGCCAAGTCTTCCGCTGCATGCCAGGCAACTGCCGTTGACGGGCGGTGAGGCGTCGGTTCGTGCTGGAGTGGGCCTTTCCAACCTGTCGAGAGCTCTCCTGGGCCTGGGGCCTCGCAGCCAGCTGGGGTCCGTGATGCCGGAGGTGGACGAGTCGCAGGTGATCGCGGACATCCTCCAGATGGACGCTGTGGATGAGCTGTGGCGCCTGCCGTCCCTCGCGACGTCGTCTGCGGCAGCCCACCCCACGATGCCCGCAGAGCGTGCTGTGCCTCTTGCAGTTGATTCTGCCAGGCCTGAGCCTGCCGCCGCCGCCGCAGGTGGCAGGGAGGATTCTGTGCATGGTGGCACTGGATCGAATGCGGAGGCTTTGGCAGCTGCTGGCAGCTCCCTTGCTCGTGTGCTGCGGTCAGTCTCGCTTTCAAGGTCGGCGACAGATGCTGCGAGGGGCGGTGTGTTGGCAGGCGCAGGAGGGGACAGCCAGGGTAGGAATGGGCTGTTGGGAGGTGGGGCCTATGCAGCGGCCAGCGGGCCTCCGAAGCGTTCTCGGTTCCGTTTCGCGCAGACGGAGGAGGAGGAGCAA
Source organism: Penium margaritaceum (assembly GCA_023375785.1). NCBI lineage: Eukaryota > Viridiplantae > Streptophyta > Zygnematophyceae > Desmidiales > Peniaceae > Penium > Penium margaritaceum. Next base: position 133,931 of record SZWC01000123.1, on the reverse strand, counting down.
GGCGGTGGTGAAGTGCAGCAGGCGCAGGATCAGGCGCGGGCACACTCGCAACAGCTTCATGAGTTGCTCCAGCAGCAGCAGGTGGAGCAGCAGCTAAAGCAGCTTCTGCACCAATCGCAACAGCAGCTGAAGCAGCAGCCACTGATTGAGCCCCAACAGCAGAAGGGCCTGTGGGCCTTTGATGTGGAGAGCAGATCGGCAGGGCTGCCGGCAGCGGAGGGGGTTCAGGCAGCAGCTCAACCAAGGTCAGATTCGGCAGTGTCGCATGGAGGTGTTGGTGCGAGCCAGGGTCAGCTCTCTGTTCCTCCAGGTTTCGGTGCGAGGCGTGTGTTCAGCAGCTCCCCCACCCCGCCTGCTGCTGCTGCAGTCGTCGCTGCTGGCTCCGCTGGCCCTGGTGCTGGTGCTGGCGCTGGTGCTGGAGGTGTGGGGGTGGCTCGTGCGTCGTCGATGGGAAGTGTGCCTCAGCAGCCCCTGCCTCAGCCTCAGACAGGTGGGTGATGCGCTGGTTCTTGGCTGCCTCGGGCGGTGTGCGAGTGTGTGTGCATGTGGTCAGAGAACAGTTGCGCACTAAGTCAGTCAATGGAACACGACAGTGGGAGAACCTTTTAGTGAGAGAACATTGGTACGAAAGCTGTGCGATGGAAACCCATGTGTTGGAAAAAGAGCCTAGCCGGAGTCTGCAGGCGCTGCTGCTGGAAAGACTCGTACATGGACAGAGTGTAGATTTTGGACAAACATAGCTGGAAATTTTGTGCAAACCATGTCTGAACGAACAAGGAATGTATTTCGGAGCAAACAGAGCAGTGTTCGCAACATCTTCCACATGATTCTGGAGTGGGATGTGCATCAGGCGTGGGTGTGAGATGTGCAGCAGAACGTGGCAGGCGCTGATGTTGACTGGTCACTGTGGTCAGCTCAGTGTTTTGACAATTGGTAGATGGTGTGCCATGTGCCCGTCGCTGTGCATAAGGCACTGCGGACCGACCAGCCCATTTGTTCCCCTGTGTGAGAGTTTCACACAAGCCTTTCCACTGTCTCGTAATGAGACGGTGACTTGGCATTATGGAGAAGACCACCGTGTCGTTTTGTGATGTCTTGTCTTGTCTAGTTGTGTCAAGCGTACGCTGTGTAAGGTCATGTTGTGTTTCATGTGATTTGCTGTCATGTGAGGTCATGGCAGGTCAGTTGATGTTATGTCACGTCACGTCACGTCACGTAGCATCACATCATGTCACGTCGTGTTGTGTTCGTCGCATCGTGTCGCGTCGCGTCCCTTTGTGTAGCGTCCTGTTGTGTTGCCTCCTGTCTCATTGTGTTGCATCATGTCCCTTTGTCCCGTGTTGCATCGCGTCACGTCATGTCGGGGGTGTCACGTCATGCACGCCACGCCATGCATGTGACATTGCGCCGAGCTGCGACGTATGGCGCTGCGCTATGATGTGTTGCCCCACGTCGTGTCGCGTTGTGTCGCATGGCGTCGTGTCGCGCCACGCCGCGCCACATTGTGTTGTGTTGCGCCTTGATGTCGTCATGTCAGGTCAGGTCAGATTGTGTCATGACATGGTATGGCCTGTCATCTCATGTTATGTCAGGTCATGCCATGCTATGACATGACCCAACATGGCATGTCAGGCCTGGCCACGTCCTGTCAAATCACTCCGGCATCTGCCTATGTCAGGCTATGTCATGTGCTGTTTTGTGGTAAGTGTGGTCAAGATGGCTCTGTCAGACGCTCAGTGCAAAATTCATACGTGAGAGTTAGTGCGGTGAATACTTGTGAAAGCCACTGGCTGTCTTTACGGCAAGCCTGCCACGCAAGTGCTAAAGAGCGAAAGAGCGCCACCCGAGGCCCCGAAACACCCTGCCACAAATGGCACTGTTTGCTGCAAACAGTAGGAACAAGTTTAACAGCAGCAAGTGGTGTCTGAGCAGCTTCTGGCCCACCTGCAGTGCAGAACATGGCGAGGTCACGTCGTTTGTCGCTGCACTTGCAACACAAGACGTGACATCCCCCGCCTCTCTGCTTGGCCGCTCGTCCGGTCTTCCCAATGACTGCGTCCACACTTGTTTCGTGCGCCAGCATTTGCTCCGCCAGTCTCTTGCCCGACTGAGCCAGGGTGGGTGCACAAGGGCCAGTCGGCCCCGTGCACGCACCCTGGTGGGAGGTTGATGTCCGTGGTCTTTGTTGTGGCGGCGGCGGCGTAGGTCTGGTGTGGGGGGGCGTCCCTCGTCTCCGAAAAGGCCTGAGGATGTGCGGAGTAGATGATGGCTCGTGAAAAGAGCAGCGCTGTCCTGTAGCAGTTGGTGTGCGGGTGACCCCCCCCCCCC